>ML792187.1:404798-416023 GCA_009831015.1 Picea engelmannii
CATATGAGAACGTCGGTGTGGGTACTTTCCCCATTACCACCACCCAATGTTCCACATCTGTTTGTTGCCTCGATCAACATGATCTCCACCTCTTTTCACAGGACCCCCGCGTCTTACGACCCATGGATGGTACCCAACCCCGACGATCATCTTCGTTATGGCGATGAAATTCCTTTGAGTCCAGTCGAATCCGCTTATCAAGCCATTCAATCGACAACCCTTTCTACCCCCTCTCTTGGTCATTTATGTCCAGATCCATTCCGCATCATTTTTCTCATGGACGAGATGATTATGTATGTTATGTCCATGGAAGACACCCCTTGGGACGATCGATATCATCGTTCCATCCTCTTCCTGGAACAACACACCATCGAGGGTTACCAACGGATCTCGACCCCGTCTACCATTGTCATCATTTCTACCGTTCCCGACTCTACACATGATCTATTCTATGAAAGGAACTTAAGTAATATCTCACTCACCATCCCCCTCGACATATCCATAAAACCTGGAATTGTTGAAAATGTTCATATCGGAGCTTCATGTTCCCATGAGGAAGTTGTCACCTACAAGTCTTTTTTCCAAGAATTTTGTGATGTCTTCGCCTGGAGCTATGAAGAAATGTCGGGTATTGACCCCGACATTGTGATACATGCGATTAAGACATACCTGGACGCTAAACCCATCTGGAAACGACTTCATCCAGTCCACCCACATAAAGCAGTCGCTATCAAGCTTGAAGTTGAGAAAATTCTTAAGGCTGACTTCATTTACCCAGTGGCTCTAACTGACTGGGTTTCCAATATTGTTCCAATTGACAAGAAACAAGGCACAATCTGCATGTGCGTTGATTATAGGGACATTAACAAAGCTTTTCCTAAAGACAACTTTCCTACCCCCTTCATTGACTAGATCGTCGATGATTGTGCTGGAAGCGAAATCTTCTCTCTAATGTATGGTTTCTCTGGATATAATCAAATCAATATCGTACCAGCGGATCAACACAAGACCACTTTTATTTGTCCTTGGGGCACTTTCTCCTATCGGAAACTCCCATTCGGTTTAAAGAATTTCGGTGCAAATTTTCAATGTGCTATGTCTTACGCCTTTCATGACATAAAGCACATTGTCCAGCCATATCTCGACGACTTACCCACTCATTCCATGCACCGTGTAGATCATCCAATGCACCTCCGTGCCATTTTCCTTCGATGTCGATTTTACCATATACGCTTGAATCCCCACAAATATGTTTTATGCGTAGAATCCAGTCGACTTCTGGGATTTATTGTTTCACGTCAAGGGATCAAGGTAGATCCTTTGAAATTCGAGGCGATTCTCAATCTCCATCCTCCTTCCTCACTTCGCCAATTACAAATTTTTCAAGGGAAGGCAAACTTTCTTCGTCGTTTCATCCCAAACTATGTTGAGCTAACTCTTGGATTTACGCGACTACTCAAGAAAGGTTCTGAGTTCATATGGGATACCACTGCCAACAAATATTTTGAAGCTTTGAAACTGTCTTTGACACGTACCCCACTACTCTCCCCACCTGATTACAGTCGAGATTATTTCCTTTACCTCACAGCCTCGAATTATACCATCACTATGGTTCTCGTCCAGGAGGATGATTCTTATGACGAACATGTCATTTATTACTTGAGTTGGAGTCTCACGACTACCGAAACCAAGTATTTACATGTTGAAAAATTGGCCTTGGCAACCGTCCAAGTTGTTCAACGTTTCCGACACTATATCCTCTCTCGCAAGACTATGGTAATTTCTAACTTCAACCCTATGCAGCACATTCTTACATGCCAATTTCTAGGGGGAAAATACTCCAAATGGATTGTAATACTCCAGGAGTTTGACTTAGAATTTGAATGTGCTAAGTCCAAGAAATCCTTGGTGTTTGTTGAGTTGATATGCGACCTTCCCTACTCTGAAACGGAAAATGCAGCAACCGATTCATTACCCGATGAATCCCTTTTCCTGATTAGTTTCGATGACCTTTGGTACAGAGATATCATCATATATCTCCAGACCCAGACTTTTCGACCCAACTTGTCTAGCACTGACCGCCATTGAATACGCTACCAAGATCGTCAGTATATTATCCTCGGTGATACTCTTTATCGTCGTGGGATTGATTCCATTTTTCGACGTTGCCTCACATTTGACGAATCCAAGAAAGCCCTCAATGACTGCCATTCCAGAGCCTGTGGTGGTCACATGTCTGGGTATGCTACTGCCCAGAAGATCTTACGGGCAGGGTATTTTTGGCCTTCCTTATTCAACGATTGTATCGTTGTCGTCCAAAAATGACATGCTTGCCATACCTACAACAATAAAATACGATCACACCCTTCTCCTCTACACCCTGTGGTCTCCGTTGGTCCTTTTGTGAAATGGGGTATCGATTTCATGACATGTCACCCTCACTCAGCTGGGGGGGCATGGATACATTATTGTAGCCATAGATTATTTTACAAAATGGGCCGAGGCAATGCCAACATTCGACAATACTGGAAGGATTGCAACATTATTCATATTCAATCACATCATTGCTCGTTTTGGTGTTCCTCGGGCTATTGTTACTGATCACGGTAGCCACTTTAGAAACTTCATGATGTCTGAACTCACTGTAAAGTTGGGTCTTCACCATGAAAACTCAACACCCTATTACCCACAAGCCAATGACCAAGTTGAAGAAATAAACAAGGTCCTCATTACCATGCTTCGATGAATGATAGGGATTCACAAAATGAGTTCGCACACGATGTTTTTTTCAGCATTGTGGGCTTACCGGACATCCATTAAGTCTGCTACAGGGTTTACACCATTCTAGTTAGTTTATGGTCTAGAAGCCATCTTTTTGATTGGATGTGAGATACCCTCCCTAAAACTAGTCGTCAAACTTCTCCCAAACACTTCTGCCGAAGAAGAATGTCTGTTGTATCTCATGCAATTAGATGAAACCCATCATGATTCCACCCTGGTTATATAAGCCTAGAAGAAATACGTCAAAGCCCAATACGAAAAACACGTCAGGCCATGCATTTTCTCCGAAGGTGATCTGGTTCTTCTTTATGAACAAGATCGTGATATGCTAGGAGTTGGAAAATTTGAAGCTATGTGGTGAGGTCCTTATATCATCAGACGAGTTTTGGAGAAAGGAGCTTACGAATTGGTAGACTATGACGGTATCCCTTTGAGTGAACCTAGAAATGGGTTGTACTTAAAGAAGTACTATGCCTAAGATCACATGTGCATAACTGCTTGTATTTTATTGTATCATACTTTTTGTGTATTACTGTAGTATTCTTTTTGTGTATTACGTTGTGCTTGGTTTCCATATGTCAGAGTCTTCGCTACCCCACATTAGCTTCGTCGATGGCGCTAGCCATAGTACTCAGAACCTTGCTTCTACTGCGTGGGAAATTTACACACCTACAAATGAACTTATCAGTCTGCGAGGTGTGTGCCTTGGTCGTACGACCAATAATATTGCAAAATATAGCACCATCGTCAAATTTTTGATTGATGGTATTTCGCTTGGTATCTGCCACCTGGTTATACAAATCGATTTGCAGCTAGTAGTACTACATCTAAGTAATGTTTATGCTATTTGAAGTCCTACTTTATTAAGGGTATATTTACGAATTCACCTCTTGGAACTGTATTTTGATTATATTGAGTATCATCACATTCCTAGATGTCTAAATACATTGACTGATGCATAGCTAACTATGTGTTAGACATACATTTGGGCCATTTATAAACCAATCACACATTACATGTATAATACAACACAAGATAAGCTAGTAAGAGCCATATATATGTACATAATGATCAAAAGTGTTTACAAAAAGTTTATGTCCAAGGACCAAAATATCAAAAATACGAAGCCCATGGGTTCTACAAAATAGCGTCACGAATGACGCTCACAATAACACACAACTTCTCGGGCTACCCTACGAAGAAGTTGATTGATAGACTCATACACGCCCACAGTATGGAACTGGTAACGTCTAGGGATCTCCCCAATAGCCATATCTGGGATGTCAGCAGTCAACCCCTCCAAGTTTTTCTCCACTGCCTCGTAGTCTTCGACATCCCATATCGCTACTGGAGCCGCTTCTCCTCGCTGTTGAATAGAAGACGTTCCTGGAGGTCGATATGGCCCCACATCTGTGTCATCAAAAAGATATTTTTTTATTAGTTCCTGGATAAACAAAAAAACATTTCATATGATAAAACTTGAAAAAAAAATTGAAAAGAACAAAATGTGTACTTCTTACCTAAATCACCCCACTGAGCATCCTCAGGCAGGGCCAAATCCGGATCCCCTCGGAAATCCAAACCAGCGTATGCGTAGTCGTCAATCATCGACATCTAGGTCCGCAACCAGTCGAAAAATGAATCATTATACTTGATGATGGGCCCTGCTACGTGTTGAGCCATGAGGTTGCACCACCTCAGCATCGTCGGATCCTGTGGGGCTGGTAAACCCCAATCAACCTATAGTCTCAACAGTGGGACCCTCTTGAGGAAGAAGGACACCAAAAGTGATCCGTACACAAAATGCTTCAAATTACCCCTCCTACACTTCGTCAATTGCCTCTTCATACTGTAGAGAATGACATCCGGCCAGTTGAAGACCCGAGGCTCTGTGCACTCTATGGCATATTGGAAGTAGCTCTGGAGAGCCATGTGTGGAGCCGCACTCCCAGCCATGCATGCTATAGTGAACAAGATGGTTCGCAAGGTCAAGTATTGGACCCCCCAAATAGAAACCTTTCCCTTGCTTCTTTCTGCCTTGGGAACACAGTGCTGGTGACAATACTCACTCATAGGGAGTCTGTCGCCTCGACCACCAATCAAGCTAGCGTGGTACCCACGCCGTGATAACCCTGTTAGAAAATAGATATCCTTGATATCTAGGGTCAACGTATGGAATCCCACATGAAATAACTGTTGGTCCACGTCCCACATATGGACCAGGTATTCCAACAATCTGAGTTGGGATCTCATGCCTGGAATCCTGAAGAATTTCAAGAGCCCACAGTCCCGGAGGGAATTCACTGTACCCAGGTTATTCCTAGCAATAACATCGTCTTCCTCATGTTCTCTTGCTTGCCACTCCATCATTGTGATGGTCAAACACCTACATAGGAGCCATGAGAGAAGGTTTATCAACTTGTTCCAAACTTTTGCATGATTTTTATTGGACAAAACTTAACTTAAAAATCTAGGTTTCATCCCTCGCAGATGAGCCTTTGGTACAGTGCGAGATTCTTGCAGGTGCCCTAAAGGCCACCTGCAGGAATCTTATATTCTCGCAGGTCCCGCAAGGCCCACCTGCGAGAATGCTCGAATGCATAGTGGGGCTCTAAAATGGACTTAGAACCCAAGAAATTGCCAATAAAAACAAAAAATGAACCATGGAAAAGTTAAAGGATCAAAAGCTTACCTTGTTGACAGAAACGGTTTGTTGAATGGTCGCTTGTGCCTCCTGCAATCGAGCGAAGCAATTTGGGAGAAAATGAGGTGGTTGGACAAGTTTTTGGCAAAATCACAATGAAATGGTAAAAAGCCTCTTTTTACCCATATTTATTCACTTTTACTATCTTTTATTGTTTTTTATATTATTTTTCTTATAAAACCTAATGCCCTAATGGTCTTGTGAGTATGGTTGTCACAAGTATAGCAATTTCAAATTCTGAATAGGGGGGTAGGGGTATTTTTTCTTTTTGTTGCATGCACGACTACTTTTTTAGGGTTTTTATAAGAAAAGCCTCGAGCTCAGTCTTTGTTCATTCTTGCACTCACAAATATATGAGAACGTAACTGAGTATACTTTTTCTTGTCTTTTTGTACTCATATGGTAACACGAAAATGACAAACCTAAGGGAGTATCCTTTAAGCTCTTTTCACGCTCCATAAAAATGAAAAGATTGTCGAGCGATATTGTTCTCTTCACGCTCGTTAAAGTATATGAAGAAAACATTCGACGAGCGATAGTTTATCACTTTTCCGGTTTCGTCGAACTTATTTATGAAAAAGGAACTGGGAGAGTTCTCTTTAAGTGTTTTTCAGACTCTCAAAACATGAAAAACTCCCTAGTTTTCCATCCTTGGACTTGTTAAACAAACATCGACAGACCCATGATGGGACTGAACCACTCCTTCCTAGGGTTCGTTAAATATACTCCGAGGGACTCATCCAAAGGATGAGCTTACATCAACAAGCATATGTTATCCTCCTCAATCTTGCATAAAAATAAAGAGGTACTCGCCAGAAATGGTGGGGGAAATTTTGGGAAAGGGATGTGTTTTCGTATTCATATTAATGGAAGTAAGCATCGCTCTTGAACATGACACCCCCTATTTGTCATTTGAATCCGGGTTGTGAAATCCATTTGTCTCTTGTTCAACTTGCTACAAGGTCATATCTTGGGTCGTCTTTGAGTTAGTGCTACCAAGTCTTTGGTCGTGTCGTTCATATGTTCAAGAGAAGTTCACACGAGCCCTCTATTGAGTCGGCCATATGCAGTTGTCCATTCTTACTATGTTGGCCTTCCCTGTGTCCGTTTTGACTCATATTCATACTTTGTCTCATCTTCAAAATCTGTTACTTATTTCATGTCATTGATGGGGGATACATCAAGGCCCTCCTGTGACAAGTCTTGTTCCATCGACTTCAACTCATTATTTGGAAATGAGACTTAGAAATCATTTAGTACCTTGGAACCTGCATGCCTTAATGGTAGGTCTCTTCACTTTCGACAGGGGTTCACATCATTGATCCCCGATCGAGAGATTTTGCTGAGTGCTCGACTTCATCTCATTCATTCACATTCGTTCAGATTGTACTTCGGTACCTTGGGAGTCATTGACATCAATGGTGATTTCCCTCACACTTGTTAACGGTTTTCATCAATGATCGGTAATCAAGTGGTTTCTACCATGTTCGACTTCAACACATGTAATCGCATGGCTAGATTCGTACTTTCAGGTGACGGGATTGAAGACCCTGGGTCTCATATTTCTGATCCAAGCTGTGATGGAGTATATATGATTTGTGTCGGTGCATAGATCCACTTTGTATGTCACGTGGCTATGTTGTCTTAATTCAAGTCTTCTCACATAGATCCATAGTGTATTCCTAGTGGCTATGTAGCATTTTTGATGGCATGGATCCAAAGTGTACAATTGGTGGCCATGACTTACGTTTTTGATTCCATTCATTTGTGATCTGAGCATGGGAATGCCTACCTCAAAACCGGTATTATATTCTGCAGATGCTTGATTGTTTACAGGTTTTCGATTAGGTGCGCTCCTGGTTTCTGACACACACATGCAATTTACAAAGTATTTCAGTTGTCACAGATTCTAGCCTCATACTTTGGGGAGCATTCTGTTACACGTGATTTTGGTCACTCTGGTGATGTCTCTACAAGTGATGTGTTCAGGCTCCCACAACAACTTTTTTCTTGAGAAAAGTGACTATTGTCTTCTTCCAAAAAACACATTTTTAAGATGAGTTCGCAGGCTGCCTATGTTACAGGGTGTGAGAATCCATCATTCTCACAGGCCACCCACACTTAGGGTGCGAACTATTCACAGTCTTCTCCATAGATAGAGTGTGAACCTATTTTTAATCTTGGAAAGAAGAAGAAGTCACGAAGGTTCTAGAAGGGGATATTCTAGAAAATGAGTTGGCATTCACATGGTTGGAATCCTACTGTCTTCTCAGATTTGGTGGGATCATCCTCATCCATGTAGCCATCCCTCCTTCTCCTATATATTGAAAGGTTTCTCATGGAAAAGGTTAAGCAAGATTGAATGAAGAATTGGTGAAAGAATTGTGTGAAGAACCCTACTTGGACAGAAGCTTGAAGACTCTATTTGGTCTATCAAGAGGAATTGGATCTTCTTCATGCAAGTGCAGAGCAAGTGTGTGTGTTGGAACCAAGGGTCACTCAAAGGAATCTTGTGACATCAAGGCAATCAGGTTGTATCTTCTACTTTCATTTAATATAATACAGTGGCATGTCCCTTTCCCATAAAATCACTCTTATTTTATAGCATAACTCCTTGATCATATGCATAAGTTGACATTGAATATACTTTGTTATCTTCACTTTGGTTGGTTTGTCTTGTCTTGGACCTGACGTCACAAGAGAACCAGAGCGAAGTGGGAGAAACAAAGGCCTAAGGAAGCGATATAAAGGCACGTCACTATTGGACACACCTACCACACTTAGAGGGGGGGGGGTGAATGAGTGTGGGGCTCTTTTTCACAAAACTTCCCTCTTACACAAAAACTCATCAATTAACATTCAACATTTATTCATTACCCATTGTTTTCATTTATAACCAGTTAGATGTGAGCACATATCAGCAACATATATCAAGAATACATCATCAACAAATCATCACCACATTGAACACAAAGAACACAAGATGTATGTACAATTTTCATTTTATTACAGACTACAATCCTTGGGGTTTATCAGCAACAACTGAATAGAGTACAACTCTACAATATCACCAGCTCTATATGCAAGACTCGGCTTACATTCTTAGTACCAACTGAGATGAGGCAAAAATCCTCAATAGATATCAATCTGTCAACAGTTATGTGACCTATCAGTAGTTCAGCCTGTGTGTGCACGTGCCCTGGCTCACTACGGCCCGCGTGTGAACACGACTAGTGTATAATGTAACAAGCGTATGCTTCTGAGCAACTAGGGTTTTTCTTTGCTTCACATGCTCAGATCCTCTGCAACCTGCAATCACTTTCTCTTCTATCTTCCACTGTCCAAACTGACCCAGAGCTAGTCACAATACATCCAAGCTCTCCAATAGCTTGCTCATGCTCCTCAACATATCAATATGAATGTTATCTCAATCATGTATGAACAACTAGTATACCATAGAAATCATGTCACTACTTAATCACAAGAGTGTTTCTCACTCCATCAACCAAATCATCCAAATTGAACCACATCATAGAAGCCATACCAAGAATTCCCTAAGCATTCATAACACATCAAACAATAGTATCCATCAAGACAATAATGTAACCATACCAGTGTCTCAGTGATAGATCTGAGGCCATAGAATGTCGATCTGGAACCTGCCTCATCATCCAAGAGATTAGCACCAGCTCAAACAAAAATCTCCATGATTTTATCCACTCCATGCTCCCTGTACATAGTCAGCCTGCGTGTACAGTCACCCTATACACAGCCAGCCCGTGTGTACACACACCCTATACACAGACAGCCCGCGTGGATATCAGAAAATAGGGTTTTCTGTGAATCCGAGACTTTTGTCGACAAGATCTCCAACATTTCCAAAACTTTGATGCATCCATGAGATTCTCCTCTCGCTCTCTTCCTCAGAATAGATCTTCAATCATGCTCAAGAGATCCACACCAATAGGATGCTCTCACAAGAAGCTCTCCATCAATACTCCACAAGATATTCACAAGAAGCTCTCCATTGATCCACAAAAGGATTCTCACCCAATGTACATTTTACAAGAGATCCTAGATTCTTGTTTATACTTTCATCTTCTAGGTCACTTAACCCATTTTTAGGTTACTTAACCCATTTCTAGGTCACTTAACCTATTTTCCTTATTTTAGGGTTAACCACTTTCCATGAATAGAAAGTTCTCCAATACTTTATCATTTAAATATTCCTTCTTGATTTTGTCACTTCATTTTATCATTTAAATAATCTTTCTTGATTTTTTCACTTTACTTTATCATTTAAATAATGAATTCTTCTTTTCAAGCACTTTGACTTCTTTGACCTTTTGGGGCTTCAAGCCATCATATGGGGGTCCTTCAACTTCGTAAATCCATAACTCTCAAACCATGAGGAGTTATGTGACATTCCACATACCACCGGAAATGGCATGACAAGCACTATCCATCTAGGATAGTTTCGCCAACAACTTCATTGATCTTCATCTCATTATTCCACATACAAGCATGGGTCCTCCAACCGTTCTCCTAGGATAACTCAATCCGTAAAGTGTCTTCCTGTGATGGATTTCACCATAAGGGGACCAATTTGGAGTTCATCCATTTGTGCACCTTATCAAAGATGATAAGACAATAATTATTCATCTTTGAATTAATTCACCATTGCATCATATATATCAACTATGCATTGTGTATCAATGGAAACTCATTGATCCATCTTCATCAATTCATCATATCAGTGATCTATCTTTATCAATTGGTTTCCACTTGGACATCTATCATTCTCATCAAGGGAATCATATCAATGATCCATGTTTATCAATTGGTTTCCACTTGGACATCTATCATTCTCATCAAGGGCATCATATCAATGATCCATTTTTATCAATTGGTTTCCACTTGGACATCTAACATTCTCATCAAGGGCATATTCATTGTTCATCAATCATCAATCAATCAATTACTTGACATCAATCAAACCAAACCATTTACATCAATGACATATGATCCAACAATTTCCAAAATAATCAAACCATTGGCAGCAATGACAACATGATCCAACAATATTCCTATTTGGCATTGATGGCAATACCAACATTGATGTCAACTCCAATTACCAATTATTGATGTCAACATGTAGACAAGGCATGCTTCTTCATCAATAGTCAATGTGACTATCTCTCCACATCAATCTCTCCCATCAATAGACTTCAATCACATCAATGTGATTATCTCTCCCCCTTTGACATCAATGGTAAATGGCCATTCTCCTCTTGGGGTTGCTCCCCCTGTCTTTTTTCTGCTATATAATCTCTACCCTTTTGAATAAGGGATATCAATATGATGTAATGCTGAAAATACATCGAACATACTCCCCCTGTGACCATCGCTCCCCCTGGAATTATGCCTCTGTGATCCTTCAAATATAGGTCTCTTTTCTAGGTATGTATCTGATAAATATCTCCTCCTAGAATCATGGGAATAAAAATGAATCCCCCTAAGGGTATGTCTCCCCCTATATTCTCTACAAGATGAACAATATGCTACCATATGAAGATCCTTGTGTTGGATTACTGAGTGGGGGGGTGAATCAGTAATAACGTAATTATAATCCTTTTTCTTCAAATGTTATATCAATGTAGAATTATTATCCAATAATGAGCAGTAATAAATAAACAATCACACACATGCACAATACACCAGTGTTTTACGTGGAAACCCA
>ML792188.1:22142-46032 GCA_009831015.1 Picea engelmannii
ACACCTATGGTAACTGGATGTAAATTAAGCAAGGATGATGATTCACCTGATGTTGATCAAAGGTCATATCGATCAATGATAGGCAACCTGCTGTACATCACAGCATCTCTCCTAGACATAATGCATGTTGTAGGAATGGTAGGAACATATCAGGCTACACCTAAACATAGTCATTTGCAAGCTATCAAAAAGATATTCAGGTATTTGAAAGAAACAATGACTTATGGTCTGTGGTATCCCAGAAATCAAAATCTTCAGCTGACTTCTTATTCAGATGCAGATTGGGAAAACTGTGTTGATTAGAGAAAAAGCACCAGTGGAGGAGCATTCTTCCTGGGTGACTCCTTAGTATCCTGGCTTAGTAAAAAGCAAGGTTCCATTTCTTTATCAACCACAGAGGCAGAGTACATTGTTGTTGCTACCTATTGCACTCAGGTATTATGGATGATTCAAACACTTGCAGACTTGGAGGTAAAGTACACTACACTGATCCCAATTCATTGTGATAACACTAGTGCCATCAGTGTGTCTAAAAATCTTGTCTTCCACTCCAATACCAAGCATATTCCCATAAAATAACATTTTATGAGAGAGCAGGTCACCAATCGGATTGTTCAGGTCCATTACATTCCCACTACATAACAAATTGCAGACATCTTTACTAAACCCCTAGACAAGACACCATTTGAATATCAAAGACAGAAGTCGGGTGTCATCCCGTCTCACATCTAAGAGAGTCCATCCTGTTAGGGGGATTCATGTATTGGTTGCATATCTGATACCTCCTAACATTAATGCAACAGCTCAGGGGGAGCGTGTTTTATTTGACATTGATGTCAAAGGGGGAGAAAAGAACAGGGGTGCCTTTGTTGCCATCAATGCCAAAGGGGGAGATTGTTGTCATGTTTTACAGACAGTGTGTACTTGTCATTGATGGCAAGAACAATGTGTGCATCGATGGAAAAACATGAACAACGTAAGCTAAGGAGGATTAGCGCAGAGTTGCACATAGTGCATAGGTGTGCACCAGGGACGAGGTTAACTCATTGCCAAAGCTCAAGAGAGATAGCATACTCAGAATCTCAGGCGGATAAAAGGTCGAGGCCTTTGACACTTAGAAATTTTTCTAAGTAAGGAGGATGCGTAAGCTCGGGTAGGGAAGCGAGATTGATCCTTGGATCCCATTCAAAATTCCCGATGACCGTCAGATCTGAATCCAGACAGGAGGAGTGCAAAGATGGAGGACAAATCTCTGGCATTAGATCCGAGCGCAGGGTCTGACCATCGTTGGATCAGGAAGAACCTGCACGTTCTTTAAAGTGCAAGATCGAAGCGGTGGTCCAACTCCATTTCGTAGTTTTGGCTATCGGGGTTTCGGATATCGAAAGTTGGAGAGTCAAAACACTTTACAACAAGAATGTCGAAATCGCGATATGATCTGAGCCGTTGAATCAAGATTAGATCTGGACCGTCGAATCATAGGACACGTGGTGAAAGATCGTCATTTCGATGACTGGAAAGTCAAAGGAACGAGGTTCCCTAACCTCTCGAATTCGCGATATGCGAAATCGTGAAACTATCTTAGCCATTAGATCAAGGTTTGTTCTGGACCGTTGATCCAGCTCCATCTCGGAGTCTTGCCTATCGTGACTTGGAGTGACGAGAACCTCCATCTAAGGAACAACGAGATGTGAGATCGCGAAAAGATCAAGACCGTAGGATCACCAAGAACGTGAACCGTCGATCTGAGCTCCATCTCGGAGCTTCGCCTATCGCGACTTGGAGTGAAAAGACCCTCCATCACAGGAATCACGAGATGCGAACTCACAATGAGATCTGGACCGTCAATACACCAAGATTCTGAACCGTTGATCTAAGCTCCATCTCGGAGCTTCGCCTATCGCGACTTGGAGTGACGAGAACCTCCATCACATGAATCAAGAGATGCAAACTCACGATAAGATCTGGATCGTCAATACACCAAGATTCTGGACCATTGATCTGACTCCATTTCGGAGTTTCACGAATCACAACTTGGAGAGGAAAGAAACATAACCATAGGATTGTCGAAGTGCTGAAACACGAAATTACCAAATGCAGTTGTTGAATAAAGGTTGTGGTCACAACCCTTGGTCACATCGGCGAGAGATGGAGGAAATAGCTAGAGAAACCAAGCTCCTTTTTAGGGATCGCGACTGAGAGTGTCGAGACACTTGCTCACCCGAATGCCAAATTGACGAATGCCGAAATGCTAAAATGAATGCAAGATCGCATGGATCCAATCCAATGGTGCAGGTAAATTTGAGCATAATCAGAGGGATAATATTGCTCCTCACAGTGTAACTGCTAGAAACCATTGATGGTCTCTGCCAGATAATTTGAAGAGACCTCTGTGTGATCGCCAGAGGAGATGAAGAGTCTCCAAGCTTCGTCCAGTGAAGGAAGAAAATTCTTAGAGGTATTGACAAGTGGATGAGCATTGAAGTCTGTAACTGAAAAATAAAGGATAAGCTTGACTCTGCCAAAGAAGACGAAGAGTCTCAACTGCCAGAGAGGTTGAGGAATCTTAGTAGAAGACCCAGTGATGCTGGACACATGGTGGGAACCACCAGAGAAGCTGAAGAGTTGTGATGATGATCAGATAGAGCACTTGAGATGTGGAGGAAATTGGCGCGGTATGAGCATGCAGAGGAATGGTGAATATTGCATGCACAAGGTGCACAGAAGATATAAATACATGGTACAGAGAAGAGATTGGGTTGTTGTTGTTGTTGGAGTTGCTGTGGATTTTGTTGTTGAAGGTGATTCATGCATGAAGAAGGATTAGAGTGAAGCAGCTGAATAGAAAAAAAGAAGAACTGTGCAATGAATGGACATGGTGCACAGAGCATAAAAAGCAGAAGAACAGAATGGGTTGTGGATGCATGCTAGAAGACAATGAGGAAGTCTGAGTAGCAAAATCTTGCAGAACAATGATGAGACTGGTAAGTTGTTATTGATCACTATATCACTGAAATAGGTTTCAGTATTTCATATTCATAATCTAGGGTGGTTGTGAGGTGCTAGGGAGGACTGGTGTCCTCAGAGGTTCAAGTGGGTGCTTGAACAAAGGGAGTTGGTGCTTCCTTCTAGTTGGTGCTAGAGAAACTAGGGAGTTGGTGCTTCCTTCTAGTGGGTGCTAGAGAAAAACAGAGAGTTGGTACTCTCAACAAGTTGCAGCTTGCAAAACAGAGGTTGTAGCCTCACAATAAGTTGGTGCTCATATGTATGATAATGTACAAAATGTAAATAATACTTATCATATAAAGAAGAAGAGGTTTTTACCCTGTATGGGTTTCCTTGGGAAATATATGTCTCTGTGTTTCTCATATATGTGACTGATGCTGAATGTGCCATTGTTTATTTCCCTGCATTATTGTCATCATCATTGAGTTCCTTGTAAAGATTTTAAAAGAAGCATAATTGTTTAAGCACGGGGACAGCTGATTCACCCCCCCCCCTCTCATTTGTCCAACACGTGTCTCTCTAGAGGTATTCCCCCCCTATCTTGCATGATAGAAGTTGGTGTATTTTCTCCAACATGATGTCCAGAGGCTGGAGACCTGCCCTCCAAGTGTCATTTCTTCCGACGACTCTTCTTCTTTTTTCATTTATCTTACAAATGGGGTAGCAAGCTAAGTGGGCCTAATTGTGGGGAAAACTCCACAATTAAATGTGCTTGATCCAGAGGCGTCTTGGGATGGTTGACCACCTGGGAATCCTAGTTACCAGGTGCAAGCTCCATAAGTGATGATTGATGCTATGTGATTCATTTCGTTGGTTTCAATCCCACTTCTTCACCCCTGTGATCATCACCCGATGCAATGAGTGCTAAGTGGACTATTCAAATAATGATAATTATTGGTCGAATGTGACTAATACTCATGGATATGGGTCATAGATTAATGACTTACTCTATGCAGTTAATCTCGAAAATGATATCTAAGTTTCAAGTATTCGATCCAGATTGTGACTTGATTCTAATGGAGGTGGGTCTGTTTCATTTTATAACGATATTGATAGAGACACTGAATTATGCTCGTCAGCATTTGTTTCATTTTTTAACGATATTGACATAGGAAAAGAACTATCCTCGTGACGACCAGATACTACCAAAGGATCAGATGATTCCATGAATTTTTACACCTGAGTCGAAATCATATTTAACATGGAAATCTGCGGGGTGGGAGGAGAAGGCAAGGGAAAAACCCCCATGAGTGAGGAATCCTTAAGGAGACCTACTCCTACACTCTCAAAACTATTTTGTCCTAGAAAAGGGACATTATTTGTTGCAACATTGTGGATATCTGGAATTATATAGTCAAGTTGGTCAACAATGATAATCTTTCCTTTTATGGGGAAATCATAAGATACAAAACACCAAAGATGTGAAGACATTCATCGCATAGAACCAACTATGACCAAGTAAAAAATTGTAATCCATGGGTGTGTCAACCACTTCGATATTGACGAATATGGTTTTTCCCTTCAAAGTCACAATGAAATATTGCAAGAGTCTGTGAGGTTGGAAACCACGTCCATCAAACACTTTCAGGGTGGTAGGAGATGGGGTAAGTTTATGAGAACCAAGGGCTCTCCAAAAAGGAAAAGACATGAAACAGGTAAAGGCTCCCTCATCCAAAACAATGTTATGGATGCTCTTTCTACCAACCTAAATTTGAATTTGGAATGCTAAGTGGTGGGAGAGTCTCTCCTTAAAATAATCTAGATTAAACATAATTAGGTTCGACTCCTCTAGATCCATAGCTCCAATGGTCGACAACAAGGTTCTACGTTGACTTGGATAGTTCTGTAGAAATTCGAGGGATGACATAGCACAAGGAGCTTGCGCCAAATATTCAACAATGTTGTAGTTTTGGGAAATGTGGGCATTTGGATTAAGTGTCACCTTTTGAATTACACTCTTGGGAGGGCAAAACATTGCGTCATAAATTGGATTCTCAATATGAAGAGGAGGAGTGGATGTGGAGGTTTGATTGATAGTCTTTCCATTATCTTTATCACCTGGAGGAGTGTCATAAGTATTTAATCAATTCATTATATTAACCTCCTTAAACATATAGACTTAAAAGGCGCTCGATGAAGCATCCCCATGGTGGGAATGACTTGAAATTCCCCCTTGCAGAGGGTAAGGCTTTTGTGCAACCAGATGTTACTGTTGAACTGGTTGGGATGAACCCTTAAGAAATTTAGTGACAACCTCATGATGAGGGAATTATTTCGTGTAGTGGTTTTCATCATATATCATGTAAGGAAACTTAGCCTTCCTATTCGGTTGAGTATCAACAGTGTTTGTATTATCTTGCTTGTTAGAAGATTTATTGGATTTACCCTTTTATTTCTTATTACCTCTTGGTTTTTGAGATGAAGTGGATTAGACCATATTCACCTTAGAGGTTTGAGAAGGAGCGAAAGTAGTTGTGGTGTTGAAATGAAACTTGGTTTTGGAGCACGTCTTGATGGATCGTTCGACGAATGAGGAGAATTAGGGATCAAATTGTAAAGTGTGTTGGACTGGGAATATACCAAATCCAAATATTGCACAGCGTTGATAGCCTACTCCTCATTAAAAACATTTCTCATATCAACACAATGGGAAACATGAGGCAAGAGTGACTTTGTAAACAAAATCGTGAGGATTTGGTTTGGAATTGGAGCTTTAATCAACCGTCTCCACTCATAAATATGATCGGATATGTGGGTGGAAGAGGATTTTTGGAGTGAGGTAAAAATCTTTGTACCGGTATCATATTGTATAGGAAACTTAAAATGTGTCAGAAAATCCATGGCTAGAGAATTAAAGTTGACAAAGGAGTTACACGACAACTCAATATACCATTTCATTGCTACACCTGTAAGTGTTCTTTGAAAATTTCTCAGACGAATAGAATTGTCTGTTAAAGAGTTGGAAGAACACCATAAATGGAAATTCATAACATGATTGTTAGGATCTTCCCCAGGTTTTTCGTTGAATTTTTGGATGTTGGACAATAATTTTTCGGGTATAACAGGCCAAAATGGTGCATGTTGAATGGGATCATTTTTCAAATGTGACAGATCTAGCAGATCTAACGTAGTCAATAATGGTTATCCTATGGATACTAGTGGTAACCATATGACATGGGAACACCAATAGGACCACATCTAGGTTGCGACGAGATTAAAAAACTAGAAGGTCCTCCTATATATGGTGGTTTCTCTAGTTATCCACCCATGTAAGGTGGTTTTCTTGATTGTCCACCCATACATTATGATTGAATAGATGGACCTCCTATGTACTGAGATTAACCTGATGGTCCCCCCATATATGATGGATAAAGGGGTTGTTGCATTGAACTCATGGGGTTTAAGGATTTATAAGGAAAAGTTCATTGCGGAGGAATGCCCATCAGATTGGGTTGACCCCACAAAGGGTTAACAACTCCTGCAAACAATTGTCTAGGATACATTTCAGTAGTAGTAGGGATAGAAGGAATCAGAGGAGTGGATTCCTCCTAGGCTTGTTGATGTTGAAACCATGTAGGTTTCCCCCAGTAACAATTTTCCCTCCAGCTAAAGGTTTCCCCCTAGTTGAAGGATGACCTTCCATTGAAGATTGACCTCCAATGTAGGGTGTACTAATCTAGGATGTGTGAGATGGAGGCTGAGTAGCTTGTGTAACTCTGGTTGTGTGACTGACTTGAATCCTAACCATATGAACGATGGGATGACCAAGTAAGGCACTTGGTGTGTGCATGTATGGAAATAGTGAAGCAGGAATGTAACCTGACCCATGTGCGAAAAGAGATGTATGCGTAAGTGGTTGAGTCAGGATTACATGGATCACTGAGATTTCTAGTACATAAGAAGAACCAACAGTAATGACTACATGATTTGTGGAAAAATATGAGTTCCCAAGTCCTTCAAGAAAACCAAAAAGTGATGGGTTCACTCCAAAAGATTGTGTAGTGGTGGAACCGGGCGGTAATCGATAAGAAGTATAAAAATCAAAATATCTCATGGATGGTGGATCAATGAGTGGTAGGCCAAGTGGATCATTAAATATATTATTTGTGTAAGATTCAGGGCTTTCTATGAAGGTTGGGATCGGTTCTTCTACGTGATGGGAACTTCTAGGAGCTATGCTCCTGGTCTTAGAAGTTTGATCCATGATCATTCATTCATAAGAAACATTGTGTTGAGTTTCCTAAACATCAGGTTCCATACCTTGTATACTATGAAATATATTATCCTAAGGATGACTACTAAAGTCAAAGAAACACAATCCTAAGAAAACTAAAAGAAATCAACCAAGCAACAACAAGCTCAAGGATCTTCTGAAGAAGGGATATCAAGCCTCTAATGAATAAATGAAAAGAAATTACCCCAAACTCCACATAGTATCCCTTTTTGGTGCAAGAAACCCTGGCTTTCATAGGGTCACCCTCCAAGAGTACTGAGAGTGTGATACGACATCTTCCCTAGGTACAGTGGGAATGCCCCCATAGTCGCCTCTGCAGATACCTAGGAAAGGACACTAAGGTTACCAACTTGTAGTCAGCCTCCGGGAGGGTACAGTCTACAGTCGGGATCGAATGTATGGATAGGATATCAAAGTCTGAAATTATTCCAGAGGAATGAGGACAAGTGGACCGGTATACTCTAGAGGACCCTGAATGGATTTGGATTTCATGAAGTACTGAAACAAAATGAGTCAGTGACACTTCAAGAAGAATCCCCAGTATACACTCTTTCCACTATGATTGGTCAATATGTGAAGGGGTAATCTTTTCTTCTCTTCCTCACACGACCTCATGTTTAACCCTTGTGTGAGAGGGGGTTCCTGACTATTCTTATATGAAAGTTGGATTTGTAAACTCTTTAGTGTTCTACAGTCTGTTTAGTGGTCTTGGACTCTTTTCTCACTTTTCCTAGTCCAAAGACCCTAATATTGTGCTACTGTTGGTGAGCTAAAACCAAAATATGTTATAGTTTATTTTATTAGCACGGGGTTGATTTTAATGGATTTTACTCAAAGGGTTCATGGAGATGAAACTGATGATGTGAGAGAGACTTGACTACAATAGAATGAAAAAGAATGTGATTCAATTCATTCTTTTCGATGAATTCTATGTCTGGGAAGGAGAAGAGTTCTATTCTTCTTAACATAAGAAATAACTCAAAACTATGCAAATTTCAATTTCAGGGATCAAGATGATGCCAAACTACCAAGCAAATGTTTCCGAAAACCAAAATGCACATGCAAAACTAGCTCTTTTTCCAAACATATACCAATTTTTTTTCCCTAAAGAATGCAATTTTTCTTTGTTTGATTATGTATGCAAGGAGATATGCATTTTTTTTTCTCTTTTTAACTTTCAAATGGAATGAAAGAGATCTATGTTCAACACAAAGAAGTATGAGGAAAAAAATAAATCAAACAAAGCACACTCAAAATTATGAAAACTAAAAGAAAAAAAGTGTGAGATAACTTGTTCAATCAATGACTCAAAGATGAAAAGGAGAAGGAAGACAAACAATCATGAAAATCCTCAAGAAATGAGCAGCAAGAAACAATATTCAAAGACGGTTTTTGGTAAAAAAGAGAGTCATGATCATCTAGAAAAGTGAGATGTTTCAATGAAGAAAAAAATGGCTCAAAACCAAACAACCATTACAAACCCTAGTTGATGAAATCTACTAAACAATGAATCAATTTGAAATCTTTGCGAGACGAAGATCAGAGAACTCAAAGGCAGGATGAACCAAGGGATCTTGTTAACCCAAGGGGATTACAACTAGGAGAATATTTCAAACTCAAAGAAGAAAAACAAATGAGTGATAAATGCCAAATTCTCAATAAAACAAAGTCAAAGACAATTGATGAGACTCTGGGCTAAATGCCTCTCAAAATAAGACTGAGAAAAGCAGGGCAAAAAGAGGAAAAAACACCAAAAAAGGAAGATCGGTGCCCATGTTATCAAAGAGAAAAAGTGATATGGCCCCCCCTAGGAGGATTAAGGGAGCTCTAGTTAGCTAATTGGTTCCCTTGTATGCACTGTAGCGGAGCGTCAGTCAAGGTAATGGCACCCTAGTATGCATTGTCGGGGAGTGCCAATTTCTGGAAAAGCTCAAAAAAATGGTTTTCAAAGGTTCAAAATCAGTAGAGACTCAATCAATGGACCTGTAAGATCTTCAATGAGGAATATGGAAGGGGAAATATATCATAAATAAGCATCAAATAATCAATATATAATCACAATCAAAGGATCTAAAACGAAAAAAAGGAAAAACTAGTCAAAGTCCTTCCCCAGTGGAGTTGCCATTTTTCTGTTGTGAGAAATATTACCCTACGGACAGGCTAAGCTCCCCTTTGGACCAAGAATCCTATATTTGGTCCAAATAAAGAAGTGAACAAGTGATTACTACTTTCCCTATATATCTAACTCAATCAATCAAGCAAGAGAGAAGAAGAATGTGGTGACTTTGATTGTGATGTTCGTCCTCGCTGCTCCAATCCTTGGGATTGATCTCCAAGCTCCTCAACACAATTAAAATCATAAAAATACTATAAAATTAAATATTCCTCCTACCCTAGATGATTATATAAAGCATATCTATCTATGAAGACTGAAACAACAATAGGAAATAAAATGTAGAAAACATGAACTTGAAGGGAATAGGCCAAGTTGATATTAATTGGAAAGTCAAAGAAGGAACTTACAAAACATGATTGACGATGCAGTCACTTCTCCAGGATCTCCTCATCCATCCCTTACATGAATATTGACATCAAAATGCTAATTCTTCCTCTAGAATCAAAGGTTTGATACCTCTAATCTTCCTCCCTTCACCTTGGAAATACCTTCAATATATAGGCTTGAGAGGCACAACCACCATGAGAAAATGAAGGATATGGTCAAGGATATGGCTCCTTAAGTTTGTATTAGATCCTAATATATATCCCATAGGGTAGGATTCGACCATAAAAAACCTCATCCAAAGAGAGATGGCCCTTAGGAAAAGGTGGAAGATCCCTTGATTTCCTCTAACAAGACTGACGCTCCCCCAGAGTTGAACATAGGGAACCATCCTATAAAACTAACTCCCATAACATGGAAATGGGGTTCCATTCCATGAATTCACACTCCCCCAACATGGCTAGGGTATTTTCACCCTTCATAAATTCCCCCAAAATGGTCAATTTTCCAAGAAAAAGGTGTGTTTTTTGCCTTGAAATGATGGGTTTCTTCCTCTAATATGACTTAGGGTTCATGGAAAATGTATTTCATGGTATCAAGGGGTTTCAACACTTAGAAAAGAGAATGTGACACTTGGTAAGGTGAATATGACACTTAAAACGATCCATACATCACTTTGCGACACTTAGGGTGAAAAACACAAGTGTGACATTTTGATGTGTAACAAGTATGACCATAGATGAGTATGAGAGAAGTTTATTAGAGATACCAAAATATGTTGCTTTCATCAAGTATGAGAAGGTCAAGATTCAAAGGTTCCTGAGTGGACTGCGATCATTTATCAATGATAAGATACACTATGATGATCCCAAGACACTGGACGAAACCATAAGGAGAGATAAATGTCTCTATGATCAGCATAGAGAAAGACCTACTTATCAAAAGTATTGGCAATATTAAAATAAAGGAAAGATGGAGGTGAGGAAGAAGGGGACCAAGCCACCATTATTCATAAATAATTATCACGGACAAATTTTATTGGGATAATTGTTAAGTGTGGACACAAATCAATCCCCCTAGATTCACTACGAAACTAGAACAAAACAAGACAATACACTACTCTTTCCTTAGATTTCAATTATCAAATGAGAAATGGATCTAGAACATACCTTTTAAATATTGAAGATCTGACTTTGCCAACACAATCCAAGCTCTTTCATGAGACTTATGGAGAAATATATGCAAATAAACATAGGCCAACGAAGACAAGAATAAAAGAGTCTATTTGATATGAAACTATGTACGTGATCAAGAAATCATACAATATGAGCAAATAAAATTCGTATAGGAAAGGAAATTATATCTGTATTAAAGAATTTCAAAGAAAGATACAACCAAATGCCTTGATGTTGTCAGGTTCCTTCCAACAATTCCTTGCTTCCCACACACTTCTTGCTCCAACGTGTCAAGTTCCTTCCAACAGTTCCTTGCTTCCCACACACTGTCTTGCCGCTAGATTCTTAAGGTGGGTACTAAGTACCAACCATCCATGTGTTATGTGTTGGGAAGTTGCAAGCATAGTTTTTTATGGTTCAATATTGTTTAAAAATGAAACCACCTACCTCAAGCATAGTTTCCTTTGGTTCAAGCTTGTGTAAAAATGAAACTAGGTCCAAGCATAGTTTTGGCTAGTTTTAAGCTTGTGTAAAAATAAAATCTATCCCAAGCATAGTTTTGTTTTGTTTTAAATCTTGTGTAAAAATGAAAACAATCCCAAGCTTAGTATTTTTTCTTTCTCATGCTCGTAAATACCTGCGAATGTAATCGAGTATACTTTTATCACTTTTTCGGACTCGTAAAGGTTATACGAAAAAGGAACCCCCTGGAGTTCCCTTTAAGCTTTTTTCAGACTCTCTAAACATGAAAATATTGTCGAGCAATCTTGTTCTTTTCATGCTCATAAAAGTATTTGAAGAAAAAATTTCATGGGAGGTAGGTTATCACTTTTTCGGTTTCATCAAATTAACTTATGAAAAAGGAACTTGTGGAGTCCTCTTTAAGTGTTTTCTAGACTATCTAAACATGAAAACCCCCAGAGTTTTCTTTCTTTGGACTCATTAAACAAACATCGAAAGGCCCATATGGGACTAAACCACTCCTTCCCAGGGTTCGTTAAGCATACTCTGAGGGACTCATCCGAAGGATGAGCTTACATTACAAGCATATGTTATCCTCCTCAAGCTTGCATAAAAATAAAGAGGTACTTGCTAGAAATGGTGGGGGGGGAATTGGGAAAGAAATGTATCTAAACATGTATTCTATGGAAGAGTCACCTTTGAACATGACACCCTTTCACTCACTTTGTGTCTAGGTTGGAGAGTTTGCTTGTCTCTTGATCATACTCCTTTATAAGATTACAAATTGTTTTATGATCCCTATTTTTGAGTCAGTGTTTCCAAGACAGTTGTCGTGTCGCCAATATGTTAAAAGAGAAGCTCAACCTGGAAATACTTCTATTGTGTTGGTCATTTTTGCAGTCTTTAATCCTTCTATTGTGTCGGCCATCCCTGAGTCGGTCCTGAATCACTTGTTACTCTGATCTACCTCAAATCTTGTTATCCGTTTCATGTCATTGATGGGGGATACATTAAGGCCCTCCTATGACGAGTCTTTTCTTGTCGACTTCAACTCATTATCCAAGAATTCGATTTAGAAACTAATTGGTACCTTGGAACTTGCATGCCTCAATGGAAGGTTTCCTCATTTTCAACAGTGGGTTTTCCTTATTGACCCCTGATCAGGAGATTTCGCCGAGTGTTTGACTTCAACTCATTAATTCACATTCATTGGATTTTACTAGTGTACCTTGGGAGTCATTGACATTAATGGTGATTTCCCTCACACTTGTTAACGGTATACACTAATGACCGATAATCAAGTGGTTTATACCATGTTTGACTTCAGCACATGTATTTGCATGGTTATATTCATACTATAGAGTGGTGGAGATGAAAACCCTGGATCTTTTTTGATAGATTCAGGTTGTGTTGGAGTATATTTAGTTTGTATTGTTTCATAGATCCACATTGTATGTCTCATGGTACATTCAAATTTGAGTCTTTAACACATAGATCCACAGTGTATTTTTGGTGGCTATGTTCAGATTTGAGTCATATTGGCATGGATCCATAGTGTATGTTTGGTGGCCACGACCTGTCTTACTTGACATGGATCTTTACATGTTGACATTTACTCTTTGAGTCATTTGTATTCTGAGTATGGGAATGCCTACCTCAACAATGATTTATTATTGTATTGTATTTCCTTGTTTGTTGGCAGGTTTCCGACCGATGTGTTCCTTGTTCCCTACCCACACTCGACAAAGTATTTTAGCTATCACTCTGTTCTAACTTCATACTTTAGGGGTCTCTATATTACACATTATGTTTATCACCCTTATGACCGTTAATGATGTAAACCTATATGTTTCCTTTGGAGGGGTCAATGGCATGAATTCCTGAAGAAAGAAGGGAGAATAAATTTCCCTAAGAGAAGAAGTTGTATTTTCCTTTGTAAAAACCCTATTAAGAAGATTTACGTAGGTTGCACTATACACAGGGTGTGAAAATGCCCGATTTCTGCACCTTTCTCTATAGCTAGGTTGTGGAGTTTCCACAGGTTGCTCTATAGCTAGGGTGCGGAAATTCTTGTACGTGGGAAAAACGAGCATCTTCTCGATGCTTTTAAAAGGAGAATATTCTATGGTGAGGTGGCCTCTAAATGGTTTGGATCTTACCTTCTTTCATGATTTAGTGGGATCATCCTAACCTCCTCCTGTTATCCTCTTCATCTTGTAAAAGGAGAGGAGCTCTCATGGAGAAAGTTAGTTGTTTTGGCTTGAGATTGTTATGTTGGTTAGAGTGGCTTTGAGCTCTTCTTTTTCAAGATAGATTGTGAGTAGCTATCAGATACTCAGTCTCAGAATCCATTGGAGCAAGAAGTGTGTGGGAAGCAAGGAACTGTTGGAAGGAACCTGACAACATCAAGGCATCTGGTTGTATCTTTCTTCCACATTCTTTAATACATATATACTTTTCTTTCCTATACGAATGTTATTTTCTCATATTGTATGATTCCTTGATCACGTACATAGTTTCATATCAAATAGAATATGTTATTCTTGTCTTCGTTGGTTTGTATTTATTTGCAGATATTTCTCCATAAGCCTCGTGCCGGAGCTTGTATTGCATTGGTGAAGTCAGATCTTCAATATTTAAAAAGTATGTTCTAGATCCATTTCTCATTTGATAATTGAAGATCCGACTTCGCCAATGCAATCGAATCTCCTTCACGAGGCTTATGGATAAATATATTTATGTGGATGTGGTGATTGAATTTAAGTATCTTCATTTCTTCTAACAAGATTGGCGCTCCCCCAGATTTGAATAGAGGGTTACATCCTATAAGGTGGCACTCCCCTAACATGGAAAGGGGGGTGCCATTCCATGAAGTGGGACTCCCTCAACATGGCCAGGGGGGTGCCACCCTTCATACATGCCCAAAAAATGGTCGATTTTCAAAGAAAAAGGTATATTTTTTTCCTTGAAATGATGGGTTTCTTCCTCCAATATGACTAGGGGTCATGGAAAATGTCTTTCATGGTGTCAAGGGGTTGTGACACTTAGAAAAGAGAATTAAATACTTGGTAAGGTGCATATGCCACTTGCGACAATGCATGTGACACTTAACATGGTGCATAAGTCACTTTGCGACACTTGCGACACTTAGGGTGCGAAACTCAAGTGTGACATTTTGATGGGTAACCGATGCACCCTAAAGTGTGAGTTCAAAAGAGAAACTGATGGCTGAAACAATTTAAAAATTATTCAATGCAAGGGTGTTGGAGTAGGAGAAGCTGGAAATTTTTTCAAATGATCATCAATCAATATAAAAATATGTTCCATTTCCGAGGCAAGCATACCTATGCTCGGAATACTAGATTACTCAAAGCATGGCCATTGATCAATACACTGTGGATCCATGAAAATAATGACTAACGATATGGCCACCAAAGATATAATGTGTATTCATACCTCCATGACATGAACTGATCGTAGCCACAAAAAATACACAGTGGAGCTACGGGATGACAAAACATAACCATGGATCAATATAATGTGTATCTATGTGACAATATATGTATCGATAAGATTTCCAGCATGGTGATTGTACTGAAATATTTCACATCTTCAAATGATATCCATCGTATCATGGGTAAAGAATATAACAGAGTGAGCACCCAACCTAGGGTCTTTGTCTTGATCCTGGTATGGTATGAATCTATCCATGTGAATAGATGATTTGATGTCGAACATGGTAGAAACCACTTGATTACCGGTCATTGAGGTAAACCATTAACAAGTGCGAGGGAAATCACCAATGTTGAAAATGACTCCCAAGTTACCCTATTACATTCCAATGATTGTGAATAAATGAGTTGAGGTCGAACACTCATGGAATCATTCGATCAGAGGTCAATGATGTAAACCTATGTAAAAAGAAAGGAGGTGTGGCATTGAGGCATGCATGCTCCAAGGTACTAACTGGTTTCTAAGCCTAATTCCTGGATAATTTGTTGAAGTCGACAAGAAAAGACTCGTCAAAGGAGGGCCTTGATGTATCCCTCATCATCGACATGAAATTGACATAGAAAAGTGATGAGAGATAGAAAATCGAATGAGTACAAACTGACACAAGAAATGGAAAATGGTAATACTGAAGATGGATGGTTCAAAGTGAAACTTACCTTGAACATGGTGAGGCACAACAACTGACTTTGCGACATTGAATCGACGAGTAACAAGAACATAGTGTGGCGATAATAAGAGCACTCTTTGACTGGAACAAAAAGTATAGAAACACATGGAATTGGTATGACTTAGAGACAAGCAGATTACCCAACTGTAAGACGATATGAAAATAGGTGCCATGTTCAAGGGAGACAATAGAGGCCATAAAGGATTCCAAAAAACTTGACCCACTTCCTTAAGTTTTCCCCCATTTAGATAGATGAGTACCTCTTTCTTTTTAAATGATCTTTAGGAGGATAAAATATGCTCGGTATAGCTCACCTTCGGTAAGTTCCTCTTCACATGTTTAATGAACTTGAAGAAGTAAGGGTTCGGTCCTATATGGGTCCTGGAGATTGGACTCACATAGGTCCTTCAATGCATAATTTTATGAGCCAAAATAAGGTAAAATTGGTGGTTTTTCACGTTTAGAGAGTCTGAAAAGAACTTAAAGACGACTCTATGGATGAATTTTTCGTAAATTTAGTCTCCCAAGCCCGAAAAAATTGTAAAACAATACAGGGAAGAACTCTTCTAATCATTATTTATTAGAGTATTCCTTTTTTGTAATTAGTCTCACGAGGCCCAAAAAGAGATAAAATACCACTCGAAAGATGCCCTTTCAAACCTTTTAACAAGTGTGAAAGGAAGCAATCTCACTTGAAAATCTTTTCATGTTTAGGGAGTCTGAAAAAAACTTAAAGGAGACTCCAAAGAGTTCCTTTTCTGTATAGATTTACAAGTCGTAAAAAGAGATAAAAGTATACTCGGTAACCTATTCTCATGTATTAACAAGAATGAGAAAGAACAAAGACTAAGCTCGTTCTAGAAAATACTACTATGTTGCGATGGGAACGACCCCCAAGTGAGGATCACTCCTAACAATGTGTCTCTCTAGGGGTATTTTCCCCCTAGCTTGCATCATAGAAGATGGTATCTTTTCTCCAACATGATGTCCAGAGGCTGGAGACCTTCCCCCCCAAGTGTCATTTCTTCTAGCGACTCTTCTTCTTTCCTCATTTAAGCATCTAGATACTAATGAGACCATTTTCACTAGGTGGAGGAAAAGATGTTTCAAGTATTCAATCCAGAGTGAGACTTGATTCTAATGGAGGTGGATCTGTTTCATTTTTTAACGAGCTTGACAGAGATGATGACCTATGATTGTAAACGTTTGTTTCATTTTTTAACGAGATTGACAGAAGAAAAGAAATATTCTCGTGATGACCATATAGTACAAAAGGATCAAATGATTCCCTTTATTTTTACACCTGAGTCGAAATCATATTTAACATGGAAAACTGCGGGATGGGAGGAGAAGGAAAAGGAAAAACCCCCATGAGTGAGGAATCCTTAAGGAGACCTACTCCTACACTCTCAAAACTATTTTTTCCTAGAAAATGTACATTATTTGTTGCAACATTGTGGAGATCTGGAGTTATATAGTCATGTTGGTCAACGATGATGATATTTCCTTGATGGAGAAATCGTAAGATACAAAACACCAAAGATGTGAAGACAATCATCGCATAGAACCAACTATGACCAAGTAACAAATTGTAAACTAGGGGTGTGTCAACCATTTTGATATTGACCGGAATTGTTTTACCTTTTCCATAAGGTTGGAAACCATGTCTATCAAACACTTTAGGGGTGGTAGGAGATGGGGTAAGTTTAGGAGAACCAAGGGCTCTCCAACAAGGAAAAGACATGAAACAGGCAGAGGCTCTCTCATCCAAAACAATGTGATGGATGTTCTTTCTACCAACCTAAATTTGAATTTGTAATGCTAAGTGGCGGGAGAGTCTCCCTTTAAAATAATCTAGATTAAATGTAAACAGGTTCGACTCCTCTGGATCCATAGCTCCAACAACTGCTAACAAGGTTCTACATTGACTTGGACATTTCTGTAGAAATTCGAGGGCTGACATAGCACAAGGTGCTTGCGCCAAATATTCAACAATGTTGTAGTTTTGGGCAACACACGCATTTGGATTAAATGTCACCTTTCGAATTATGCTCTTGGGAGGGTGCAACACTGTGTCATAAATTGGCTTATCAATCTGAAGAGGATTGGAAGATGGAGGAGGAGTGGACGTGGAGGGATGATTGATAGTATTTAATCAAGTTGTTACATTAACCTCATTAAATATATAGACCTCAGAGGTGCTCGATGAGTAATCCCCATGGTAGGAATGACTTGCGTTGCCTCCTTGCAAAGGGGTAGGATTTTGTGCAACCAGATGTTATTGTTGAACTAGTTGGGAGGAACCCTTCATAAATTTAGCAAATGCCTCATTATGAGAGCAGTATTTTGTGTAGTGGTCTTCCTCATAGTAGATCATGCAAGGAAAATTAGCCTTCCTATTCAGTTGAGTATCAACAACGTTTGTATTATCCTTATCGTTAGAATATTTCTTGGATTTACCCTTTTATTTCTTCTTACCTCCTGGTTGTTGAGATGAAGTGGGTTGGACCAAATTCACCTCATAGGTTTGAGAAGGAGAGGAAGTAGTTTTGGTGTTGAAATGAAACTTGGTTCTGGAGCAGGTCTTGATGGATCGTTCGACGAACGAGGAGCATTAAGAATTAGATTGTAAAGTGTGTTGGACTGGGAATATACCAAGTCCAAATATTGCACATGAATGATAGCCTAATCCTCAGTAACAGAATTTCTCATATCAACATAACAGTCAATGGGAAGTAAGAGCGACTTTGTAAAAAAAAACATGAGGAGTTGGTCTGGAATTGAAGCTTTAATCAACCGTTTTCGTTGTCTCCACTCATAAATATGATCGGATATGTGGGTGGAAGAGGATTGTTGGAGTGATGTCAAAATCTTTGTACCGGTCTGATACCATATAGGCAACCGAAAATGTGTCAGAAAATCCATGGAAAGAGAATTAAAGTTGACAAAGGAGTTACACGACAACTCAATATACCATTTCGTTTTTGCACCTATAAGTGTTCTTTGAAAAATTCTTAGATGAATAGAATTTTTCGTTAAAGAGTTGGAAGAACACCATAAATGGAAATTCGTAACATGATAGTTAGGATCTTCCCCAGGTTTTCCGTTGAATTTCGGGATGTTGGAAGATAATTTGGTAGGGATAACATGCCAAAATGGGGCATGTTGAATGGGATCATTTGTCAAATGCGACAAATATGACAGGTCTAACGTAGCCAAGAATGGTTAACATGTGGATACTAGTGGTAACCATATGACATGGGAACACCAGTAGGACCATATCCAAGTTGTGATGAGATGGAAAAACTAGAAGGTCCCCCCATATATGGTGTTTTCCCAGGTTATCCACCCATGTAAGGTGGTTGTCCTGATTATACACCAATATACTGTGACTGAATAGATGGACCTCCTATGTACTGATATTAACCTAATGGTCCCCCCATATATGATGGCTAAAGGGACTTTTGCATTGGAATCATGAGGTTTAAGGATTGATAATGAAAAGTTCCTTGCGGAGGAATTTGTTAGACAATTGGCATAGGTTGATGGACAGTTGGTATGGATTGTTGGTTTTCATTGATGTCAACCATTGGAGAGTGATATTGTATATTTATTTCAACCCTTAGTGATTGATTTCAACCCTTGGAGAAAGTTCGTTAGCGAATTCCAGTAGCACAAAGGTTTGGGTAATGGACCCAAGGTTGTTTCATGTATAATGGTATGAGTTTTAATATATTTCAAGGAAATACTATTCTATATGGATATTACATGTCATTTCATTTCCGTTGGTATGTGGAACGTCACATAACTCATCACGGTTAGAGAGTTATGGCCATGAGAAGTTGGAGAACCCAGGTTTGGGTAATGCACCCAAGTTTGTTTGATGGATAATGGTATGAGTTTTGATATATTTGCAGGAAAGACTATTCTATATGGATATTACATGTCATTCCATTTCCATTGGTATGTGGAACGTCACATAACTCCTCACGTTTATAGAGTTATGGCCATGTGAAGTTTGAGAACCCTCATGAGTCATCTAGAAGCCCCAAAAGGTCAAAGTAGTCAAAGTGGTTTAAGAGATTTTAGAAGGAAAATAATAAAGTGAATTGATGAGTGTACAATAATTCAAAGTGAATACAAAAGAAATTATTTAAATAATAAAGTTAATGGAGAAATTAGAAGTGGTTTAACCATAAAATAAGGAAAGTGGGATAAGATGGTTAAAAGGGAACCCCTTGAGGAAGCTACATGAAAGTATAAATAAGATGAAAGGCTCTCTCATTTTAATCACACTTGAGCATATTGAATATCTACAGGTGAATGAGGTAACCAAAGGATATCAAATCTGAATTTCAGAAGGAAGGTGAAGTAAAGAAGGTCGGAATTTAGGGGAGGGTAAATTTTTTTGATCATGCTTTCTAAGGTATGTTATTTATAGGTCATCTCCCCATTTTCACGATAATTTTTTTTCTAGAATGATTCAGACCGTGAAATTGGGATTCCATTGAGAAAACATATCCAAGTAGTTGTGATACAAATTTCATCTTGTGGTTTGTTGTATTTTTGGAGTTACACACCGTGGAAAATAGGGTTTGTGGCTAGTCTTGGAACTAGTCTAAAACACGTGTTTCGGGTAAAAATGTCATAACTTCTTCATAACAGATCCAAAGTTAGTAAGAAAAAAATTATTAGTTATAGTAGAGTCTGTAGTATTCTGTGTACAATTTTCAGATCCATACAACAAATATTTCGTGCAGGGCATGCTCTATAAGTTCGCTCTCTAGAATAAGCCAAAATTCAACAAGCTATGTCATTTTTGCTATAACTCCTTTTCTAAGAGGTTCCAAGTAGTGAAATCTGGAGGAATTGCATAAAATACATTGAAGAACATTGTGTACCATTTTCATATATTTATTCATTACAGGTACATAGTTATGATTATTGCAAGTTAGGGTTTTTGACTAATCCAAAATTAGTCATGTGAGACTAAAGTAAAGTTCGATGAAAATGATAGTCTCTTGTTGTTAAAGTTAAGGAAGGTTTGCAGGTATGTGATCATATACACTAGTTCTATTATTGATTTACAAATCAGATTTGGATGATGAAATTGCTGAGTTCTTTTGGTTGAGGTACATGTTGGATACATGGTTGAGACAAGTAGTTGACGAGTTGGCATATACATGAGGTGTATAGTTGATGATGTTGGTACATCTTGATGAGTCATATTTTATGTGTATTTGATGCATGATTGGTACATATTTGGTGCATGGTTGATGCACTCATTGATGGTACAGGTTGAGGTACAAGTTGGTGCATGGTTGATGCACTTGTTTATGGTATAGGATGATTACAGGTTGTTTAGTACATGTTGATGAATGGTTGATGCACTTATTTACGATACATGTTGATTACAGGTTGGTTGGTACAGGTTGTTACAGTGGTATATCTCATAGTGATAGTGTGACAGTGGTTCCATCATTCTACTTCTATGCCAGGGTAGTTGGACAGGGCAAAGACAGGTGGTTGTAGCCACATTCCAGTTGTAGTTGGAGAACATAGGGGGTTGTGGCCTCCTTCTAGATGTAGCCAAAGAATTGGGGAGTTGGATATTCCCTCAAGTTGTAGCCTAAGAAAATAGGGGGTTGGAGCCTCCTTCCAGTTGCAGCTGGAAAACAAAGGAAGTCAATGCTTCCAATAAATGTAATTATTCAAGATATATAAGAAAAAACATTCTGTGGTTTTATCCTTCTTTGGGTTTTCACGTAAAAACATTGGTGTACTGTGTATGTGTATGATTTCTCATGTGTTCATTGTTTATTTACTCTGTAATTATTGGATGATAATGATACATTGATATAACACTTTCATTTTATGGTGAAAAAGGATTAAATTTCTCTATTATTGATTCAACCCCCTCTCAGTAATCCAACAATTGGTATCAGAGCAGGTTCCTTCAGAAATCAGTTTAACCACTGAAAGGTAGATCATGGAGAGAAACAACATGTATAAAAATGGAATACCACAGTTTGATGGACATAAGTATGCATTTTGGAGGAGAAGGATGAAAACATATATACAGGCACATGGATTTGAAATTTGGCAATCAGTTGTAGATGGATACAAAGAACTAGCAGTTCTGCTGACAAATGAAAGAGCAATAAAACTTAGGAAAAATAATTCCAAAGCCACAAATGCACTTTTGAATGGTATTTTTGAATCAATTTACACCAAAGTTATACATTGTAAATCCTCTAAAGATATTTGGGACAAGCTTCAAAATATTTATGAAGGAGATTCAAAAGTCAAAGAAGTAAAGCTTCAAACTTACAGAGGTCAGTTCAAAAAACAAAATATGAAGGAAGATGAGAATATTGTAGCTTACTTCTTACGAGTCGATGAAACAATAAATGCAATCATAATATTGGGAGAAGAAATTAAAGAACCAGTAATTGTTCAAAAGATACCAAGATATCTTCCTATGAGATTTTATCCTAAGATATCAACACTAGAAGAAATAACAGATCTAGACTTAATAAGCATGTACAAACTACATGGAATCTTCACAAAATATGAAATGAGAACTGAATAGGAAAATCCAGATATAAAAGAAGCAACTTTCAAAGCATCCAAAAGGTCAAAGCAAAAGGGAAAGCAAAAAGAAAAAGAACATAGCAACAATAGTGACATCTCGGAAGATGATGAAGAAATGACCAACTTTGTCAGAAGATTGAACGAGGGAACCAACGACAGATATAAAAGTAAGTTTCCTTTGATTTGTTTTAATTGTGATGGTATTGGTCATTTTTCTAACAAATGTCCTCATAAGAAAAATAAGAGGAATGATGAAGATTACTCAAATAGAAAACAAACATATAAAGGAAAAAGAACCACAAAGAAAGTTTTCAAGAAAAACTTATGCACCAAAGAAGACATCTCATCATCAGCTGAAGATGAAGATGAATTCAGTGTCAGTGAGATATAAAGAGGTCTATTATGGCAGTAGAAGACTCTGACAAAGATGACATCGAAGAAGAATATGAAGAGGAAGAATTGACTACCGAGAAGAATTGTTGTGTGCCATAGAATTTATAAGAAGAGAAAAGAAGAAAAATAAGAAGCTACAAGCGAAACTATACAAGAAAGAAGACACTCAAGAACTAGAATAAATGATCACAAATTTGAAGGTTCAAATAGAATAAGATAAAAGAATTGAAGAATCACTCAAAGAACAACTAGAAGAAAGAGACATGATCATTGGAAATTTGGAAGCAGATATTGTCACATTAAGAAAGGATCTTCAAAATAAAAATATGCAGAACAACTCAAAAGTTTTGGATGACATTATCAACAGTAAAAAACCTCATCATGACAAGTCCAGACTTGGATACAATCAGGTAGAAAAGGGATCAAGCTCCAAAACAACAGAGCAAGAAACATATCCAAAAATCTATGCAGAAACAATCAAATGGGATAGGAAGATCTACAAGGAAGATTATAGGGACACTCCTTCATCGAGAAGATTCATATTTCAGAATCAACAACCAACAAATAGGCCTCAGGAAGAAGAAAGATTTAGATGAGCGAATCCTTTTAGAAGATATTTAACTCCCAGGTATCAAACTATCTTTTTTGGTTTATGTTATGCATGTAATAGTTTTTGACATAAAGCTGTGAATTGTAGAGCTAACAACATGAACATAAACAACTTTGAAATCCATACACAAAAGGGTTATCCAAGAATGCCTAGTGAAACATAGAGAATAAGTTACAAAAGGTTTGAATCATTGAGCATTGAAGTGGAATGATACAAGTGCAACAACTTTGGAAACATGGCCAAAAATTGCAGAATGACAGTTCCTCCTAGAGAACCACAACAGAACAACAACAGACACATACATGAACCTCAGAAGAAAACATGGATAAGAGAGTAGAATCAATATAGAAATGAAGAATGCACACTTTCTCTACAATCCAAGCAGAAGAAATGTGGTTGGTATATTGACAGTGGTTGTTCAAAACACATGACAGGTGATAAATACAAGTTTCTTACATTAAGAAAGGAAAGAGATGGATCAGTCTCCTTCAGAAATGATGATTCAACTAAAATCATTGGAAAAGCCACAGTTAGAATTAGAAAAAAGAATACCAAGGCATAAAGTGTTTGTAACACCCCGTTTCCCCCAATCCATAAAAATAACTATATTGGCCAAGAACTATGGCAAACTCAAAGATGTGAATGTTTGATTTGACGGACCTTTGTATAAAAGGTCGATGAATGTAAATTATGTTATGATTATGTGTTGCATGACTGCTGGGAGGGGGATGTGCTA
>ML792188.1:46082-76852 GCA_009831015.1 Picea engelmannii
GTTATGATTATGTGTTGCATGACTGCTGGGAGGGGGATGTGCTAAAAGAGACCACGATGGCTAATGAGAGGTGGTGGAAAGGACCTGGAATGGTTGCGTTAACTTCCACTGAGCCAGTACCGTACTGGTTTTTACTTTCTCAAAGACCAAAGCAACTCTCTGACCCTGGAATGGATTTCCTGTCAGATTGGTAGGTGGGGAGGCTCCTCAAGAGTTAATGAGGGGATGGGGGTGAACTGCCCATCCATAATAGCTCCCAGACCTGACCACAAATGGGGAAATTCGTGCCACACACAATCTTGCAGAGAAAAGGCAAGAGAGGAAGTGTGGTAAGGGAGAGAGGAGAACACGCGCGACAGGGATCACGAAAGAGAACTGGAGAAAAATCTGGAAACACAGAGAGTTATGAACATATGAGAAGGAGAGTAACCTTCATCCTTGACTTTCGTTGAGCTGGGAGTAGGAGACTGAATCTCAAGCATCGTGGTCTAGCTCGGGGGTGGCTAGTAGTAAATCCATTTGGAATCATTGAGCCTACCTGGTGTTTCTGATAAGTGTTTATCTATTGTATCTTGAATTGGATATCCTAGACGCATGCTCATGTTTATACGTTCATAAATGGTTTATGTATTGAAGTGTTTTCCTTGTGTTTTGATCAGAAATAATGGATGCATGATTATACTCATATGACCATAATCGGTTTATGTATAGAATGAATAAGTTCAGAATATGAGTCTGTTCCCTTGAGATTTGTTCCATCTACTTGACTTACGCTATGTACTGGTTTGATTTCCCGAAGGCACCTCCTTTCGGGAAGTTCCCTCACATTCCAGAGCCGGAGTGAGTTCCGTGAAAATACTACCATTTTAGTGAACCCACGAGTTTACTTTACCCTTGACACAGAGTTCATAGCTCGGTGAATTAGGAAGGCTTTTCAGTCAGGTCACCAAGCCTAGAGATAATTACCCAAGAACCCGCTAAAGGATCATGTGATCTGAGTCTGGAAACCTTGTACAAGAGAGAGTAGTTCTCTCAGGTTTTCGATGTTTCGGCACCTGGGAAACCAAAGGGTAAGACCCCTCATTTTTGCAAGTCACAAAATCCCGGTACTCGAAACTCCGACGAGCTCTGTGGATGAGTCGGTTTATTGTGAATAGGTTTCGGTGTTTTGGGACCCAGGAAACCAAAGGGTAAGACCCCTCATTTTTGCAAGTCACAAAATCCCAGTACCTGAAACCCCGACGCGCTCTGTGGATGAGCCGGTTTAGAGTGAAAAGGTTTCGACGTTTTGGCACCCCAAAAACCAAAGGGTAAGACCCCTCATTTTCACAAGTCATGAAATCTCGGTACTCGAAACCCCGACGCGCTCTGTGGATGAGCCGGTTTAGCGTGAATAGGTTTTGTCGTTTCGACACCTGGGAGACCAAAGGGTAAGAACCCTTGTTTTCACAAGTCGCGAAATCCCGGTACCCAAAACCACGATGCGCTTTGTGAATGAGCCCTAGGTCATAGGGCAGAGTCTTGTGGTAGAAGGAGGAGGTAGGTGCTAGCAGTTAATCAAGGGTCAAAACTCGGGAGTCGACATTTCGGGTCCCGAAAGAATCTGGACCGTCCATTTGTAGGGGACGCGTGGTGAAGGTCTAAGGCCACCGAGTTTCTGGACATCAGAGGAATAAGAGTGAAGACCCCACCAGAAATCTCGAAAGATAGAATGTCGGGATTTAATCCAAGCCGTTGATCAAGCCGACGATTTGGACCGTAGATCCGGATGACATTGGGCTTTGGAGTCCTAGGGATTAAAACGCGAAAGGAGGAACACTTGCATCACGATTCACCGAATCGCGAAACCCCGAAATCATTTAGAGGATTAGCACCAGGTCATAGGATCTGTTGTATGACAAACAACCCAAGGGAGGAGATAAGGATCTGTTAGACCCTTTCGGGTTTTGGCATTTCGAAAGACAGAGAACAGGGAAACGCTTGCATCGCGATTTCCCAAATCACGAAAGCCGAAAGCGCCTTTTTGGTAAGGCTTGTGGTCATAGCCAACGATCACATGGGGGAGGATAAGGGAAGGGAGGGTCTGCACTAGGCCCCATAGAAGTTCGAGGATTCTGTCCCTCGAAGAAAAGACAAAAAGAAAAAGAAAATCTTAGTTGTCGTAGTGGGTGTGTGACAAATTGGTATCAGAGCATGGTTACAGCACTTGGCCTGCTTAGGCTCATGAATGAGTTGCGCAGAAATTCCATTTGAAGTACTCTTAAAAGGAGTAACCCTCTACCTTAACCCCCTTTATGAAAAGCTGAAGTTAAGGATGAAAATTTCCTATTGTGTGTATGCATTTGAAAAACATGAATTATGCACTGATTGTGAATGAAAATAATGTTGACTAACAATAAGTGTTTTTCTTGCACAACAAGCAGACGATCAACCATGGGAAACTGCAGATGCATAGAATGGTGATGCATCACAAAGTGGGGGATGGCTCCCACAATAGAGAAGAAGAGTCTGACGAAAGGAGAGCGGTAGAGACCCCTCCAGATCTAGATGAGATTGTGAGAAGCCTCATGGTCGAACTACGTGCTACAAGTCCGACAACGAGAGGTTGATAAAAGAGCAAGAGAAGAAAACATAAATGTCTTGCTGTAGAGCTTATCTGACATACAAAGACAATTGCAGCATGTACCTGACACCAGTCACGTGGACCAACGACAGACATAGAGAAGTCGAAGCCCACCTGGAATACAAAAACATGGTCCTTTAAGTGGACACATTAGGAGGATCACCTCAAGAAAGGTCCACCCCAGAGATAAGGGAAAAGCGTTGGATGATTCCTCTGGAAAGGAAACTGGCGACTCGGAGGGATCTTCTAGTAGCAGAACTAGTTCTTATTCCCGAAGAAAACGGAAGAAGCGAAATCATTCCAAAAATCATAATCTCAAAGAATTCAAGAAGGCCAAACCACCCTCTTTTGATGGTGAAATAAAGAAGGGAGAGGAAGAGGAGGCCTGGATGCTTGGACTAAAGAAGTATTTCAGAGTCCATGACTTCTCGGAAAACTTGAAGGCCCGAGTAGTCGCTTTCAACCTGAATGGGAAGGCTTCCATTTGGTGGGAAGACCTTAAGAACGTAAAAGGGATTCACGAAGAGGACCTATCTTGGGAACGGTTTGAGAAATACTTCAGGACGAAGTATCTTTCGGAAAAGTATTTCGACGAAAAGACTAAATAATTCTATGAACTCAAGCTGGGACAACGCACCATAGAGGAATATGTTAGCAGATTCCTCGAGTTGCTGAGGTACATACCCTATATAAAAGCAGAAAAGGCAAAGGTGCAATGATTCATCAGTGGACTACCTAAGGACTATCAGAATAGGATTGAGTTTGACGAGCCAAAGACCCCAGAAGACACTATCTGAAAGGCAGGATATTGTTATGAACAGTTGGGGCATCGGACAAAACTTTGTGAAGGCTGGAAGCAGAAGAATAGTTCGAGATTCGAGAAAAAGGGGTTTAAATCCCCATGATTTAAAAACTATAAAAAGGACTCAAGGATGAGCTTCCCAACCCGAAGTGTACACCAACAAAATTTCCCCATCCAGAGTGGAAATAAACCTTTTGTATCTACCCTAGGAGAGATGGATAACCTGAAGAAAGAACCCTTGAAATGTTGGGGTTGTGGAGAATAACATCTACTGAGGGACTGCCCGCACCGACAACAGAACAGTTGGAGAATTTGCAACGTTCAAGAAGCTACCACCGTCAATGACGTGGCCAGGAGCGTGCCGCAAATTTATGCAGCCATGGATAATAAATAAGATGACCACCAAGCTTCAGTGGTGGAGATGGAAGGTATGATCACCAACCATCTAGTGTCTATTGTAATTGACCCTGGTTCAAATTTGAGTTATATAGCTCCTAAGGTTGTTGATAAGTGTAAATTACAGCCACATAAAAATGCCAAGCCATGGTGGGTACACTTAGCCACTAGCACCAAAAGAAAATTAGCGGAGGTCATACCAGCTTGCCAATTCACTATGGGTGAATTCCCCACCCAAGAAACCCTTAACATACTACCCCTAGGATCGTATGACCTGTTGATTGGTATGGACTGGCTAGCCACATATAAATCCATACTAGACTGTTACCATAAAACCTTAGAATGTGTAAGTGAAGAAGGAAAAAGGATAACCATTCAAGGGATCCAAAAACCTGTCTCAGTGAGACGAATATCATGCCTTCAAATGAGAAAGTATTGCAGAAAGGGATGTCCACTATATGCGATACAGGTGTTGGAATCAGTTGAAGATGAAAAACCAAGGCTCGAAGACCACCCCACACTAAGAGAATATAGAGATGTGTTTCTGGAAGAGGTACCAGGTTTACCTCCAAGAAGGGACATTGACTTCTCGATAGAACTTGCACTAGGAGTGGTTCCAGTGTCTAGGACACCCTACAGGATGAGCACACCCGAGCTAGTTGAGATTAAATTACAACTAAAATAAATGATGAAGAGAGGCAATATCTGGCCCAACATGTCTTCATGGGGAGCACCAGTCATGTTTGTGAAAAATAAAGACGGTACCCTCCAACTGTGCATATATTATAGACAACTCAATAAGGTAACCATAAAGAACAAGTACCCCTTAGCCAGGATTGATGACCCGTTCGATCAATTGAGAGGTGCTTCCATCTTCTCAAAGATTTACTTGAGATCTGGATACCGTCAAGTCTGAATCAAGGGTGAAGACATCCACAAAACTGCCTTCAGGACAAGATATGGTCACTATGAGTTTGTGGTAGTACCATTTGGATTGACCAATGCCCCTGCCACTTTTATGTGCTTCATGAACAATGTGCTCAGCAAATTCCTAAACAAATTTGTACTAGTTTTTATTGACGATATATTAATTTACTCCAAGAATAGAGAGGAACATGAGGAACATCTTAGACTTGTGCTTCAAGTGCTAAGAGAACATCAGCTCTATGCCAAATTTAGCAAGTGCGACTTTTTCCAGAAGCAAATACAATCCTTGGGCCATGTCATATTTGAAGAGGGAGTAGTAGTAGATCCTGACAAGATCAGGTCTATCATGGAATGGCCTACCCCAAAGGACGTTTCAGATATCAGATCCTTTATGGGATTAGTAGAATACTATAGGAGATTTATAAAAGGATTCTCCAAGATTGGTTGTCCAATCACTGCCCTCCAGAAGAAAGGAGATAAATTCACGTGGACACAAGAATGTGAAGAAAGATTTCAATCCATGAAACACCTTCTGACCCATGCACCCATGTTGAAGATCGTTGATCCCAAAAACAACTTCCTCGTGTGCACATATGCTTGTAAGGAAGGGATCGGTGGAGTCCTTATGCAAGGAGGAAGTGTAGTCTACTATGAATCCCAAAAATTGAATGAGCACGAAGTCAACTATGTGACCCATGATTTAGAGTTGGCCGCCATAGTGCACGCCTTAAAAATGTGGAGACATTACCTCCTGGGAAGGAAATTTGTACTTATGACAGACCATTGTGGATTGCGATATTTGTTTGACCAACCAAAGCTCAATGCCAGACAATATAGGTGGATGGCCCTCCTTAGTGAGTTTGATTTTGAAATCAAACATGTTAAAGGAAAGGAAAATAAGGTGGTTGATTCCCTTAGCAGAAGTATGGAAACAATTCACCTGGCAGCGGTGAGCACCTGCGAGACGAATGTCAAAGAAAGAGTCAGGAATGCACAAGAAACAGACACATTCTTCCAGACCGTGACCTCGTACTTGGAGCAAGAACCCATATGAATAAAGTATGAAGGCTACCAGATGATAGATGGAGGTCTGCTAACTTACAGAAACAGATTGTATATTCCATATTGTGATGACTTGAAGAGGTTCATAATGGATGAACTACATAAAAGACCATATACTAGTCACCTGGGATATCAGAATATGATCACGGTCACTAGGAAACAATTCTATTGGCCCGGGTTAAAGAAAGACATAGCTAACTATTTAGCTAAGTGCCTAGAATTCCAACAGGTTAAAGCAGAACATCTGCACCCAGCAGGATTATTACAACCTCTACCAATCCTAGAATGGAAATGGGAAACCATTTCCATGGACTTCATCACCGGATTACCAACATCGACCAAATAGAACGACGCCATCATGGTAGTGGTGGATAAATTGAGCGAGTCCACCGATTTTATCCCCGTCAAATCAACTTGGAAGGAAATATATATCACCAGCATATTCATGAAGGAGATATTCAAACTACATGGTATGCATAAAGAGATCTTGTTTGAAAGAGACACGAAATTTACTTCCAACTTTTGGAAATCCTTGATGGTTGGTCTGGAGACCAAATTACTGTCTATCACAGCCTATCATCCTCAAATTGATGGATAGATGGAAAGAGTGAACCAAATATTGGAATACATGCTAAGAATGCATGTAATGCATCAACCCAAAAAGTGGGAAGATTACCTGCCACTGGTGGAATTCGCCTACAACAACGGCTACCAAGAATCCCTGAAGACGAGTCCTTTCGAAGTCCTCTACGGTAGGCCATGCAACACTCCAGTCAGTTGGAGTAACCCAGTAAACATAATTACTATTGGACCCGACATGTTGAAAGAAATGGAACAACAAGTGACTAAGATAAAACAAAATCTAAAGGTCGCTCAGAACAGACAAAAAAGTTACACCGACCAAAAGAGAACTCCAAGAGAATTCAAGATGGGAGACCACGTATATCTCAGAGTTAGGCCCAGGAAGAGTTCCCTGAGGATGTGAGCTTGTGCAAAGTTGGCACCTCATTATTGCAGACCCTTTGAAGTTCTAGATAGAGTGGGACATGTAGCTTATAGGCTAGCACTTCCTCCCACAGTAAAAGTACATAATGTTTTCCATGTTTCATTATCGAAGAAATATGTACACGATTCTAATCATATAATTGACTGGTCTATGATCTAGGTGGAATCGAAGGGAGAATTCCTGCCAGAACCTCAATGCATACTGGACAGAAAGGAAACCCCACTCAGGAACCGAACCATTGCACAGGTCAAGGTGCAGTGGAAACATTTTGGCCCAGATGAGGCTACATGGGAAATGGAAGATGCCATGAAACAAGCATATCCGATTTTGTTTACTTCTGTACATACATGTTATATTGATAGATAGAACATCGAGGACGATGTTACTTTAAGGGGAAGGGAATTGTAACACCCTGCTTCCCCCAGTCCGTAAAAATAACTATATTGACCAAGAACTATGGCAAACTCAAAGATGTGAATGTTTGATTTGACAGAACTTTGTATAAAAGGTCGATGAATGTAAATTATGTTATGATTATGTGTTGCATGACTGTTGGGAGGGGTATATGATAAAAGAGACCATGATGGCTAATGAGAGGTGGTGGAAGGGACCTGGAATGGTTGCGTTAACTTCCACCGAGCCAGTACCGTACTGGTTTTTACTTGCTCAAAGACCAAAGCAACTCTTTGACCCTGGAATGGATTTCCTGTCAGATTGGTAGGTGGGAAGGCTCCTTAAGAGTTAATGAGGGGATGGGGGTGAACCTCCCATCCGTAAAATATCCTAGGCCTGACCACGGATGGGGAAATTCGAGCCACACACAATCTTGCAGAGAAAAGGCAAGAGACGAAGTGTGGTAAGGGAGAGAGGAGAACACGTGCGACAAAGATCGTGGAAGAGAACTGGAGAAAAATATGGAAACAAAAATAGTTTTGAACATAGGAGAAGGAGAGTAACCTTCATCCTTGACTTTTGTTGAGATAAGAGTAGGAGACTGAATCTCAAGCATCATGGTCTAGCTCGGGGGTGGCTAGTGGTAAATCCGTTTGGAGTCATTGAGCCTACGGTTGGGTGGAAATGAGCACCCCTCTCAGTAGTCGCATCACACTTGGTGTTTCTGATAAGTATTTATATATTGTATCTTGAATTGGATATCCTGGATGCATGCTCATGTTTATACGTTCACAAATGGTTTCTGTATTGAAGTGTTTGCCTTGTGTTTTGATCGGAAATAATGGATGCATGCTTATACTCATATGACCATAATCGGTTTATGTATAGAATGAATAAGTTCAAAATACAAGTTCGTTCCCTTGAGATTTGTTCCATCTACTTGACTCTCGCTATGTACTGGTTTGATTTCCCGAAGGCACCTCCTTCCGGGAAGTTCCCTCACATTCTAGAGACGAATTGAGTTCCTTGAAAAGACTATCGTTTTAGTGAACCCACAAATTTACTTTACCCCTGACACAGAGTTCATAGCTCGGTGAATTAGGAAGGCTTTTCAGTCAGGTCACCAAGCCTAGGGATAATTACCCAAGAACCCACTGAAGGATCATGTGATCTGAGTCTGGAAACCTTGTACAACAGAGAGTAGTTCTCTCAGGTTTTCGACGTTTTGGCACCCGGGAAACCAAAGGGTAAGACCCCTCATTTTTGAAAGTCGTGAAATCCTGGTACTCAAAACCCTGATGCACTCTATGGATGAGTCGGTTTAGTGTGAATAGGTTTCGACGTTTTGGCACCCAGGAAACCAAAGGGTAAGACCCCTCGTTTTCGCAAGTCGTGAAATCCCGGTATCCGAAACCCCAACGCACTCTATGGATGAGTTGGTTTAGCGTGAATATTTTTCGGTGTTTAGGCACTCGGGAAACCAAAGGGTAAGACCCCTCATTTTCGCAAGTCGCGAAATCCCGGTACTCGAAACCCCGACACGCTTTGTGGATGATTCGGTTTAGTGTGAATAGGTTTCGGAGTTTCGGCACCTAGGAAACCAAAGGGTAAGAACCCTCATTTTCACAAGTCGCAAAATCCTGGTACCCGAAACCCCATCGCGCTTTATGGATGAGCCCTAGGTCACATGGCAGAGTCATGTGGTAGAAGGAGGAGGTAGGTGCTAGCAGTTAGTCAAGGGTCAGAACTCGGGAGTTGAAATTTCGGGTCCCGAAAGAATCTGGACCGTCCATTTGTAGGGGACGCGTGGCGAAGGTCTAAATCCACTGGGGTTCTGGACATTGGAGGAATAGGAGTGAATACCCCACCAGAAATCCCGAAAGATAGATTGTCGGGATTTAATCCGGGATGATCTGGACCGTAGATCTGGATGACACCGGGCTTTCGAGTCCCAGGGATTAAAAAGGGGAAGGAGGAACGCTTGCATCGCGATTCCACGAATCGCAAAACCCCGAAAGAATTTAGAGGATTAGCACCAGGTCATAGGATTGGTCGTATGACAAACGACCCAAGGGAGGAGCTAAGGATCTATTAGACCCTTTCGGTTTTTGGCATTTCGAAAGACAGAGAACAGGGGAACACTTGCATCGCAATTCCCCGAATCATGAAAGTCGGAAGCGCCTTTTTGGTAAGGCCTGTGGTCATATCCAATGACCACATGGGGGAGGATAAGGGAAGGAAGGGTCTGTGCTAGGCCCGATAGAAGTTCAGGGATTTTGTCCCTCGAAGAAAAGACAAAAAGAAAAATAAAAGCTTAGTTGTCATAGTGGGTGTGCGACAATGTTCTACTAGTAGAAGATATAAACATACTCCTCTAAATGTGAGTCAAATGTGTGACCAAGGTCATAAAGTTACTTTTGATTCACAAAAGTGTGAGATAAGAAAATAAGGTTCAGGAAAATTGATTGCAACAACTACAAGAACTTCAAGCAACATATATGTACTAAGTGAAATTGGAAATGAAAAGTGTTGTCTAGGAAAAGAAGATGAAAGTTGGCTATGGCACAGAATAATGGGTCACATACACTTTGATAACCTTGTCAAAGTTAGAAAAAAGGAAGCAGTTAGAGAAATTCCCCATATTACGAAACCAACTAACACTTTATGCAAGCATTGCCAACAAGGAAAGAAAACAAAGACCAAGTTTAAATCAAAAGAATATTCAACGAAAAGACCACTGAAAAATTGTGCATACTGATCTTGTTGGACCAACTAAAACAAAGGGTTTAAAAGGTGAGAAATACTTTATGTTATTAGTTGATGATTATACAAGAATGACTGTAGTTTGCTTTCTCAGGAATAATTCAGAAGCTTTTGAAAACTTCAAGGTCTACAAGGAATTGGTTGAAAATGAAATGGATTAAAAAATCAAATGTTTGAGATATGATAATGGAGGAGAGTTCACTTCAAAGGAATTTATGGACTACTACAACAAGCATGGAACAAAAAGGCAATTCTTCATTGCTAGGACACCTCAACAGAATGGAGTTGTTGAAAGAAAGAACAAGGCGGCACAAGAAATGGCTCGAACAATGTTAATGGATTCCAAATTGACAGATATCGTTTCGGCACATGTAGTGAATACAATGTTTCACATTCAAAATAGAGTAATTCTCAGAAAAAACACTGGAAAAACTCCATATGAGCTATGGAAAGGAAGACCAACAAATGTGAAGCACTTCAGAGTATTTGGAAGAAAATGCTACATCAAAAGAGAAGATGGCAGAATGGGAAAGTTTGACTCTCGTGTGGACAAATGAGTACTTTTTGGTTACTCAAGTACAAGGAAAGCATACAAGTGTTACAATATGAGGTTGAACAAATTTGTGGAAAGCACCAATGTAACAATTGATGAAACAGGTGGACGAGAATTAAAGGAAGAAGAAAATGAATCAATGGAACAACTTTACGAAGAAGAAGTAGAAGATGAAGAAGAAGTTGAAAGGGAAGATGAAGAGGATCAAACATAAGTAGAAGAGAAAGTTCAACAAGTGCCTCCAAAGACACCTATAAAATGAGTACAGAAGAATCATCCTTCATATTAGATTATCAGAAACAAAGATGTAGAAGTTGAGACTAGAAGAATAATCCATTCACTAGAACAAACACACCTAACACTCTCATCTGCGATTGAATCAAATAGATTTGAAGAGGCCAGCAAGGATGAATTATGGAATAAGGACATGGATGAATAATTGGATCAAATAGAGAAGAATGACACTTGGGAATTGGTTCCAAGACCAAAGAATAAGAATGTGATTGGCACAAAGTGGGTATTTAGAAATAAATTGAATGAAGATGGACATGTTACAAGGAACAAAGCCAGATTGGTATGTAAAGGATATGAAGAGGTTGAAGGAATCGACTTGGAAGAGACATTTTCCCTAGTTTCCAGAATGGAAGCAATCCAATTTATTTTAGCTTATGCATTCTCCAAGAATATTAAAGCGTATCAGATGGACGTGAAATCAATTTTCCTGAATGGGGAACTTGAAGAAGAAGTCTACATCGAACAACCAGAAATATTTTAGTTATCATAGAACACAGATTGTGTGTGTAAATTGAAGAAGGCCTTGTATGGTCTAAAAAACGCTCCTAGAGCATGGTACTCTAGACTGGATAAATATATACATTAGGTAGGGTTCAAAAAAGGAAGTGCATACAATAACATCTACATCAAGGTAAATCAAGATAGTATTTTATTAATTGAAATTTATGTTGATGATATTATTTTTGGAAGTAGCGATGACAGGTTAAGACATAAATTTGCAAAGGATATGCAGAATGAATTTGAAATGTCATTACTTGGAGAACTATCCTTCTTTACAATTCTTCAGATATGTCAAAAAAAACAATGAATCTTTATTTCTCAAACTAATTATATCAGAGAAATGCTAAAGAGGTTCGTAATGGAATATTGCAAACCAATTATCTCTTCTATGCAAACTAGTTGCAAGTTGAGAAAATATGATGATTCAAAGTCTACAGACCAAAGGAAATACAGGTCAATGATTGGTAGCTTACTATATGTGACAACATCTAGACCATATGTAATGAAGGCAGTTGGACAGGTGGAACGATTTCAAGAAGCACCAAATGAATCACATGTATTAGCAGTGAAGATGATTTTCAGATATCTCAAAGGAACAAAAGAGTTCATATTATGGTATCCAAAAGGAAAGGATATATCACTTATTTCCTACACAGATGCAGATTGGGTAGGTTGCATTGATGACCGATGAAGAACCAGTGGAGAAACGTTCTACTTGGGTGAGTGTTTAGTATCATGGCTAAGAAAGAAACATTCATCAATATCCTTATCTACATCCAAAGAAGAGTATATTGCAGCAACAACATGTTGTACATAGGTTCTATGGATGAAACAAACTTTGAAAGATATACAGGTTGAGTATGATGATCCCATTCCAATCTATTGTGATAATACAAGCACCATCAGTATCTCAAAGAACCCGATGATTCACTCCAAAAAGAAGCACATTCCAATCAAGTATCACTTTCAACGGGAACAAGTTGCAGAGAAGAACATCAGAGTTGAATATGTGGGCACAAAAGAACAAGTATCAAACATCTTTACAAAACCACTTCCATGGGAAGCCTTTGAGTATCTTCGCCAAAGACTAGGAGTAATTTCTACTCCAAAATGAATGTTTTTGAATGCTTATCTTATATGTATTATATGTACATGAGGAAGCACCATAAATAGGAAAATTCATGTTGGGATATCAGTTTCAGGAAGATTTATGTTAGGGGGAGAAGCCCCAAATGGAAATATACCTTTGACATTGATGAAAAAGGGGGAGAGATTTATCAGATGCAAAGGTAAATTATTGAAGAGAGAGCATAGAGGCATGTTTCCAAGGGGAGTTTTTTTCACAAGGGAATAATGAGTGATATGAATTCAGAGTGACACCCTTTGTCAAAGGGGGAGATATTATTCATATGAAGGGAGAGAGAGTAATCAGATACTTATAAACACAAAGAAAAATCAAAGGCATGTAGACTGGGGGAGAAGCCCCAAGGAGATTTCATTCAGAGGGAGCAGCCCCAAAGGGAGATACCATTTTCCATTGATGTCAAAGGGGGAGAGATAGAAACATTGATGAGGAGTATAAGCATGAATGTTATCATGACTAAGTGTTTCCATCAATGTCAAAGGGGGATATTGTTAGACAATTGGCTTAGGTTGATGGAAAATTGGTATGGATTGTTGGTTGTCATTGATTTCAACCATTGGAGAGTGATATTTTAGATTTATTTCAACCCTTAGTGATTGAAGTCAACCCTTGGAGAAAGTCCAGTAGTGAATTCTGGTAGCACAAAGGTTTGGGTAATGGACCCAAGGTTGTTTCATGTATAATGGTATGAATTTTAATATATTTCAAGAAAATAATACTCTATATGGATATTACATGTCATTCCATTTTCGGTGGTATGTGGAACATCACATAACTCCTCACGGTTAGAGAGTTACGACCATGAAAAGTTGGAGAACCTAGGTTTGGGTAATGGAACCAAGTTTGTTTGATGGATAATGGTATGAGTTTTGATATATTTGTAGGAAAGAATATTCTATATGGATATTACATGTCATTCCATTTCCATTGGTATGTGGAATGTCACATAACTCCTCACGGTTAGAGAGTTATGGCCATGTGAAGTTGGAGAACCCTCATGAGTCATCTAGAAGCCCCAAAAGGTCAAAGTAGTCAAAGTGGTTTAAGAGATTTTAAAAGGTAAATAATAAAGTGAAGTGATGAGTGTACTATAATTCAAAGTGAATACAAAATAACATATTTAAATAATAAAGTTAATGGAGAAATTAGAAGTGGGTTAACCCTAAAATAAGGAAAGTGGGTTAAGATGGTTAAAAGGGAACCCCTTGAGGAAGCTACATGAAAGTATAAATAAGAGGCAAGGCTCTCTCATTTTAATCACACTCGAGAATATTGAATATCTATAGGTGACTAGGGTAACCAAAGGATATCTAAGCCAAATTTCATAAGGAAGGTGAAGTAAAGAAGGGCGAAATTTAAGGGAGTATAAATTCTTTTGATGATGCTTTCTAAGGTATGTTATTTATAGGTCATCTCACCATTTTCGCAATAACTTTTTTTCTATAATGATTCAGATTGTGAAATTGGGCTTCCATTGAGGAAACATATCCAAGTATCTGTGATACAAATTTCATCTTCTGGGTTGTTTTATTTTTAGAGTTACACGTCGTGGAAAATAGGGTTTGTGGCTAGTCGTGAAACTAGTCCAAAACATGTGTTTCGGGTAAAAACGTCATAACTTCTTCATAACAGATCCAAATTCAGTAAGACCAAATTTATTGGTTAGAGTAGAGTATGTAGTATTCTGGGTACAATTTTCAGATCCATACAACAAATATTCTATACAAAGCATGCTCTACAAGTTTGCTCTCTAGAATAAGCCAGAATTCAACAAGGTATGCCATTTTTGCTATAACTCCTTTTCTGAGAGGTTCCACGTAGTGAAATTTGGAGGAATTGCATAAAATACACTGAAGAACATTGTGTACCATTTTCAGATCTTTATTCATTATAGGTACATAGTTATGATTATTGCAAGTTAGGGTTTTTGACTAATCCAAAATTAGTCATGTGAGACTAAAGTAAAGTTTGATGAAAATGCTAGTCTCTTGTTGTTAAAGTTAAGGAAGGTTTGCACATATGTGATCATATACACCAAGTCTATTACAGAGTTAAAAATCAGATTTGGATGATGAAATTGATGAGGGCTTTTGGTTCAGGTACATGTTGGGTACATGGTTGAGAGAAGTAGTTGATGAGTTGGCACATACATGAAGTGTATAGTTGATGATGTTGGTACATCTTGACGATTCATATTTTATGTGTATTTGATGCATGATTGGTACATATTTGGTGCATGGTTGATGCACTCATTGATGGTACAGGTTGAGTTACAAGTTGGTGCATGGTTGATGCACTTGTTTATGGTACAGGTTGTTTGGTACAGGTTGATGCATGGTTGATGCACTTGTTTATGGTACAGGTTGATTACAGGTTGATTGGTACATGTTGTTACAGTGGTATATCTCACAGTGATAGTGTGACAGTAGTTCCATCATTCTACTTCTATACTAGGGTGGTTGGACGGAGCAAGAATAAGTGGTTGTAGCCACTTTCCGGTTGTAGCCGGAGAACATAAGGGGTTGTGGCCTCCTTCTGGTTGTAGCCAAAGAATTCGGGAGTTGGAGCTTCCCTCAGGTTGTAGCCTGAGAAACTAGGGGGTTGGAGCCTCCTTCCACTTGCATCTAGAAAACAAAGGAAGTTGGTGCTTCCAATGAATGTAATTCTTCAAGACATATAAGAAAAAACATTCAGTGGTTTTCTCCCGCTTTGGGTTTCCACATAAAAACACTGGTGTATTATGTATGTGTATGATTGCTCATTTTTTCATTGTTTATTTACTCTTCAATTATTGGATGATAATTCTACATTGATATAACACTTGCATTTTATGGTGAAAAATGATTAAATTTCTCTATTACTGATTCACCCCCCCTCTCAGTAATCCAACAGAATTCCCACCAGATTCATTTGACCCCACAAAGGGTTAACAACTCCTCGAAAATACTTTCCAAGATACATGCCAATGGTATTAGGGATAGAAGGAATCATAGGAGTGGCTTTCCCCCAGGCTTGTTGATGTTGAAACCATGTAGGTTTCCCCCAGTAAAAAATTTCCCTACAATTGAAGGTTTCCCCCTAGTTAAAGGATGGCCTTCCATTGAAGATTGATCTCCAACATAGGGTGTACTAATATACGATGTGTGAGATGGAGGCTCAGTATCTTGTGTAACTATGGTTGTGTGAATGACTTGACTACTGACCATCTGAACGATGGGATGACCAAGTAAGGCACTTGGTGTGTGCATGTGTGGAAATAGTGAAGCAGGAATGTTACCGAACCCATGTGTGAAAGGAGATGTATGCGTAAGTGGTTGAGTCGGGGTTACCTGGGTCACCAATGTTTCTAGTATAGAAGAAGCACCAACACTAACAACTACATGAGTTGTGAAAAAATATGAGTTCCCAAGTCCTTCAAGAAAACCAAAAAGTGACGAGGTCACTCCAAAAGATTGTGTAGTGGTTGAACTGGGCGGTAATAGATAAGAAGAATAAGCATCAAAATATCTCATGTATGGTGGATCAATGAGTGGTAGGCTAAGTGGATCAGTAAAAAGAGTATTCATGTAAGATTCAAGGATTTCTACGAAGGTTGGGACCAGTTCTTCTACGTGATGGCCACTTCTAGGAGATATGCTCTTGATCTTAGAAGTTTGATCCACGATCATTCCTTCATAAGAAACACTGTGTTGAGTTTCCTGAACGTCGAGTTACATACCTTGTTTACTATGAAATCTTTAATCCTAAGTCTGACTATGAAAGTCAAAGAAACACAATCCTAAGAAAACTAAAAGAAATCAAACAAGCAATAATAGGCTCAAGGATCTTCTGAAGACGGAATATCAAGCCTCTAATGAAGAAATGAAAAGAACTTACCCCGACCTCCATATAGTATCCCTTCTTGGTGAAAGAAACCCTCACTTTCACAGGGTCACCCTCCAAGAGTACCAAGAGTGTGATATGACATCTTCCCTAGGTACCATGGGAATCCCCCCATAGTCGCCTCTGCATATACCTAGGAAAGGACACTAAGGTTACTAACTTACTGTCAGCCTTCGGGAGGGTACAATCTACAGTCGGGACCGAATGTATGGGAAGGATATCAAAGTCTGAAATTATTCCAGAGGATCGAGGACAAGTGGACCAATATTCTCTATAGGACCCTCAATGGATTTAGAGTTCACGAAATACCGAAACCAAATGAGTCAATGACACTTCAGGAAGAACCCCCAGTATATTCTCTTTCCACTATGATTGGTCAAGATTTGGAGGGGTAATCTTTGCTTCTCTTCCGCACATGACCTTGTGTTTAGCCCTTGTGTGAGAGGGGGTTCTTGACTATGATTATACAGAAGTTGGATTTTTACACTCTTTAGTGTTATATAGTCTGTTTAGTGGTCTTGGACAATTTACTCACTTTTCCTAGTCCAAAGACACTAAGCCTGTGCTATTGTTGGTGTGATAAAACCAAAAGATGTTCTAGTTTATTTTATTAGCACGGGGTTGATTTTAATGGCCTTTACTCAAAGGTTTCACGGATATGAAACTGATGATGTGAGAGAGACCCGACTCCAATAGAATGAAAAATAATGAGATGCAATTCGTTCTTTTCGATGAATTCTATGTATGGGAAGGAGAAGAGTTCTATTCTTCTTAACATAAGAAAGAACTCAATACTATTCAAATTTCAATTTCAGGGATCAAGATGATGCCAAACTACCAAGAAAATGTTTCCGAAAACCGAAATGCACATGCAAAACTAGCTCTTTTTCCAAACATATACCAAAACAAATTTCCTAAAGAATGCAAAATTTCTTTGTTAGATTATGTATGCAAGGAGGTATAATTTTTTTTCACTTTTTAACTTTCAAATGGAATGAAAGAGATCTATGGTCAACACAAGGAAGAATGAGGAAAAAATAAATCAAACAAAGCACACTCAAAATGATGAAAACTAAAAGAAAACAAGTGTGAGATAACTTGTTCGATCAATGACTCAAATATGCAAAGGAGAAAGAAGACAAACAATCATAAAAATCCTCAAGAAATGAGCTACAAGAAACAACATTCAAAGATGGATTTTGGTAAAAAAGAGAGTCCTGATCATCTAGAAAAGTGATATGTTTCAATGAAGACAAAAATGGATCAAAACCAAATAACCTTTGCAAACCATATTTGATGAAATCTCCTAAACAACCAAGCAATCTGAAATCTTTGCGAGACAAAGATTAGAGAACTCAAAGGCAGGATGAACCAAGTGATCTTGTTAACCCAAAGGGATTACAACTAGGATAATATTGAAAACTCAAGAAAAAACAACGAGTGATAAATTCCAAATTATTAAGAAAACAAAGTCAAATACAGTTTAGGAGTCTCTAGGTTAAATGCCTCTCAAAATAATACTGAGAAAAGAAGGGAAAAAAGAGGAAAAAACACCAAGAAAGAGAGATGGGTACTCCTATTCTCAAAGAGACAAGGTGATGTGGACCCCCCTAGGAGGATTAAGGGAGCTCCATTCAGCTATGTGGTGCTTCCGTATGGATTGCAAGGGAGCGCCATTCAGGATAATGATGCCCTGGTATGCACTGCCTGGGAGTGCCAATTTCTGGAAAAGCTCAAAAAAATGGTTTTCAAAGGCTTAGACTTAGTAGAGAGTCAGTCGATGGATATGTAATCTATTAAATGAGTAATAGGGAAGGGGAAATAGATCATAAAAAAGCATCAAACAATCAATATCTAATCACAAGAAAAGGATCTAAGACGAAAAAGAGGAAAAGCTAGTCAAAGTCCTTCCCCAGTGGAGTCGCCATTTTTCTGTTGTGAGAAATATTACCCTGTGGATAGGCTAAGCTCCCCTTTGGACCAATACTCCTATATTTGTTACAAATATATAAGTGAACAAGTTATTACTACTTTTCCTATATATCTAACTCAATCAATCAAGCAAGAGAGAAGAAGAATGTGGTGCACCTAATTGTGATGTTTGTCCTCGTTGCTCCAATCCTTAGGCTTGATCTCCAAGATCCTCAATGAAAATAAAATCCTAAAAATACTAGAAAAGTAAATCTTCCTCCTACTCTATATGATTATGTAAATCATATCTATCTATGAAGACTGAAACGAAAATAGGCAAGCAAATGTAGAAAACATGAACTTGAAGGGAATAAGCCAAGTTGATATTAATTGGAAAGCCAAAGAAGGAACTTACAAAATATGATTGAAAATGTAGTCACTTATCCAAGCTCTCCTCATCCATCCCTTACATGAATCTTGACATCAAAATTCTAATTCTTCCTCTAGAATCAAAGGTTTGATACCTCTAATCTCCCTCCCTTCACCTTGGAAATACCTTCAATATTTAGGCTTGAGAGGCACAACCACCATGAGAAAATGAAGGATATGCTCAAGGATATGGCTCCTTAAGTTTGGATTATATCCTAATATAGAGCCCATATGGTAGGATTCGACCACAATAAACCTCATCCAAAGAGAGTTGGCCCTTAGGAAAAGGTGGAAGATCCCTTGATTTCCTCTAACAAGACTGGCACTATCCAAGAGTTGAACATAGGGAACCATACTATAAAGTAGAAATCCCCTAAAATGGAAAGGGGGGTGCCATTCCATGAATTGGAACTCCCCCAACATGGCCAAGGGAGTTTCACCCTTCATAAATGCCCAAACAATGGTCAATTTTCCAAGAAAAGGTGTCTTTTTGGCCTTGAAATTATGGGTTTCTTCCTCCAATATGACTTAGGGGTCATGGGAAATGTCTTTCATGGTGTCAAGGGGTTGCAACACTTATAAAAGAGAATGTGAAACTTGGTAATGTGCATATTACTCTTAAAATGGTGCATACATCACTTTGCGATACTTGCGACACTTAAGGTGCGAAACTCAAGCGTGACATTTTGATGTGTAACAAGTATGACCATAGATGTGTATGAGAGAAGATTCTTAGAGCTGCCAAAATATGTTGTTTTCATCAAGGATGAGCAGGTCTAGATTCAAAGGTACTTGAGTGGACTACCATCATTTATCAATGATAAGATACACTATGATGATCCCAAGTCATTGGAGGAAACCATAAGGAGAGATAAATGTCTTTATGATCAGCATAGAGGAAGACCTACTTATCAAAAGTCTTGGGAAGATAAAAATAAATGAAATATGGAGCAGAGGAAGAAGGGGACGAAGCCACCATTCTTCATAAATAATTCTTAGGAAAAACCAACTTCCAAGGACCCCACAATGTTAGAGACAATGGGGAAAAGGCTAAGGAAACAACCAATGAAGTGTTGGGGATGTGAGGGATATCACATGTACAGATATTTCCCACATAGAGATGAAAAAGTGAGAACTGTTCACAATGTACAACAAGATGATACAATGGAGGACATGGGAAGAAATGTACCAAGGATCTTTACACCCCTGGATAACAATCAAGTTGAATTTCAGTCCCACATGATTGAAGTAGAAGGTAATATTAATGACCAACCCATTGCTATTTTAATTGATTCACGAGCTAGTCATAGTTATATAGATACTAATATGGTGGAAAATTTTCATTTTCCAAGAATCAATCTTGGGAAACCTTGGTTGGTGCAACTAACTACATGAGCTAAGAGAAAAATTAATGATATGGTTAAAGAATGTTGTATGGACATGAATGGGATGAACACAAGAGAATATTTGAATATCATACCTTTGGGATCCTATGATTACCTAATTGGTATGGATTGGTTGGAAAATCATCATGTTGTCCTAGAATTTTATAATAAGGCATTTCCTTGTTTGGATGAGGAAGGGATCTTGAGGACAGTTTAGGGTATTCCAAGGACAATAACTATTAGAGAAGTTTTAACCTTGCAAATGAAGAAAATATTCAGGAAAGGGTGCCAAATATTAGCAGCTCATGTGGAGAAGGAAACTAAGGGTGAAGTGCCAAATATTGAAGACTATGCAGTCCTAAAAGAGTTCCAATATGTCTTTAGAGAAATATTGGGGTTTCCACCCAAGAGAGATATTGACTTATCTATTAATCTAATAGCTGGAGCAACTCCAATATCCAAGACTCCTTATAGGATGAGTACTCCAGAATTGAAGGAATTTCAAATGAAACTTGAAGAGCTTCTGAAGAAGGGGTATATACACCCAAGTGTGTCACCTTGGGGTGCACCAGTATTATTTGTGAAAAGGAAGTATGGTAGCTTGAGGCTTTGTATTGACTTCAGGAAATTGAATAAGGTGACTATGAAGAACATGTGTCCTTTTCCAAGGATATATGATCTCTTTTATCAACTCAAGGATGCTAAAATATTCTCCAAGATTGACCTCAGGTCAAGCTATCATTAGGTGAGGATCAAAAATGAAGATATAAGCAAGACCACTTCAAGATCAAGGTATGGACACTATGAGTTTACAATGGTTCCATTTGGGTTGTTAAAAGAACCAACTTTTTTCATGTGTTTAATGAATGGAAATTTGAGAAATTACTTGGATAAATTTGTCATTGTCTATTTGGATGACATACTTATCTACTCCAATTCTGAAAAGGAGCATGAAAAACACTTGAGGATGGTTCTACAAGTATTAAGGGAGCATCATTTGTATGGAAAGTTGAACACATGCTCATTTTTCCAAAGGAAGATAAATTATTTGGGCCATATCATTTCATAGGCAGGGATAACAATGGATCCAGAAAAGATAAAATCCATTGAGGGATGGCCAGTACCAAAGAATGTCTTAGAGGTAAGATCATTCATTGCGCTTGCAGGGTACTATAGAATATTCATTAAGGGATTTTCAAAGATTGCACACCCAATAACATCTTTGCAAAACAAGGGTGTAATGTTTGAATGGACTTCTAATTGTGAAAGAAGATTTCAACACTTGTAGATATTGTTAACAAGTGCACCAATATTGAAAATTGTTGATCCCAATGAAGATTTCATTGTGTGCACCGATGCATGCAAAAAGGGCTTGGAATAATCCTTAGTCAAATTGGGCATGTGATATGCTATGAGTCAAGAAAGTTAAAAGAGCATGAAAGAAACTGTGCCACTCATGATTTAGAATTGGAATCCATAGTGCATGCCTTGAGTATTTGGAGTCACTACCGCATGGGAAAAATATTTGAGTTGAGGATAGACCATAGTGGTCTAAAATATTTGTTTGGAAATCCAATCTTGAATGTTAGGAAAATCAGATGGTTGGAATTTATTAGTGAGTATGAATTTGATATAAAGCATATCAAAGGCAAGGAGAAGAAGGTGACTGATTTAATCAGTAGGAGAGTACATGAGAAGCATGTTACAACCATTAGCATTTACAAATATAATTTGAAGGAAAAAATTTAGAGGCTGCAAAATTAGATCAACAATATATGGAGATAAAGGAAAAATTACAACAAGGTAATTTTCAACAACAAATTAAGGATTATGAGTTGAGAGAGGATGTAATTATCATGTACAGGGGAAGAATTTATATTCCTAATTTTCAAGATTTGAAAATTATGGTATTAAAAGAAATGCATAATGTTCCTTATGCAGGGCACCCGAGCTACCAGAAAACTATTGTAATAGTCAAGAGACGATATTATTGGCTAGGTATGAAGAAAGAGGTGGCTGATTGTATTGCTAGGTGTTTGGAATGTCAAAAATTCAAGGCTGAGTACAGACACCCACCTGGTTTGATACATCCATTTCCCATTCCTGGGTAGAAATGGGAAGTTGTAACAATGGATTTCATCACTAAGCTTCCCAGAACCACCAAGCAACATGATTCCATCATGGTGGTGGTGGAAAATATTACAAAGGGTGCCAATTTTATTCCAATGAAGCTAACTCACAAGGAAACCAACATTGCAGATATATACATGAGAGAAATTTCTAAGCTTCATGGTGTTCCTAAAACAATTGTGTCTGATAGAGATCCCAAGTTTACATCAAACTTTTGGAAGGGATTATTCAAAGGATTTGGAACAAATCTCAACTTTAGAACAACCTATCATCCAGAGTCCATTGGGAAAACAAAAAGGGTCAATCAAGTGATTGAGGATATTCTAAGGATGTATGTGATGGATAAACCATCGAAATGGGAAGATTATCTTCACTTGGTAGATTTTTATTATACTAATGGGTATCAAACATATTTAAAGATGATCCAATTTGAAGCACTTTATGACAGAAAGTGAAACACCCAGCGAGGTTGGATAACCTAGTAGATAGATCAGTGGTTGGACCATAACTTCTCATGAAAATGGACGAACATATGGTGAAGATTAAAAAAAAAACTTAAAGGATTCCCAAGATAGGCAGAAAATTTATCCAGATAAGGGAAGAAATCACAAAGAGTTTAAATAGGGTGACCATGTGTTCTTGAAAGTGAAGGCTAAGAGGAGTTCCTTGAAGTTGGGGAACTATTCAAAACTAGCAACAAGATATTGTGGACCATTTGAAATCCTAAAGAGGATTGGTCCTATTTCTTACATGCTTTCACTAACTGCATCCATGAGTATTCATAATGTATTCCATGTATCATTGCTTAAAAAGTATGTACCTGATGTTAATAATGTAATTGTTTGGAATGTGATTCAGGTGGAGAAAGAGGGAGATTTCCGATCATAGTTGATGTGCATATTGGAACGAAAGGTCAAGAAGCTCTGGAATCGATCCATATGGATAGTAAAGGTCCAATGGATTTGGTACGGTCCTGAGGATGCAACTTAGGAGCATGAAGATTCTAGTGGGAAGATCACCCACATCTTTTTGAAGATTTTTGAATCATTTTTCTTGTACATGTTTATATAATGCACCGAGGACTATCCATTAACAAGGGGGAGGGGAATGTAATACCCCTAGGATGATCCTCAATTGTAATGTACATATAGGATGATGAGATAGGATACTTTGCGCCAGAGTGCCTATGTGATTAGTCCAGAGAGCCTATATGTTATAAGGCTAGCGAGCCTATCATTGTAAAATGTAATCACACATGATAATATTAATAAAATAGATCACAACTGCAGACCAACTAGACAAAAGAGATGGGGGGAATAACTCCACTATAAGGGAAAGGGGGCTATGAGTATAGGAAAGGGGCTATGCCAAGGGACTTAAGCCAAGGAAATATCATTACAATATTTCCTAAATTATAAGTTGTGGTATATGTTTTTATTCTAAGTTCCCAAGAGTGAGGAATGTATCACCAAGGGGAGCTCATGTCGTTCCTAGATTGACAAGTGTCAAGTTAAGTGCATGCAAATATATTGTTGATAACTTAGTGTAATTATCATCTTTCCCATTCATTTTTACCATCATTATCACATGTTCACTCTATCATCTACCTTCCATACCTGTACTCTGGAGGTTTTTTGAGGAGTAACTTGAGAATTGAGCTGGAGAGGTGTGTTGTCATGCCCGTGAGCTATGGAAAAAGAAGGTTGTTGGGCCCGTGAGATTTCTCTCTGGGTGAGAGAATTGTTGGGAATTGTTTTTCCCAAGGTTCCAAGCTGCAACTACGGGTCTTTGAGACTTCCTGTTCGACCTATTGTTGAAGCCTCAGAAGGGAAGTGGGGTAGCTGAAGGACTATTGAGAAGAGAAGGGACACAGAAGGGACACACTTCCTAGGGTGGGACAGGAATGTCGGGAATGGAGGACTTTGTTTTCTATTGTTGGCATCGTATTCTGAGTATTTTTTCTATTGATAGACCTTATCCTGGCTTAGGATTCCTTTTCCCTGGTGAAGTTTTAGCCGCATCTTGGGTGTGACCTGCTACTGAGATTTTATGAGCAACATAGTCTATGGATGGGAGGAACGTCTAAGGTCTGCACACAGTTGGTGAATTTGTAGAAAAATATGAGTTTCTTTTGTGTATTTTATTTTATTACCATGTGATTAAATGTATACTCTATTATGTTTTTTTCTTGTATTATCATGCATCTTTATATTTATTATGTGTTGTATAATTATGTGCATATGTAGAATTTTTGTTTTAATTTAAATTAATGGTATCAGAGTTGATAATTTCATTGGGCATTACCCAGCTTGGGGTTGGGAATGTTACTATGTGGTATCAGATAATTTATTTTGTTGATTTGTAGGTAGTGAGGACACTACAATGTGGTAAGGAGACTCAAATAGGTGGTTGGGTATGTTACATGGAAGAAGGTCACAAGTTTTTGAAAATGGTTGATTTCTTATTTGTTTTTCAAATCCAATCCATTTCATACTTCCACTTTACATAAATTTTTCCTAAATTCCCAATATCATGTTTCATTTTAAATTCATGTTTCCCCCCCGGTAGATAAGAAAATTCAAAGATTTCTTTTTTAAAGAATGGATGATGGATATGCTAGCATCCAATAATATTTGGCATGACATATGTGATATGATTATTGATCATCATTGGGCATAAATATTGAGATATTGGTTGAAGGTTGATGACTAATATGTTTTGATTTTGAGCATGTAACGCTCTTCCTTATCATTTATTTTCACTTTCCATCCATTACAAAACCCTTCATCTTCCCAATTTCATTATAAGTTCCATGGTCTTGAATAATTATCAATTGTAGGAGCTATGAGGTATGGAAATTTTTCAAAATAGATAAAATAATTTGATTTTGATTGACTCTTCTCATTCATCCTTGGTTGATTGCATTCTTGATTGTTGATTGAGTCAAAGCCACTTCTAAAAATTATGTTAAATGAAAAATTGTATTTGATGTTTTACTTGTTGTTGTATGCGCACTATAATTTAATATCTATGTTTAATAGATGATATTTTTCATTTGAGGTAGCAACAGAGATAACAAAGATAATAGGGGAAACATAGGAAATTGGAACAGAAAGAAACAAGTTGGATGGAAGAGGGGAAGAAATAAGAGACTTAGACTCTCAGTTCATTTTGATGCATAATCAAAGAATTTAAATCAACTCCTATAAACTGGTCTTCTTAACCTTACAGGCCAAAGATATTGTAATCCTTCCCCACCACCTGTTAGATCAAAATTACATCCTAATCCTATCATAACCGATATTCATGTACAACCACATGTGTCTTTGCAGCCTGAGATTCCAGTTAATGATGGCTAGAATGAAATAGTTCATGATTCTCAAGCTCATCATCAGAGAGTCCTATTGTATCGTTTCCACTACTTGCACCCCCTCCCAAGGAGCCACTTCAACTAACTATTTCAATGGATTCACATGCATTGTCAACTCAACAACCTAATAAAATCAAAGCTTTAGCTCATGAGACTGAACCAAGTAAAGGGAAGCAACCTTCTTTCTCACCTAGTTGTGGTTCATCAAAGAACTCTTCCCACTCTATTACCTCACATTCTATTCCATAAAAACATGAGCCTAGGAATATCACCTTTGGTGATGTGCACCATGAAGCATCATCAAATGAAGAAAATAAGTATGCCAAGGCATATTTAAAAACACACAGGTAGCTTCATCTCATGACAATGGATAGAGGACAACCTCCCACAAGAAATATGATTTTTAATTTAATTTTATGATGACTTTATGTGGCATTTTATTGATGACATACTTACACTTTTTGGACAACATATAATGTTTTGATATATTTCAGATGATTTTAGGAGTTACAAGTGTAATTATGGCAGTTTTGTTTTTGGGGTTGTCAAATATGAATTTATTTAATGGACGGTATTCATATTACAAGTATGGAGGTACAAGGAGATATTTTGAAAATTAAACAATACTTTTTTAGGGGGCCCCACCTATTAGTTATTATTTATAAAAACCCTTATTATAAGTATTTATTTAAATATTTGTCCCACTTCACTAAATTTAGTTAACTATTATTACTGGATTGTAAGTCAGAGCGATTAAAATGCCACATTGGTTCCCTTGATTGTGTTTCAATGATTCAAGAGTATGTGCCATAGATGAGGTTTGCGTGTGAGAGGTAATAGGGAGTCTCATCATGTCCCTTCTAAATTCAAAAGCTCCATAGTCCAGTAACTTGATCGTGTGCTGATTTAAATGCATGAGAAGTGACTTGTCCTTCATGAATTATGGAATATGTTGATAAGTTCCAATGTGGTTGAGGATGAGAAAACCCTCATTTTTCAATTTGGCTAGATTCATTAGGAGATATGCCTCTTTGTTATTTTCCCTTTTGACATGGTAGAAACCGAGCTTTGAAAATGCAAGTTAAACTTTCCTTATTCAACCTATCACATAGGAAAGTCTAGCATTAGTTGGAGTGGATCCCTGAACCATATTCCTAATGATAATCACTGAGTCCCCTAAAACAATCAATCTATAAGTATTTAAGAAATATTTTTTCACTAGTCAAGCCTTCGAAGAGAGCATATGATTCTGCTATATTGTTGGAGAGAGTGTCGATATTCCATGAAAAAATGTAAACCAGGTTAAAAATAACTGCCCCCTCGCACCTACCATCCCTTTTTGTTGCTAAGTTTATTAAAAGAAAATGAAAAATCATTTCTTAGTTGAATGGATCACACTAACATATTCATTAATTAATTGCATAAAAAATAATAAGAAAATGCATTTCCATCCAAAAAAATTATCACATTAATAATACAAATTGAAAAAAAATAAATTTAAAAATTAAACCAATATTGTTCATGTACCACTCCTTAGATTTGGAGAACCCAATCCATAACCATGGTTTCCCGCTCCTGGGAGCTTCAGAGTGGGTAGGAAAAATTCCAAAATCATATGAAACGGTGATAGGAGCTCATGGAAATTTTCAGGAGCGTTTCAATTATCAAACTACTATTCCAACCCCCATTCCCACAATAAATTTCTTGGATTATATTGGTGGTTGAATTGCATTGGCGACTCACATATGGATATTATGATGAATTATATCGAGATGAGATCGAATATTTGATTGGTGATTCGAATCTCTGTATTGGCGGTGGTGGTGAATGCGTTTTAGGAACCAAGCACCTTTTATATTTAGATTCAGGCTCATTGCGTCTAACCATGGTACTAATTATACCAATTGGCCTTGTGATTGTGCACTTCTTGAGGGCATGTGACATCACGACGTTCTCACTTGGATTCTTGGAAACATCAAGGATAATTTATTCAGACTGTGTCTCTTTATCTAGAACATACCCATACTCTGTTCTAAGCTATCGAAAAGTCACACTCTTACTCTAGTGCAACTCTTGTATACTTAGACAATTGTTAACAACTTTAACACTTAGTCATATATAAACATACATCTATGAACATGAAAAACCAAGAGAACAACAATAGAACAAACAAAGGACACACACATATATAGTGCAGGTGGTACAAAATATGCCTAACACCCGACTAAATCTTTTCTATTGCAAAACAGTGAGAATAAGAACACTACCAATTCAATTTACAACTTACGTACACAATAAAAACACACAATATGCTTTACTTGTACACTCTTTCTTATTGATGCCGTGATGCTGTCAAAGTTGTTGTGCAACTTGTACCGAACCTTATTTCAATTGCAATGCACTCACTGACTCCACTCATATATTCGCCGCGATAATTCGACCGTTGAATTATTTTGTGATAATGACATTATCACATCGCCATCACTCATATAATCAACGCGCACCGTTGATTCTTTATCACATCGCCATCATTCCGCTGGAATTATTTTGTTTGTCATACGGAACGTGCACGCTTGGCTTCCATTGCCTTTTTCAGATGACGTGTTATAATTGACGTTAAGGAAAGGTGCCACATCAGCTATATATATATGACGTGTTATAGTTAACGTTAAAGAAAGGTGCCACATAAACTTTAAAAATATTTTTAATTGACAAAACGACAGTGCGAAGAATAGGTCATCGAATATCTCATTGATTCCAATAAATAAACATTATTATAATATTTTTTAAAATAATAAAATATATTTTTTGATGGTCCCTCGGGCTATAAATTCCCGACAGAGTAATTGTAAAAACACACACGAAGCATTAGAAGATTTTACGCGCAGAATTGTTGTTGAGAAGAGGACGAAGAGATGGCAGAGGGAAACGTGTTTGCATGTCACTCTACAGAGGCATGGCGCTCCAAGCTGCAGGAGGCCATAGATACTAAACGTCTGGTAATTCTCCTTTTCCAGTGTCTACAGAGTTTCTTTGGGGATTTTCCTTTAATTTTTGTTGGTGGGTTCTGTGTTTCTGCTGCTGGAATCGAACCCTGGTTTGTTTTGGAAGGGAAATCTGTATTTTTTGGTTTGTTGTCTACATATTGATCTTCTTTGTAGCTGTAGGTCTAAGTCCTGTTATCTTTATTTGGACTTCTGAAAATGGTGCTTACTGTATTCAGGTGGTGGTAGATTTCACTGCTACGTGGTGTGGGCCTTGTCGAGTCATGAGTCCAGTGTTCGTTGCGCTGTCAAAGAAATTTCCAGAAATATTTTTCTTGAAGGTCGACGTGGACGAATTGAGGGTACAGTCATTTAATCATCACACTCTGAAGTATTGGTTGGGGATAGATATTTGAAACAGTGAATTTTGTTTTATGGGTATTCTCTTTGAGAAGTTTGGTTTTTTAGTGTCTCTGAAAGATATTTATGACATAAAGTTGGCAAATGAAGAATGATTGTTCAGATGAATCAGATTCTCTTTGACAAATTTGTTCTTAGTATCTCTAACAGAATTTGATGACAGAAAGTTGTTGGTAAATGAAAAATGATTACTTAAATGAATCAAATTAATGATCATAGAGCAAACTAATGAAAGCTTGCCTCAATATTTGATTTTGCAGGGTGTAGCTCAGGAGTGGAATGTGAAGGCCATGCCTACATTTATCTTTATTAAGGGTGGAAAGGCCGTTGACAAGATTGTGGGTTCAAAGAAAAATGAACTTGAAAGAAAAGTTGCAGCCCTTGCTACACAAGCAGCTCTGGTTACTCAGGCCTAGGCGCTGTTTTGATATGCTCTGTGTTAGTTTTTTTGGAGTATGCTAGAAATGTTTAAATTTGGCAGAAAATATCATATTGCCCTTCGTCTTTATATTTCTATTGTACGGATAGTTATTAGCTTCTCGCACTCGTGTTAATCTATTATATCAATTAATAAAAGCGCCGGTATCTTGAAGCATACAATCTTTTGTGTCTGGTTTTAAATGTGATGAACCATAATAGTTTTACTGTAGATTTTTTGTATTGCAGTGATAAATAGACAAAACGATCTCTTTGTGCAGAGAAAACCAGTCGAATATTTGTTACTTTGCCTGGTGGGGAATTTTATTTAACTCATTCCAAGTGCTTGAAATGCTTGAAAACGTTGTTGCTAAAGTTGGATGGTTTTTGTTTCTTCCCTATGAAAAAAAAGTTTTCCTTTCATTTTAATCTCAAAATTTTAGTGGTATTTTTTTCAAAATTTTAGTGGTATTTTTTGCAAATTTTTAGTGGCATTTTTTTTTGGGATGATCTATATTTGATGTAATAACAAAAATGTTTTAATCTAATAATAGAGTTGGTAAAATTAAACATGATTAAACAAAAAGTATCAATATTTAACAAAAATGTTTTAATGTAATAATAATAGCATATATAACAGAACTAAACTAACTCTCTGATAGAAATAGTCAGTCCTTTCTTCTATTCTCTCTTCAGATAGCAATAGAAAGAGTCTTTCTCTCGGGAACTTATCTCGTTTACCAAGGAACTTATCTCGTTTACCAAATGCTCGCTTCAAGCAGGTTGGTCTTACAAGCAAGCCCCCCAAGCACGCCTCTTAGCGAAAGGGAAACCGGAGCCAACCCCTTCCTTAACAAAGGAAGCCAGCCAGCTCAGTTCATCAGAATATTTAACAAAAATGTTTTAATCTAATAATAGAGTTGGTAAAATTAAGTGATTAAACAAGAAGTATAAATATTTAATAATAAAAAATTAAACATGATTAAACAAAAAGTATCAATATTTAATAACAAAAAATTAAACATGATTAAACAAGAAGTATCAATATTTAATAACAAAAAATTAAACATGATTAAACAAAAAGTATCAATATTTAATAACAAAAAATTAAACATGATTAAACAAGAAGTATCAATATTTAATAACAAAAATGTTTTAATCTAATAATAGAATTGGTAAAATTAAACATGATTAAACAAGAAGTATCAATATTTAATAAAAATATAATGTCTTCTCAGTTTTCCTTTCATTTTAATCTCAAAATGATTAAACAAGAAGTATCAATATTTAATAAAAATATAATGTCTTCTCAGTTTTCCTTTCATTTTAATCTCAAATTTTTAATAGTGGCATTTTTTTTTTTGGAATGATCTTTTTT
>ML792188.1:81539-92220 GCA_009831015.1 Picea engelmannii
ACATGAAGAGAAATATTGTATTTGGAGCGGTAGCTCAATAGGAGGATGCCCCCTCGAAGAGGCAAGTGAACAGGAGAGGATCCCTTCCATAATAGGATCCATTGTACGGTGTTGCCCTACCTCAAGGGTTTGATGGTAATAAAGGAGAATTTGCATATTGTTCTTGTATATCTATTGTGGTGCTTTTGTATTTAGTATTGGTTCTTAACATCTTGACTCCCCATTACATTGCTTTAACTCCTTTATATAGTGCTACCGACCACCTAATAACATTATAAAGGAGGAGTCTTCTAGAAGTGGAACCTTCTGGTATGTCCTCTTACATTTATTGGATTCACAGTAGGCCTTATTTATTAAAAGTGGTTTTTGTTAATGTTTAATCCATTATTATAGTTCTTTTCATTTCAATAGATAACAATAGCATAAGATAGAATCACTGAGAAATACACAATCACAAGAGACACATCATTTATCCTGGGAAAATCTCATGGGGAAGAAAACCCAGGAAAAATTCCTTATTATGGATAGAAATAACAATGCCAAGAGATAACTCAAACAAATACAGAAAGTCCTCTCCCAAAGATGCGCCTCTCTCTCTCTCTCTTCTCCAACTGCAGCTCTGAAACTTGTCTTTCAATGAACAAGTGAGTGTGTGTCTAAGGGAGGCGCTAGCCTCCTTATTTATACAAATCTGGCACGTGTGAAAGTGTCTATTCACTGGCAGGGCTGACTTCTTCTTCTGGTTGGTTATAACCACCTTTATTATATTCTGGAGCCTCTTTGATATATTTTGGGGCCGACTCCTTCTTTAGCCTATTACAATTACATTATGACCAACCCACAAAAGGGGATTTTGTCTTTTACAATAGCTGACATGATCAATCCACAATGGGGATTGATCCAATGAATAATATATCAAAAAATAATCAGAATACACTTTGCAGTTACATTATTTCAACACTCCCCCTTAACAAGAAGGGTATTCTTCAACAACATCAGGAAAGAGAGAGGACTGCATCATCAACAACATCAGGAGGACAACATCATCAATATCATCTTGGAACACTGACTAGCGTATCTATAAATCATCAAAAATTTTCTTCATCAACAACATCGTCATTCTCAAAGGAATGAAATCATCATCTGCATCAATATGGATTAGTATAAAACTAATACATCATCATCACAGCACGAGGCTAGCTCATCATCATAATATTGGACTGGCTTTACGTCATAGCTGTAAGGCTGGAAGCACAATGCTCATCTTCTTTACGTCACAGCTATCAAGCTGGAAGCAAGATACTAGACTGACTTTATGTCATAGCTATCAAGCTGGAAGCACAGTACTAGTCTCATCTCATCGTCTTGATTTACATCACAACTATCAAGCCGGAAGCACAGTACTAGTCTCATCTCATCATCTTGATTTACGTCACAACTATCAAGCTGGAAGCAAGATACTAGATTGGCTTTACGTCACAACTATCAAGTTGGAAGCAGAGTACTAGTCTCATCTCATCATCTTGCTTTACGTCACAAAAATCAAGTTGGAAGCAAGATACTAGACTAGCTTTACCTCACAACTATCAAGTAGGAAGCATAGTACTAGTCTCATCTCATCGTCTTGTTTTACGTCTCAACAATCAAGCTGGAAGCAAGATACTAGATTGTCTTTACGTCATAGCTATCAAGCTGGAAGCACAATACTAGTCTCATCTCATCGTCTTGCTTTACGTCACAATAATCAAGCTGGAAGCAAGATACTAGACTGGCTTTACGTCACAACTATCAAGCCAGAAGAACAGTACTAATCTCATCTCATCGTCGTGCTTTACGTCACAACAATCAAGATGGAAGCAAGATAGTAGACTGGCTTTGCATCACAACTATCAAGCTGAAAGCACAGTCCTAGTCACATTTCATCTCATCACTGCTCCCCCTTTCGAGGAAGGTCCTTTCGGACTATACCAATCTTATCTCGAAAGTGCTCAAACTTTACACAAGATAGAGGCTTGGTCAACACATCGGCAACGTGTTCATATGTGCTAACGTACTGGAGTTTTATGGATCCTCTTTGCACCATGTCACGGATGTAATGATATTGGATCTCTATGTGCTTCGACCTGTCATGGAATACACGATTCTCTGTCATATTTATGCAGCTCTAGTTGTCACATAGGATCGTGGTTACTTCCATCTCTAGGTCAAATAGACTGGTCAGCAACTTTCGAAGCCATATAGCTTCGCAGCTGGAAGAACACACAACAATGTATTTTGCTTCCGCTGTGCTGAGAGCAATGCTGGATTGATTCCTACTCTGCCACGAGATCATGGTCGATCCCAAACTGAAACAACATCCTGGAGTGTTTTTCCTGTCAGAAACACTTCCTACCCAATCTGAATCAGTGTATCCACTTAATGTGAAATCATGATCTCCATCATAACTGAGACCACAATCTAATGTACCCTTAAGGTACCTCATCACATGTTTTGCAGCCATTAGGTGAACATGTTTGGGTTCTACCAGAAACTGACTCAAGGTGTTCACGACAAAACAAATATCTGGTCTGGTGTTCATCAGGTACATCAATGATCCAATAATCTGTCTATACAACATGGCATCAATCAATTATGATGAAGTATCGACCAACAGCTTCAACTTCATTTCCATGGGTGTATTCATGGACTTGCACTCTAATATGTCAAATATCTTCAAGATTTCAACTGCATACTTCCTTTGGTTAAGGAAGATCCTCTCTGGACTTTTCCATACCTCAAGACCTAAGAAATAATGCATTAGGCCAAGGTCTTTCATCTAAAATTCTGAGGCAAGTCTCTTCTTACATTCGGTGATGAGATTTTCTTCTCCAGTTAAGAATAATTCATCCACATACAACAATAATATCACTATCTCATCGTTCATAACCTTGAAGTAAAGGTTAGAATCTACTTTACTCTTGGTAAAGCCCAAGCTTGTTAGGAAACTGTCTATCTGGCCATACCAAGCTCTAGGAGCTTGCTTCAATCTGTACAAGGCTTTCAACAACTTGCAGATATGAGACTTCTTATCTTCAACTTCAAATCCTTGAGGTTTCTCTATATACACTTCCTCTTCGATGACACCATTTAGAAAACGTGTCTTTACATCCATCTGGTGTAACTTCCACTTCATATTAGCTGCAAGGGCTATGATGGTCCTAATCGAAGTGTATCTGGCTACATGAGCGAATGTCTCTTCATATTCAATGCCTTCTTTTTGAGAAAAGCCACGAGCGACAAATCTTGCTTTATACTTCTCAATACTTCCATCAACAACATGTTTTTATTTTGAAGAGCCATTTGGAAGATACCACATCCTTACTTTTAGGTCTATGAACTATTTCCCATACATCATTCTTTATTATGGATTGGTATTCCTCTGTCATGGCATCTGCCCATTCTTTCTTCTGAATGACTTCTTCAAAGCAAGTAGGCTCCTTCTCTAGGAGATCACACATCAAAGCTGTATAAATGGAGAATGGATTTGGTATCTTTACCTATCTCATGGTTCCTTTGGGAACACCACACTTCTCTCCATATTGAATGAGCTCTCTAGCCCAAACAAACTTTATTTTATGGAAGATTGTCATCTGAGGAGGTTCTTGAAATTCTACTAAGTCATGATCTTCTAGAATTTCTTCATCAGGGGAAGTTATGACTTCCCTCACTGGTTTCGTATCTCTCGGAACCTCTCTCATTGATTCTGTAATTCTGGGGATTACAGGTTCCTCTTCATATACTTCTTCAAGCTGGCATCTTCTCGATTTCTTGAGCATTGCATCTTCATCGAAGGATACATCCCTGTTGATCTCAATGTGATGGTGACATGGTATATAAATTTTGAAGGCCTTGGAGACCTCACAGTATTCCACAAATATTCCCTTCTTTCCTGAAGGGTACAACTTTTTTCTTTTCTCTTTCGGAATATGTATAAATACTGGGTAGCTGAATATTTTGAGATGGCTTACCTCTGGCTTCTTTACGGTGAACATATATTCCAAAGTCTTGAACCCAAGTGCACTATGGGACAATAATTTTTGCACATATACAGCTGTCATTTCTACTTCTGCCCATAAGCACATAGGAAGATCTAGATCATGGATCATGGTCTTCACGGCTTCCATTATTGATCTATTCTTCCTTTCAACTACATCGTTTTGTTGAGGATTATAGGGAGTAGTGAGTTCCCTCTTGATCCCAACATATTTGCAGAAATTCACAAACTCTTTTGAGGTGTATTCTCCTCCATTATCTGACCTGAATATCTTGATCTTTCTTTCAGAAAGATTCTCTATCAAGGCTTTGAATTCCTTGAATTTACTAAACACTTCAGCTTTAGATTTCAAAAAATACACCCAGGTCTTATGAGAATAATCATCAATAAATGATACATAGTATACATACCCACTAATGGAGGACGATGGCATTGGGCCACATACATCTGAATGAATGAGTTCTAGGACTCCTTTTGTTTTGTTGTTTCTCTTCGGAAAAGGGTTCTTGATGTTCTTCCCTTGTGCACATCCATTGCACATGCCTTCATGGTCAACCTTGAGTTCTGGTAAACTTGTGACTGCTTTGCATATGTATGGTAGTGCCTTGTAGTTAATGTGAGCTAATCTTCTATGCCAAAGTTCACATGGGTTTTCAATGGCATGGGCCATTGCAACTTTTGAGTGACACTTTAGCTTATACAGGCCATTTTCTTGTTTTCCAATGATGATTGCTTCATTTATGGTTTCTCCTTTAGCACGTTGCCTTCTACAACCTTCACTATTGCTTCCTCAGGGTTATTACCTGTGACCTGGAACAAGGTCAACAAAACAACAAGAAAGAATAATATTCTTTTGATAATATAAAGCAATAGCATGAACAATCATCACAATAGCTTCTTTAGAGCTATCACTTGTAACTTTTCTAAAGAAAAGATTAAAGGTAAGGAATACAATACTAAAATGAGGTCAACACTCTCATAGTGTTGTGATCAAACATTCCTCTATGGAAACCTGGAACTAACACACGAGGTTTCTCCTGAGACCTGAAGCTTTGTTCTCTAGAATGAGTGCTTGCTTTTCTTCCAAGTCTCCTTCACTCAAGATGATGAGTGCTTTCTTCAACCTGTCTTCTGTACTGAGACAATACGTTATCTTGATAGAAGGTTGGGTTAGTGGATAAGCTCTATGATCTCAACTTTTAATCCATCTAATACCTTGACTCAGATCAAAGGTTAGAATGATGGTCATAGTTACAACATGCAACACTGATCAAAATAATGTCATAACAAATAGATGCATATCATAATAATCACACCTGGGTTGCATCGTTCCTCTAAATGTGTTGGATCTTGTGTTGGATCTTGAGATCCTTCTGGATCTATGGAAAGAGATTCTTTCTCCTACAAATACTCTTTAAAGTTTAACAATTTAACCATATGTGAGTACATACCTCTGATAGCATTTGCAGGTAGTGGATCCATCTAGCAGCAACAGTAATCATTACCAACTCTTAAGAAATTTAGGGGTGACTGCAACAGGTACTACGACTGCAACTACAACTGGTTTTGAGACTGCAACTGCAACTGCAACTTAGGGTTTTATGAGGAAACCCTAATTTTTCAAACTTCAAATTTTGAAATTCTGATCCAGGGGATAGATGCATTGAGTTGAGGCGAGTAAGCTAGTGCAGTCAGATTTATGAAAATCCAACTTTTACCCTTCCAAAATTGATCTGCGTATTTCTAAACTGGTGCTTCTTATTTTCTGGTACCTTTGGTACTCTGGTACTTTTGGTACTTTTGGTACTCTGGTTTTCTGGTACTTCTGGTACTTTGTGAAACTAGGGTTTCACTTTTTGGGAGATCTAGCCACTGAAAATTTGCGCTGAAGGTGCTAAAATGATCCTTGAGGGAGGACACACTTTTCTATATGGTTTTAGGGATGAAATACCTCACCAACAAAAAACCCTAATTTGCATATACGTCAACAGTGATGTTTTTCACTTTTCTCTTGTGAAAGATGCTCTCTTTAGCTTGGCTATGATACCATGTTAATGTTTAAGCCATTATTATAGTTCTTTGCATTTCAATAGATAACAATAACATAAGATAGAATCACTGGGAAATACACAATCACAAGAGACACATCATTTATCCTGGGAAACCCTCATGGGGAAGAAAACTCAGCAAAACTTCCATATTATGGATAGACAATACAATGCCAAGAGATAACTCAAACAAATACAGAAATTCCTCTCCCAAAGATGCGCCTCTCTCTCTCTCTCTTCTCCAACTGTAGCTCCAAAACTTATCTTTCAATGAACAAGTGAGTGTGTGTCTAAGTGAGGCGCTAGCCTCCTTATTTATACAAATCTGGCATGTGTGAAAGTGTCTTTTCACTGGCAGAGCCAAATTCTTCTTCTGGGTGGTTATAACCACCTTTATTATATTCGGGGGCCTCTTTGATATATTCTGGGGACAACTTCTTCTTTAGCCTATTACAACTACATTATGACCAATCCACAAAAGGGGATTTGGTCTTTTACAATAGCCGACATGATCAATCCACAATGGGGATTGATCCAATGAATAATATATCAAATAATAATCAGAATACACTTTGCAGTTACATTATTTCAACATATTTTATACATAACAATACTTATCTACTATTATTCCCCTTGAGTGCCTCCCTAGGTATCCTATATTATTCTCCCTAGCTACATTATTTTCCATCCCCGTTATGAAAGTGTTTTCCTCAATGATTGTGATGAGGGTGTACAACCATATACCAGGGTCCCATGGACAAGTGTGGACCATAATGCTGAAGTAGGTTGGAGAACGAGGGTCGCATGTAAGAATGTGAGCCACCATGTTGAACTAGTCCAACCGCCACTCTAAACCCTGGTCCCATGTCCAAGTGTTCATGTGAACCCCATACTAAAGATAGAAGAACACTATAACCAATTGAAAATGATGCTCCAAAGATCGACACTAGTCATGTGGATCAAAATATGTAGAACCAACCAAAACATCATCCACTACTATTGGAGAATAATAAAACTGAAGAAGAATATGCATACAATGATCTTGTTTACTCTTCAGGATGTACTCTACATGAGGTGGAGTAGAGTCATCAAATAGAAGATAGAAGTGGGTGCCATCCCATAAAGGACAACTATCCATATACCAATAATCACAATTGGCCTAAAAAACATACCAAGCATATGCTTCTTGATTATATTCAGGCCTAATTTCCTGCATAATTTTAAGTGTGATCTCTTGAAGATTTTGAACACTTGCTCGAAAACTTGCCTGAAGATTTTGAACACTTGCTTGAAAACTTGCCTGAAGATTTTGAAAACTTGTCTCGAGGGATTTAATCTTCCATTGAATTTCCATGATTAGTCAAGAGCAAATATCCATTGGAAACACCAAATATAATATACCAAAATAAATCTCTTAAAATTCTTTATCCAATGGTACTAATCTAGTACCAATCTGAGCACCCTGTGAAAAGTTATGATCTCTATAGTCCTTCAACCGCCATGAAGACCCTAGAAAATGGTTTATTTTAAATCAACAACAACTTTACTTTTGGAACTCCATTCAAATGACTTTTTTTTGAAATGCGTTTTTTTTTGTAAGGGGAACTCATATATATAATTGTTTTGACAAATTCGCCCCTAAGTCCTACAAAAATCAACAAATTTGCACGGTCATCTGCAAAAAAACCTTGAAAATTAGTATATTTTAAAATGATGATAAATTCACTTCCCACACTCCATTTCAGACTATTGTTTTTTTCAAATTGTTTTTTTTTTATGAGAAGAAATCATATATACAACCATTTTATGAAAAATATACACAAAAAGTTACAGGAATTTTTCGAAGTGTCGTGACCCTCTTTTTTTATTCTTGAAAAAATATTCAAAATAGAGGGAAACATTTTCCCATTTTTGTGGCTAAAGAAATTTAATTTATACCACTTGCTAAGTACCAAAGATATGAATAAAAAAAATACCACAATAGATCCAAAAAAAATATAGAAGAACCCACACTTTATCATTATGAAAACCCTTAGGGTAGAGCAACACCATACAATAGATCCTATTATAGAAGGGATCCAATCTTGTTCACTTGTCACTTCGAGTAGGAAACCTCTGAATGAGCTACCACTCCAAATACAATACTTCTTGACTCCCCTTTACATTGCTTGAACTCCTTTATATAGTGATACTAACCACTTATGAACATTTTAGAGGAATCTTCTAGAAGCAAAACCTTCTAGTAAGTCCTCTTACATTTATTGCATTCACACTAGGACTTATTTATTAAAAGTGGTGTTTATACATAAGAATACTTATATACTATTATTCTCCTTAGGTGATTCCCTAGGTACCCCATACTATTAAACCTAACTACACCATAGTTAGGATACTACAAAACATTAACCCCCTCTTTTATACTCTCTAATTTCCCACTCCCAGTTATTCTGCTTTATTATGGAACAAAATACAATAACATAAATCAAACCCCTTCTCCTCACAGTGGTCTGATATTTAACATAGCTTGATAGCCATCTAGAGGTAGGTTTTTGAATTCCTCAGCCCTCAATTGTGATAGGGTTTTGAACCTTCTAGAATCTTCTTGAAATTACATACGTGGCTACCCCCATATGCGTGAGTAATGGGGGATGATGTGGCATCCTCTCATACTATGGTAGTGACCATAGTAGCTCAACATGCGAGAGGCATAAATTTTTCATGTGATCTTTGATTGATACAATTTTTCCACCATTAGAAAGGTTTGGATGTGTATAATAATGTCACAGGGTTGGAGCTATGTTGGGAAAGTTTTAGCCCCAAAAACATTTGTTTGATGCCTCAAAATGTCTCTAGAAGGTTTCAGACCCAAATTTTCAAAATTGGGATGTGCCACTGAAATGACCCTACAAGATAATTTGTAATACCTCAGTTTTGATTCCCCATATTAGTAATGTATTTTTTATTTGATGAAAGGATGGATTGCCTGAACAATTAAAAGGGGTTGGAGTGCCTAGGAAATGTAATACTTAGAACATTGCAAATAATAAAAATACATCGTTGGTTGCAAGACAGACAAGGAAAGAGTTATAGGGGGCTATGATTCCACGAGAGAGGGAGATAAAGGGGATATTTCCTTATATTATACTAAATTTACCCATCTTGGAATTTTAGAGAGAAAGAAGTAGTCACATGAGCTTCTTGGGGAAAATGCCATGTGGTTCTTGATTGCATGTAATTATATAAACACCTTTTGTGGGATGTTTGGGGGTTCTTTCGCAAGGGTTATTCTTCATTCATTATTGATCATTACCATTCATTTGTTTTCCTCATTCATTCAGGTTCTTATTTGGGACATGAGCATGAGTTTCTGAAGAAATAAGCCTTTATTATGTTGGTTGTGGTAATTGATGGTGTATTCTAGCCATGAAATGGAGCTCGTATGCTTGAGATGCATTGGTATGTGCCAAGACTTGATCATAGATGTGAATCTTGAGAGTCCCAACATGGAGATTCTTGACCAAATGAATTGGATCACTAAAAAGAAGTGAACATACTGAGGAACTGCATGGCAGTGGAGGGAGTTCATTGTCTTTGGGTGGTGCAGGATGGAGAGAAGAGAGTCGGTTTACTTTGGATTGTTGTGTCTTGAGAAAATTATGAGAGTCTGAGTGCTAACTAATTTGGGAAGTTGAGTGTCACTCTGGAACCTGTCCTTGTGGATTCATATCCCTAGCTCGAGTTGACTCGTTGTCGAGACTTGGAACAACAATGACTAAGGTTGGGTGGAACATCCTTGGCCTGTAGCGAGTTGGTGATTGGTTTTGTTTAAGATAAGTACTCTCTATCATGGTTTCCTTTGCTTGTATATTTAATTCCACTATGTGTTAACTTTTATCTCTGAGATTCCTATTTAGAATATGCATGCTTGCTAGTTATTGTTGTGCATGGCATACTGTACATATATTTTATGTTGTAGCACAAATCTTGATTATTACATGTGTGTATATCATACTTCTTTATTGATTAAATGTTATCATAATTTGAATTAGTTCTTGAAGTGAGACTTTGAATTAGCACGACCCAACCAGATGGTGGTTGGGTACATTACAAATTGTTTTCAGAGCGTCTTGGAGGGTTTTAGTGGTAGGTCGGATGCCCGACCTAGGGTGTTGGAGCTTGGGGATGTTACAGAGTGGTATAAGAAAAAAGTTACAACATCGGACCTTAAAGGCCTGCTACAAGATCAATAATTTCTTTGGAAATTGATTACTTTGATATGAGACAACAAAAGTTGGTTGCATGAGGATTCTGTTGGAAATAGTTTGTGAATCGAACAAGACAAAGGGATTAGAGAATACCCCTGTGCATTGAGGAATATTTGAGTTCAAATAAGATGGTGCGTTGTTGATTTAAGAAATATTTTTATTTGTTTACCCATAATTAAATTTGAAGATGTCTATGCATGAGATAGATTCAGGGTTGCACAATATTAAGGGAAGTGGAGAGATGGAAAGATGGAAAAAATCACTATAGATCTAAGAAGTGCCAAGCTTGAAAAGGTCTTTCATGCTCATACCAACATGAATGGTGACTATATATA
>ML792188.1:103227-182547 GCA_009831015.1 Picea engelmannii
AAGTGGGTTAACCCTAAAATAAGGAAAGTGGGGCCAAGTGACCTAGAAGATGTTTTTAAGGAAGATACTTGGAGAGTATAAATAAGAGGCAAGGCTCTCTCATTTTAATCACACTTGAGAATATTGAATATCTATAGGTGTCTAAGGTAACCAAGGATATCTAAGCTAAAATTCCGAGGGAAGGTGAAGAAAAGAAGGCCGAAATGCAAGGAAGGATAAATTCTTTTGATGGTGCTTTCTAAGGTATGTTATTTACAGGTCATCTCACCATTTTCGCTATAACATTTTTTCTATAATGATTCATACTGTGAAATTTCTATGCCATTGAGAAAACATATCCAAGTATTTTTGGCATGTTTATAGGAACAAAAATGATGCGTGTGTCATTGATGGAAAGAACACCCAGGAAGGATAAGCTCAGGAGGAGGAGCGCACAGAGGGAGAACAGATCTCGAGCGTGGGGTTTGACCGTCGTTGGATCTAAGAGAACCTGCACGTTCTTTAAAGTGCAAGGAGAAGCAGGCTTACAAAATCCTGAACGCAGGTGGTCCATCCATTATCAAAGAGGACATGTGACGAAAGATCAGAGCACATCAAATACTCTATTTCAAAGTTTCGCAGATCGAGAAATCCAAAGGAAGGAGGTGCTCTAACCTCTTGAACTCGCGATATGCGATATCCCAAAATGATATGGGTTGTTGGATCGAGGATTGATCTGGACCGTTGATCAGGCACGACGAAGGCTCGTGAAGTTGAGAAATCACGATAAAATCTTGACCATTGATCCAAGAGGGACACGTGGCAAGCGATAGTTTTTTCGCTGATTGAAAGGTCAAAGGAAGGAGGCTCCTAACTGTTAATATTATGGTAGCTGTGGGAGGTATTTACCTCCATGTGTGAACCTAACGAGAATAGAAGACTCTGGAAAGCAAGAGAAAACCCTAGTGAGTTGGTTAATAACCCTAGAAGTCTTGTCAGCTCAAGAAGATAATTTATATTAGGTTATTAGCCTCCAAGAGAAGAAGTTAGCCAAAAATAATAATAATATACTGAACAAACACATATCCAAAAGGAGAAGTCGGTCCCGACAAATTTGGCAGAACCACTACAAATACAGGGCGCCAGTTCTCATTTGACACATCTCAGAATTGAAGAGAGCAACTGGTGCGCACTGTAGTTCCCAGTTTGGTGCACACATGTGGAGGAGGGCTGCAGGTGTAGCTACAATAGCAAGTAGTTTTCAGTATAGGCTTGGAATATCTCTTGGCTAGGGTTTGGACTATATGATCAGCTGTTGTTGGTGCGCTATCCTTAGAGGAAGATGTGCTACACCTTGTTTGGCTATCTAGCCTAGGGTTTGTTTCCAGAGTAATTCTCAGTCAAGGTTAAGGTGCTCGGAGGGTGGCTTCGGCCTATGGTTGGGTGACGAGGGTATCGTCAATGGTAAAATGAGCATACCATATTCTATATTCTAACCAGTTATGGGCCCACACCTCCTTCATTCAGTCTAAATGCTGGAAGGAAACATAGCCACTAGGATATTGAGCTCGTTGAGGAACTGTCGCTAGGGTTACTAGCAGAAGAAATTTGCAAGACACTACTGATAGGGTTACTAGCAGGAGCAGTTGTAGAAACCCTAATCCTCTCATTAAGGCACCTTAAGTGAAGATATTGACCTAATCTTTGGATAGATTAGTGCACCCTAGCCTAGCGCATCTCCTGATACTCTCAGCAAGCCAAGACGTGAAGTTTGAATTTCTGGTCAAATCTAGGGTTTGACCAAGTCAAGCAGCCATGATTAACTCTATGAAGTCTGAGAACAAGTTAGATGGAGCCTCTAAGTTCATAGCGTGGAAGACAAGGATTGACCTCATACTTGTCAAGAATAAAGTGTTGGATATCATGAAAGGAAAGATCATGAAGCCAGAGTTTGAAGAAGGAAAAGAGAAGGAACCACAGAACGTTGTAGCTATGGAGAAGTTCAAAGATGTTGACATCAATGCTATGAGTTTCATAGTGGATTCCATAAAATACCACTTGATACCCTACATCTCCCATCTTGACTCATCAAAGAAGATGTACGATGCCCTAACAAATCTCTTCTCGGTCAGAAACATTGGACAAGTTATGAGTCTAAAGAATGAGCTCCGTAACATGAAGATGAATGATGACGACAACATAACATCATACTTTGTAAGGATCTCCCAGTTAAGAGATCAACTGAAAGCTATTGAAGAGCTCACTTTAGAAAAGGAATTGGTGAACATAGTACTCAATGGTCTTCCCAAGACATGGGGTGCATTTTCCGCAAGCATGAACGCAAGGAAGGAGTACCTGACATTTGAAGAACTTTGGACTTGTTGTGCTCAAGAAGAATCAAGGATCAATGAAAAATAGAAACCCCAAAAGAAGTACGACGATCAAGCTTTCACAACAAGATTCAAGAACTTCAGGAAGAAAAGGAAGTTTGGTTCAAGGAGGAAGCCAAATCAATAGAAATACATTTCAGAAGTGCAATGCTTCAACTATCGAAAGTATGGTCACTACAAGCATCATTGTCTCGAGCTAAAGAAAAGGAAGGAGAAACATGAAGCATCGATTGTCGAAGAAAAGGAACCTACAAAGAAGACTAAGAAGGATGGAAGAGACTTCTTCTTCTAAAAGGTAACAACACTCTTCTTATTTCTTGTTTTCATTGTCTCTGTACATATCATGTTTGCATCGTATCTGTACATATCTTGTATATCTATCTCTTGGAAGATAATGTGTTCCAAGAAGAACTATACCTATGGAAGAACAAACAAGATGAAAAGAGATATCATTAGATAATACACATGAAAGAATGAAATACAAATCATGTGAAAGCTATTGCAAGATAAGCCGAATCAATCATGAAGAGACTTAGAAGAAGCAAAGATAGAAAGAAGTCAGCAATCGAGAGGTAATTGGAAAAGGACTTATGACGTTTTGTAGAAAACAACAAGATGGAAGCGTGGACTCTGTTAGAAAAGAGAGCCAATTATACATTGCAGAAGACAATAAGGATGTAGATGAAAGCGTGAACTCTGTTAGACAAGAGAGCCAATTATACATTGCAGAAGACAATAAGGATGCAGATTGAAGCATGGAATCTGTTAGACAAAGGGATCCGATTAAATGAACTTATACATGAAGCAAGGATTAGGAGGGAGCTAATCCTATGATTCATTAAAGATGATGAAATATATATATCCATGGTAGCATTCATGAAAGACAAGTACGTGTTCAGTTCAACCGCAAAAGAAGACTTCTTCGAAGAGAAGCCTTAAAGTATTCCTGGTTGTTCATCTAGATCCGTGATCCTATGATGAAAGGAAGAAGTGGAATATCTAGGGCATGGAATATATAAGAAACTCCATGGACCCAAGAGCTAGAGAAAAATATGAAGAAGAACATGAAGATTCCAAGAAAGAAAGAGAAACCAGAAAAACCAATCATTGTATCAAGAATCACAAGATTGTGAGCCTGATATGAACTCACTAAAAGCAATCAAGCAGAAGAACTGAAAGTCGTAATGAAGAACAGTGTATGGAAGACTCATAAATAAAAGCATTACGGGATCCATAACTAGAGGTTCTCCCAGATGGAAGGAGAAGACTATGATGACTACTTGTTCCAGTACACTAGACATATCACCACATGAGTCACTGTATCATCCGCAACATCCATGAGTCGGAATTCTATATCAGATGAATGCAAAGAATGGTCTCCGGATAAATTGAATAAAGAGCGTATGAAGAGAAATCTCAAGACTTTGAGGCATACCAGAAAGAGACTCTTGTATGCAGATAGAAAAAGATAACTTGGTGGAGAACCTCCAGTGCATAGTAGAAGTGTGGTGAAGATTTTCTATAACATCAATATGACTACTCAGTAGATCAGATCTCATGATGACAGAAGAAGTGCCACATGGATATGTTCCAGTTTTCCAACTATGATATACTTTATTGTCCAGATCTACATGAAGCCTTCACAGTGTTCCAGACTAAAGTACATTTGAAATCAAGCATTACATTATCCATGATGAAGTCCAGAAAGGAGAAAATGATTACATGAGCAGATAAGCAGACATTTTGGTAAAGCTTCTATCCAAGATGAAAGAGTTTGTGTAATCAAGCTGGAGCTCGTGGAAACAACTTCCTTCTTATTGAAAAAGGAAGAAATGACTCTCCAAGTTAGGAGGGAGCACTGAAAACATTATTGAAGACATTCATTTTCAACATTGAAAAATAGTCCATCTTGGACAGATGCTTTCTTGTTCGAAAAGTGGATTGAGATTTCTAACGGACAGTCACTTCCCATTGTGGTTAACATGGGAAGTATTCTGACTGATGATGTATCATAGATACTGACTTCCCATTGTGGTTAACATGGGGAGTGGTCTAGGGTAGTCTCTCTTCTTGAGGGTTAGTCAAGAAGATTGGCCTGCCTCGCCGGACAACGATTTCTCATTATGGTTAACATGAGGAATGGTTCGTTTTGGAGGTTGATGCAAGACAGTATTTTCCTCTTGTGGTTAACAGAGGAAATGGTCCAGACAGTCATTCCATAGGGTTTATACATTCTCTCCAGGGTACACTTTGATTAGTGTAGGAGGAATGACCCAAGGTGGGGAATGGTTCAAGCTCAACAATCAGGGACATGCATTCCTTAGGGTTTATAAATTCTCTCCAGGGTGCACTTTGATTAGTGTAGGAGGAATGTCCCAGGGTGGGGAATGGTCCAGACTCAGCATTCCTTAGGGTTATACATTCTCTCCAGTGTGCACTTTGATTAGTGTAGGAAGAATGGCCCAGGGTGGGGAATGGTCCAGGTTTAGAAGATAGGACAATTATTCTTCCTTGCTTGAGAAGAATAGTCCAAATATCTCATTATTCTACTCTGAGGCATATATTCTTTCAGAGCTCACAGATGTGAGTGAAAGATTGGCCCAGATAATTCAATTTATATCATAACATTGTTTCTGTGCAGGTTGCTATCAGATGTTTGTTATGAAGACAATAGATATAGACTACTGTGGTGGATATGTTCCATTGTTCGTGAGGCAGATATTCTTTCAGAGCTCACAGATGTGAGTGAAAGATTGGCCCAAATAATTCAGTATATATCATAACATTGTTTATATGCAGGTTGCTATCATATGTTTGTTATGAATACTGTATGACAGTAGATGAAGACTACCGTGGTGGATATGTTCAACTGTTCATGACTATACGTTGTTGATCAAGTACTTATGTGTTACTTGGTGTGGTAGTGAACCACTGGATTGTAGTTATGTACTACTATGGATAGACACAGTTGTGTTCTATTTTTGTTCTAATTTCCTTGAAGACTATCAACAGTTTATTGGAAATAATCACCATCCAGACAAATGATGAACAGAGATTTTCCAGACGGAAATTGGTTCAGAGCATTTACTCCTCTAGATTATAAGAGCGGCTCTTGTATCACTCTATGGTGTGAGTGACTTATCCAGCATCATGTATAATTACTCAGATGAAGTATGGTTTTGAGAGATGATGCAGCTAATGGTCATGGTGATTCTCATGATCTAGTCATGAAATAGTCTGGACGACTATATTGATGCTACCGGGTAAATGGTATGTTTTTGTGCTCAATACCATTACCTGTAATACCTCCCTAGCTAGGAGGGAGTGTTGATATTATGGTATTTATGGGAGGTATTTACCTCCACGTGTGAAACTGATGAGAATAGAAGACTCTGGAAAGCAAGAGAAAACCCTAATGAGTTGGCTAATAACCCTAGAAGTCTTGTAGGCTCAAGAAGATAATTTATATAAGGTTATTAGCCTCCAAGAGAAGAAGTCAACTGGAAATAATAATAATATACTGAACAGACACATCTCTAGAAGGAGAAGTTGGCCCCAACAAATCTGGCAGAACCACTATAAATACAGGGCACCAGTTATCATTTGACACATCTCAGAATTTCATAGAGCAATTGGTGTGCACTGCAGTTCCCAGTTTGGTGCGCACATGTGGAGGAGGGCTGCAGTAGCAACTAGTTTTCAGTATAGGCTTGGAATATCTCTTGGCTAGGGTTTGGACTATCTGATCAGCTATTGTTGGTGTGCTATCCTTGGAGGAAGATGTGCTACACCTTGTTTGGCTATCTAGCCTAGGGTTTTCTTCCAGAGTAATTCTCAGTCAAGGTTAAGGTGCTCAGAGGGTGGCTTCGACCTATGGTTGGGTGACGAGGGTATCGTCAATGGTAAAACGAGCACACCATATTTTATATTCTAACACTAACCTCTCTAACTAGCGATATGCAAAATCGTGAAACAATATTAGCCGTTGGATCAAGGAAAAAATTGGGCCACTATATCCAGGAGGTAGATCGTGACAGACCATGTCAGCAAGGACAGGTGGCAGCCTATGTCATCAATGACACATGGAACGATCAAGCAATGACAAGTGTCAAGTTGGTTCGGCATTTCAGGAACGTGAAAATCATGAATATGAATGACACATGGCAGCTAATAGGCTTGTGACACGTCATTGAGTGATGCAAGAATGACGTCACTCTGGGAGTTTAGTTTTCAGAGTTTAAGTATCAACACTCCCCCAAAGTCCCAAAAGATAAAGTTCCAGGGTGGTGGATAGTCGTTCGATCACCACGGAATGTGGATTGTTGATATGAAGAGTGAAGCACTCAAATGATTAGTGAGTGGTCATAGGTTGTGGTCACATCGTCAAGATTTGGAGAAAGACACTAACAGTTAAGCTCCATTTCGAATATCGCGATATGGAGATTCGTGAAGTCTGACCACAATATTACCGAAATCGTGAAACATGAAACAATGATTCAATTTGAGTCATTGATAAAGAGAAAGCGTGAAACGTTGATCTGGCTCCATTTTTGGAGTTTCAGTGATTGCAACTTGGAGTGTCGAGACTCGTCATCATAGGAATGCCGAAATGCGAAACATCTTTTTGGCATAGGCTTTGGTCACTGTCGGTGGTTATGTGAGGGGAAGGAGCTAGCATAGCTAGGCTCCATTTTGGGTACCGGAAGTGGAGGAGTCAAGGAGACTCATGGAAAAATTCCCGAATTGAAAATTGCGAAAGCCCTTTATGGATAAGCACTTGGTCATCATCGTGGTCACGTGAAGGAAGGAGCTAGCATAGCTAGTCTCCATTTCGGGGTTCGCAATATGAGGAGTCAAGGAGACTCGTGAGAGAAAACCTGAAATGAAAAATCATGAAATTCCTTTTTGATTAGGCCTGTGGTCACAGCCAAGGTCACATTGTCAAAGGTTTAAGGGAGGAGCTAGCATGCAGCTAAGCTCCATTTCGGAGATCTTGACTTGGAGAGTCGAGATGCCTCATCCTGAGATCCCTGAAACGTGAGTCGCGAAAGTGCCTTATAAATAGACGTTTGGTCACCACCTAAGGCCACATGTGAAAGGAAAGGTGAAATGTGCCAAAGGCATAAGGCTGGAGAGGTTCGCAGTGTAACTGCTAGAAATCACTAATGGTTACTACCAAAGGACTCGAAGAGACTTAAGGGTGATCGCCAAAGAAGGCGAAGTGTCTCGAGGCAACTTCCAGTAGAGTGTAGACTCATCATAGAGTCGACTGAAAGATGGAAATGGGTCGAAGACTGTTACTTCCAGGAAAAGAAAAGAAGCTCAGAATAAATGGGCATACATGCAGAAAAAACATGGAGGAACTGCCAGAGAGAATAAAGCCTTGCGAGGATAAAGTAGCAGAGGACTTAGCATGAGATCAACATGCACATCCCAAAGTGAAGCTCAGTGGAGTTGTGAAAAGATAGCTCATGCAGCATGCAAAAGGTGCACAGAGACTATAAAAATGCAGAAAAGAGAAGATATGGTTTTTTTTGTTGAGATCCATTCGTGCGTTTAGAAGGAGGCAGGGTGCAGCAGCTGAAATGCAAAGAAGAGGAATGGTGCATAGAAGGGACATGGTGCACAGAGCATAAAAGGTAGAAGAATAGAAAGTGCAAGGAATTTGTGCAAGAAGACACTGATGCAGGTAGAGCAGAGTAGTGTAGCAGAACAATGATGAGACCGGTAAGCCATTGATAAATATTGTATCACTGTGATAAATTTATTGATAGAAAACTTTATATCTCAGGGTGCTAGGGAGGTGCTAGGGAGGATTGTTGTCCTCTGAGTTTCAATTCGGTGCTTGAACACAGGGAGTTGTAGCTTCCATCTGGTTGCAGCCAAAGAAACCAGGGTGGCAGGGTGGTGCAAGGGAGAACTATTGTGCTCTTTTATATAGGTTGGTGCCTGTGTGACTAGAAGTTGGTGCTTCCATCCAATTGGTGCTAGAACATAGGGAGTTGTTTCTTCCTTCTAGTGGGTGCTAGAGAAACCAGGGAGTTGGCGCTTCCTTCTAGTGCGTGCTAGAGAAACCAGAGAGTTGGTTCTCTCAGCAAGTAGCATCTTGCAAAATAGAGGTGGTAGCCTCATTATGAGTCGGTGCTCATAAGAATGATAATGTACAGAAAATAATTATCATATAAAGAAAAAGAGGTTTTCACCGTTTATGGGTTTCCTTAGTAATATCTGTCTCTGCATTATACATGTGTGTGATTGATATTGAATACTCTATTTCTTATTTATTGTGATCATCATTGAGTGTTCTGTAATGATTTTAAAAATGGATATAATTGTTTAAGCACAGTAACAAATGATTCACCCCCCCTCTCAGTTGTCCAACAATTGGTATCATAGATGGTCCCTTTTATCTAAGGGTAGATCCTATAGCTTAAACATGTCAAGCTATGAAGGAAATTCAACCAATAAGTCCCCTCTATTCAATGGAACAAACATTGCCTTCTGGAAAGTTAGAATGAGAACCTACATAATGGCTTTAGGTGTAGATGTCTGGGATGTGGTAGAGACTAGTTATGTAAAGCCATTTGTACTAGCTAATAAGGATGACAAGATAGAATTCAACTTCAACGCTAAGGCTATGAATCCTATCCTGAGCGGGCTTGCAGAGGCATAATTTGTAAAATTTATGCACTTAGAAACTGCCAAAGAAATGTGGGACAAACTCATTAGCAGTTATGAAGGTAATGAGAAGGTAAAGGATGCCAAGCTTCAAACCTATAGAGTAAAGTTTGAACAGTTGAAGATGAAAGAGGATGAAATTGTTGGAAAGTAATTTCTAAGAGTTGAAGAACTGGTAAATGAAATGAAAGCACTTGGTGAAAAAATTGAGGAACCCTCCTTAGTTCAAAAAAATTTGAGATCTCTACCGGATAGGTTCAACCCGAAGGTCTCTGCTATAGAAGAACTTAATGATATAAAAGCCTTAGCATTTGATCAACTTCTAGGAACATTGAATGCATATGAAATTAGAATAGTTAAAGATAAACCCACCTCCATAGAAGCATCATTTAAAGTAGACAATAATGAGGATTCTAAGCCTGATGAAATTGAATCAAAATTTGTGAGAAGACTGAAGAAGGGATCAGGAAAATACAAAGGTAAATTGCCTTTCAAATGTTTCAACTATGGTAAGATAGGTCATTTTGAAAATAAATGTCCTCACAAAAGAAAGGATCAGACATATGATGATAAGGAGAAACACAAACACAAAAAATTATTTAAAGAGAATAATTTTAAGAATAAAAGTCTTTGTGTAAACGATGATAATGATCCTTTAGATAATGAAGACAATGAATCTTCTATTGAAGATAAACTAAATGACTTCATGCTTATGGCCAAAGAAGATTATGATAATAAAATCACAGGAATTGATTCTAATGAAGAAGAAGTTGTGGTTGACCTAGAAGGAGAACTAATCATTGCACTAGAAGAGCTTGACAGACTCATAATTAAGACGAGAAAGCAAAAAAAATTGTTGATACAGTTCAAGAAAGGTAGTAAAGAATCTGATGAATACTTTCCCCTGCTAAAAGTGGAATTAGAAGAGGCAAAGAAAATCAAAGAAATTCTGAAACAATAGTTATGATAAAAGAAGGTAAGATGTGAAGCCCTGGAGGAAGAAGTAGTGAAAACTAGGAAAGAGTTGGAGAAGTTTCAAGCCTTGTATCATCAGAATCTGTCAAGTATCAAAGCCTCAAAAGGATTGGCCAGCATTCTGAATCAGCAAAGAAACCCAAAGCTGAAAACAGGTCTGGGTTATGAAGAGGGATCAAGAAGTGGTCAGCCAAGTAACAATGAACCCATCAAGTTTGTCAAATCTACAACATATGACAACAACAAACCTGCAGAAACAAAAAAAGATAATCAATTGCCCGGGAGGAGTAAAGAAAAAGGTACCAGAATTGAAATTGTAGATCAGAGAAATAATACACTCTCTGCTGAAAGAAATCGTCAGCATGGAAGAAATCGACCTTCTCAAAGAAGACAACCATTTTCCAGGTACCAAGGTTTTTTCTATAGATATTGTTTTTTCTGTTCTAATTTTGGTCACAAAGACGTAATCTGTTCTTTAAATCTTAGATATGAGAAATCAAGACATTCAAGGTATAGGTATCTACCAAAAGAAAGAATGAGGCAGCCAAGTAACAAACCATCACATATTGCAAATCACTTGATGGCTAGGAAAAGGACACAGGTTAAGCATAACAATCGTTATGATCCCTTATTCAATGAATCAGAATGTCACATCTGTCATAATTTTGGACATTAAGTTGTTGACTGTCACTTAAAGAAATATGAACCAAATTTGAATCCCTCTGCTGAAAATGTCAAGGTTTGGAAGAAGAGAGAAAGTGACAAGTGTGGATTAGTGTTGTCAACTCAAAGACAAAATAATCCTTGATATATAGACAGTGGATGCTCCAAACATATGATGGGAGACAAAGGTAAGTTTCTATCTCTAAGTGAAAGTAAATCAGGAAACATAACCTTTGCAAATGATGCTCCAGGTAAAATCAAGGGTAAAGGGATGGTGAGTTTAAGTAATGGAAAAGGAAAAGCTCAAGATGTTCTGCTTGTAGATGGGATGAAACATAATCTTCTCAGTGTAATTCAAATGTGTGACAAAGGATGTGAAGTGGTGTTCACTTCCAAGGACTACAAGATAAAGTTTGTAAACTCGGGACAAGTGGTGGCTAAAGGCATAAGGACAGAAAATAATGTATATGTGCTGAAATAAGATAGAGAAGAGTGTCATATAAGAAAACATGATGAGAGCTAGTTATTGCATAGGAGACTTGGACATCTAAAATTTGATCACTTAATCAAGCTCAAAAATCTTGAGGCAATAAAAGATATTCCAAGAATATCAAAGCCATAAGAATTTGTGTGTAAACCATGCCAAGTAGGAAAGATAACCAGGACACAGTTTAAATCCAAGAGTCTACTTCAAAAGAGAAACCACTCCAACTAGTCCATATGGATTTATGTGGACCATCAAGAGAGGAAGGCACAAGGAAATAAAACTACTTCATGCTAATCATTGACGATTACTCCAGACTTACTTGGGTTGCCTTTCTCAAGGAAAAAGTTGAAGCATTTGAGAAATTTAAAATATTTAAGGCTTTAACTAAGAATCAAATAGGAAAGAGGTTAAAGGTAGTAAGATCAGATAGAGGAGGCAAATTTATGTCAAGTGATTTCAAGGAATTCTGTGATAAACATGGGATCAAGAGAGAATACACAATCCCAAGAACTCCACAACAAAATGGAGTAGTTGAGAGGAAAAACAGAACAGTGCAGCAAATGGCCAGGTCAATGATGAATGAGAAGAACATTGGTCAAACCTACTGGGTAGAAGCGATACACACAAATGTCCATGTTCTTAACAAAGCCCACCTCAGACAACACACTGACAAGACACCCTATGAACTGTGGTATGGGAGACCTGCTTCAATCAAACACTTCAAAGTCTTTGGAAGTAAGTGTTACATAAAGAATAATGATGAGAACCTTGGCAAGTATGATGACAAGGTTGATGAAGGCATCTTCTTAGGGTATGCTACAAACAGTAAAGGATACATATGTTATAATAAGAGGTTGCATAGATTGGTTGATTGTATTGACATAAAAGTTGATGAAGGAATCCCAATAAGAGAGGTAAACAATATTGAATCAACAACAAAGGATATAGATGAAGTTGAAGCTGAACATGTCCAAGAACCAGAACAAGAAGACTCTGAGCCAGATGAAGATGCAAATATTCAAACAGACTCAAATCAGCAGATAACATCAAATTCCTCCTCCAGAATCACTCAAAAGAATCATCCTGCAAGTCAGATAATTGGTGAAAAAGACAAAGGTGTACAAACCAGGAGAAGGATAATCAAAAACACCAAGCAATCCCATATAGACTTCATGTCAATGATGGAACCCAAGAACTTTAATGAAGCCAGTAAAGATGACCATTGGGTTAAAGCCATGAATGATGAACTTGACCAGATTGAGAAAAACAATACTTGGGAGATGGTTCCTAGACTTGACGGTAAAAATGTCATAGGCTCCAAATGGATCTTTAAGAATAAATTGAATGAGAGGGACAAGTTGTCAGGAACAAAGCAATATTGGTCTGTAAGGGCTATGCTCAAATAGAAGGACTAGATTTTGATGAAACATTTGTGCCCGTAGCAAGATTAGAAGCTATCATAATATTTCTTGCTTATGCTTGTCATAAAAGGTTTAAAGTCTATCAAATGGATGTCAAGTCATCTTTTCTAAATGAAGATTTAAAAGAAGAAGTCTATATCGAACAACCAGAGGGTTTAGAACTATCAAATAACACTGACTTTGTATGCAAGTTGAAGAAAGCTTTATATGGGTTGAAACAAGCCCCTCGTACTTGGTATCAAAGACTGGATATGTATCTCCAAGACAAAGGGTTCAAGAGAGGAATAGTTGACAACAATCTATATATCAAAAAAGAGGGTAATGATTTTCTCATCGTGTTGGTCTATGTAGATGACATCATCTTCGGCTGTCATAATGATTCACTGGTTCAATGGTTTGCTTCTGCCATGGAGTCTGAGTTTGAAATGTCTATGATAGGGGAACTATCATTTTTTCTTGGTCTGAAAATTACTCAGAGTTCTGAAGGCATGTTTCTTTCTCAAGAAAAATATCTAAGAGAAATGTTGAAAAGGTTTCAAATGGAAGATTCTAAACCTATGGGCACACCTATGGTTACTGGATGCAAATTAAGAAAGGATGATGACTCACCTGATGTTGATCAAAGTTCATATAGATCAATGATATGCATCCTGTTATACATCACAACATCTCATCCAGACATAATGCATGTTGATGGAATGGTAGGAAGGTATCAGTTTGCACCTAAATAGAGTCATTTGCTAGTTGTTAAAAGAATATTCAGATATTTGAAAGAAACAATGAACTATGGCCTATGGTATCCTAAGAATCATAATTTTCAATTATCATTCTACTCAGATGTTGATTGGGATAACTGCATGGATGAAAGGAAAATCACGAGTGGAGGTGCGTTCTACTTAGGATATTATCTAGTAGTGTGGTTGAGTAAAAAAAAAGGTTCCACTTCTTTATCAACTACAGAGGCATAGTACATTGTTGCTGCTAATTTTTGCACTGATGTATTATGGATGATTCAGACACTTGCAGACTTGGAGGTAAAATATACTGCATCGATCCCAATTCATTGTAATAACACTAGTGCCATAAGTGTGCCAAAGAATCATGTATTTTGCTACAAGTCCAAGCATATTCCCATGAAATACCATTTTATGAGAGAGCAGGTCACCAATCAGATTGTTCAGGTTCTTTACATTCCCACCACAGAACAAATTACAGACATATTTACTAAACCCCTAGCCATGACACCATTTGAATATCTTCGTCAGAAGCTGGGTGTCATCCTATCTCACACCTAAGAGAGTCCATCCTGTTAGGGGGAGTTTCTATTGTTTGAATATATGATACCTCCAGAAAGTTATTGCAACAACTCAGGGGGAGTGTGTATTTCTTTGACATTGATTTAAAAGGGGGAGAAGAACAACATGACTGGATGCTAAGGTTGGAGATCGAGGTCTAAGAAGAATAATGCAGCCATTTAGGGTTTCCATCAATGCCAAAGGGGGAGATTGTTGGCATGTTTATAGGAACAACAATGATGCACTTGTCATTGATGGAAAGAACACCCAGGAAGGATAAGTGCAGGAGGAGGAGTGCACAGAGGGAGAATATATCTCAAGCGTTAGATCCGAGCATGGGGTCTGATCATCGTCGGATCCAGGAGAACCTGCACGTTCTTTAAAGTGAAAGGAGAAACGGGATTACAAAATCTCAAACGCAGGTGGTCCATCCATTATCAAAGAGGACACGTGGAGAAATATCAGAGCATGTCAAAGACTCTGTTTTGGAGTTTCATGGATCGGAAAATTCAAAGGAAGGAGGTGCTCTAACCTCTTGAACTCGCGATATGCGATATCCCGAAATGATCTGGGTCGTTGGATCGAGGATTGATCTGAAACATTAATCAGGCACGGAGAAGGCTCGTGAAGTTTTGAAATCACGATAAAATCTTGACCGTTGATCCAAGAGGGACACGTGGCAAGCGATAGTTTTTTCACTGACTGAAAGGTCAAAGGAAGGAGGCTCCTAACCTCTCTAACTCACTATATGAGAAATCGCGAAAGAATATTAACCGTTGGATCAAGGAAAAATCTGGGCCACTAGATCCAAGAGGTAGATCGTGACAGACCACATCAGCAAGAACATGTGGCAGCTTATGTCAGCAATGACACGTGGCACAATCAAGCAACGACAAGTGTCAAGTTGATTCGACATTCCAGGAACGTGAAAATTACGAATATGAATGACACGTGGCAACAAATAGGCTTGTGACACATCATTGAGTGACACAAGAATGACGTCACTCTGGGAGTTTAGTTTCGGGAGTTTTAGTATCAACACTCCCCCAAAGTCCTGAAAGCTGGAGTTTTGGGGTGGTGGATAGTCGTTCGATCACCACGAAATGTGGACCATTGATCTGAAGAGTGAAGCACTCAAATGATTAGTGAGTGGTCATAGATTATGGTCACATCGTCGAGAGTTGGAGGAAGGCGCTAATATCTAAGCTCCATTTCAGAGATCGCGATATGGAGAGTTGTGAAGTCTCACCATAATATTGCCGAAATCGTGAAACACGAAACAACAATTCAATCTGAGTCGTTGATCAAGAGAAAGCGTGAACCATTGATCTGGTTCCATTTTCGGAGTTTCGACAATCGCAACTTGGAGTGTCGAGACCCTTCATCATAGGAATTCCAAAATGTGAAACGCCTTTTTTGCGTAATCTGTGGTCACTGCCGGTGGTTATGTGAGGGGAAGGAGCTAGCGTAGCTAGGCTCCATTTTGGGTACCGGAAGTGGAGGAGTCAAGGAGACTCACGACAAAATTCCCGAATTGTGAATTGCGAAATCCCTTTATGGATGAGCACTTGGTCATCGTCGTGGGCATGTGAAGAAAGGAGGTAGCATAGTTAGGCTCCATTTCGGGGTTCACAATATGAGGAGTCAAGGAGACTCACGAGAGAAAACCCGAAATGAAAAATCACGAAATGCCTTTTTTATTAGGTCGGTGGTCACAACCAAGGTCACATTGTCGAAGGTTTAAGGGAGGAGCTAGAATGTAGCTAAACTCCCTTTCTGAGATCGTGACTTGGAGAGTCGATATGCCTCATCCTCAGATCCCCGAAACGAGAGTCACAAAAGTGCCTTATAAATAGGTGTTTGGTCACCACCTAAGGCCACATGTAAAAGGAAAGGTGAAAGGCGCCAAAGGCATAAGGCTGGAAAGGTTCGCAGTGTAACTACTAGAAATCACTGATGGTTTTTGCCATAGGACTCAAAGAGACTTAAGGGTGATTGCCAGAGAAGGTGAATTGTCTCGAGGCAACTGCCAGTAGAGTGTATACTCATCATAGAGTCGACTGACAGATGGAAATGGGTCGAAGAATGTTACTTCCAGGAAAAGAAAAGAAGCTCAGAATAAATTGGCATACATGCAGAACAAACATGGAGGAACCGCTAGAGAGAATGAAGCCTTGCGAGGATAAACTAGCAGAGGAATCAGTGTGAGGTTGACATACATATACCGAAGTGAAGCTCAGTGGAGCTATGAAAATATAGCGCATGTAGCATGCACAAGGTGCACAGAGACTATAAACATGCAGAACATAGAAGAGATGGTTTTTGATGTTGAGAGTCATTCATGCATGTAGAAGGAGGCAGGGTGCAGTAGCTGAAATGAACAGAAGAGGAATGGTGCATATAAGGGACATGGTGCATAGAGAATAAAAGGCAAAAGAACAAAAAGTGCAAGGAATGTGTGCAGGAAGACACTGATGCAGGCATAGTAGAGCAGTGTAGAAGAACAATGATGAGACCGATAAGCCATTGATAAATATTGTATCACTGTGATAAATTTACTGATAGAAAACTTTATATATTAGGGTGGTAGGGAGTTTCTAGGGAGTACTGTTGTCCTCTGAGTTTCAAGTTGGTGCTTGAACATAGGGAGTTGTAGCTTCCATCTAGTTACAGCCAGAGAAACCAGGGTGGCAGGGTGCTGCAAGGGAGAACTGTTGTTCTCTATTATACAGGTTGGTGCCTATGTGACTGGAAGTTGGTGCTTCCATCCAGTTGGTGTTGGATCACATAGGGAGTTGTTTCTTCCTTTTAGTGGGTGCTATAGAAACTAGGGAGTTGGTTCTTCCTTCTAGTGGGTGCTAGAGAAACCAGAGAGTTGGTGCTCTTAGCAAGTAGCCGCATACAAAACAAAGGTGATAGCCTCATTATGAGTCGGTGCTCATAAGAATGATCATGTACAGAAAATAATTATCATATAAAGAAAAAGATGTTTTCACCCTTTATGGAATTCCTCAGGAATATCTGTCTCTACATTATACATGTGTGTGATTGATGTTGAATACTCTATTACTTATTTATTATGATCATCATTGAGTGTTCTGTAATGAGTTTAAAAATGGATATAATTGTTTAAGCACAGTAAAAACTTATTCACCCCCCCCCTCTCAGTTTTCCAACAAGTATCTGTAGTAAACAATTCATCTTGTGGGTCATTGTATTTTTGGAGTTACACTCTGTGGAAAATAGGGTTTGTGGCTAGTCCCGAAACTAGTCAAAAATAGGTGTTTCGGGTAAAAATGTCATAACTTCTTCATAACAAATCCAAATTCAGTGAAACCAAATGTTTTGGTTAGGGTACAGTCTGTAGTATTCTTTGTAACATTTTCAGATCAGTTAAACAAATATTCCGTGTGGGGCATGCTCTACAAGGTCTCTTTCTAGAATAATCCAGAATTCAGCAAGGTATGCCATTTTTGCTATAACTCCTTTTCTGAGAGGTTCCAAGTAGTGACACCTAGAGGAATTGCATAAAACACACTAAAGAACATTGTATATCATTTTCATATCTTTATATATTACAGGTACAAATTTATGATTACTTCAAGTTAGGGTTGCTGACTAATCCAAAACTAGGCATGTGAGACTAAAAAAAAGTTTGATGAAAATGCAAGTCTCTTGTTGTTGAAGTTAAGGAAGGTTTGCAGGAATGTGATAATATACACCAGGTCTATTAAAGAGCTACAAATCAGATTTGGATGATGAAATTTATGAGGGATTTTAGTTGAGGTACATGTTGAGTACATGGTTGAGAAAAGCAGTTGATGAGTTGGCACATTCATGAGGTGTATAGTTGATGATGTTGGTACATATTGATGAGTCATAGTTGATGAGTAGTTGACACATGATTGGTACATACTTGGTACATGGTTGGATGCACTTGTTTATGGTACAGGTTGATTACAGGTTACAGGTTGGTGCATGGTTGATGCACTTGTTTATGGTACAAGTTGATTACAGGTTGAGGTACAAGTTGATGCATGGTTCATGCATGGTTTAGATTTATTGGTATAGGTTTACATCAGCATATCTCATAGTGGTAGGTTGATAGTGGTTCCATCATTCTACTTCTACTTTAGGGTGACAGGACGGGGCAATGACAGGTTGTTGTAGCCAACTTCCGGTTGTAGTCGGAGAACATAGGGGGTTGTAGCCTCCTTCTAGTTATAGCCAGAGAATTGGGGAGTTGGAGCTTCCCTCAGGTTGTAGCATTAGAAACTAGGGGGTTGGAGCCTCCTTCACATTGCAACTATAAAACAAAGGAATTTGGTGCTTCCAATCAATGTAATTCTTCAAGACATATAAGAAAAATAATTCTGTGGTTTTCTCCCGATTTGGATTTCCACGTAAAACACTAGTGTACTGTGTATGTGTATGTTTGTTCATTTGTTCATTTGTTTTTTATTCTGCAGTTATTGGATGATAATGATTCATTGATATAACACTTGTATTATATGGTTAAAAAGGATTAAATTGCTCTATTACTGATTCACCCCCCCTTTCAGTAATCCAACACATACAACATCGGGTGGCTTTGCCAAGGATGATATCTTTGTGTCAGTCATCAGTGTCGATTGTTATATGACATCCAACCCTTCAAGGATGAGGTATTATGTGATTTTTCCCCATTGGATGTCTGTGATGTTCTCTTGGGCCAGCCATATATGTTGAGACTCCATGATGTTTATGAGTCTTGACCCTGCAGATTCACTGTTTCTCTAGGGGGTCATCTCTACAAAATAACAGAGGTAGTTTTGACTATTGTTACACCTAAACAATGCCACAAGGTAGTATCTCATACTGCAAAATTTAGCTTCTTCACAATCTGTTCAAAAGGGGAACAGAAGGACACTGCAACCACTACAACCTCGCCCCAAGCACCTTCCATCCAACAAAAGCAGGTCGACAAGGTTACAACAAAGCACAAATATTCCTTCTGCACACCATCTTATCGTGTAGATCAACTTGTTGAATAGACTCAACCTCAATAGGTTCATGACAAAATTCCACAAACTAAGCAACGCGACGTCTCCAACAAGGCAAGCAGCTCACCAAGATTCAGATTCAGCAAACATTTTTCCCTCTTCCCCGGTCACTCAATGCAATGGATACCATTGCTTCCTAAGGAGGGAGGATTGATCCAGGTTAATATCAGTGGCCACCCACCTTTTCCAATTGGCTCAAAACAATTTTTTGGCAATTTTGGCAATTTACTATTTTTAGCAGTTTTTAACTTCTAGGGCCATTTTGAGGCCCTAAATGATGCTTTTGGGAAAACGAGGAGAAATATGGAAGTTCCTTTGATATTTCCCCCAAAATGAATCTCATCTACGATACCTTTCCAATGGACTATCATGCGCCTAAAACGAATATCGTATGCAAAAGTTACGACCCCACGAAGTTGATGTACTAACTTACCCAATTGGGGCCCACATGACTTTTGGCGCTTCATCTCCTGGGGTTAGGTTTTTGGATGTATAGGGTTTTTGGAATTCCTGTTTATTGTAAAAATTCCTTGAGAGCCTCATTTTAATCATCTTCTTGCGAATACGAATCTCCATCACATCTCTTCTCAGAGATAAGCTGCCACAATTCTAGCGAGTCTTTCACTTTGTATTTTTACAGTCTCTATACATTTCTTTCATTAATAGAAATTGTTTATTACTATATATCTATGTTTATGGTTGCATCTTTGATACATTTTTTTTATATTGTTAAATATCTATGATATCTCCATTCATTTATTTATTTTATCTCCGCTCTCATTTTGTGCCGAAAATAATCCGGATCAGTGGTATCAGAGCAGGTTTCTCTTGATCATTTTTTCAGTGCATGTCCTCGACGAGGTCCAAGTATAGAAAGTTGGGTATCGAGCTTGTCTCTCTTGAATACAATCTCTCTCGCATGCCCAAGAAACCCTCTATGGCGGAAGAAAATAAAAATGACAGAGCAGGCGATCCTATAAATTTGTTGCTTGAGCAAGCTCTCATGCGACAGAGGGACAAAATGATGGAGAATTTTTCCCACATCCTTCAACGCCTGCCGATAGAAATAGGAACATATTCATCAAACAACCACTTTGTAAGAACCTCTCCTTTCAAGGTACAGGTTAATTTTGATATTCCCATATTTGAAGGCCAGATAGATGTAGATACCCTAGACAAATGGTTAAATTTGCTAGATGATTATACTGGTAAAAGACCGATCATCGATGCAAAACCCACTATTATTTTCGCAACCACAACAATTCAACTAGAAGAGGTGGAGCTCCTTTTTCATTCACAGATGTGGGTGAAGGGGACCCAACTGCATTTTATTATTAATAGCGGAAGCCAGAAGAACCTCATCTCACCAGAGGTCATCAAACAGTTGGCATTGTCGACAACACCACACCCGCAGCCATGAAACACCGGGTGGCTTCGCCAAGGATGAGATCTTTGTGTCAACCATTAGTGCCAATTGTCATATGACATCCAACCCTTCAAGGATGAGGTATTATGTGATGTTTCCCCATTGGATGTTTGTGATGTTCTCTAGGGCCAGCCATATATGTGGAGACACCATGTTGTTTATGAGTCTCGACCTCGCAGTGTCACTGTTTCTCTAGAGGGTCATCTCTAAGGAATACCAGACGTATTTTCGACTATTGTTCCACCTAAACAGTGCCGCAAGGTAGTATCTCATGTTTCAAAATTCAGCTTCTTCACAATCTGTTCAAAAGGGGAACAAAAGGACACTACAACCACTACAGCCTCGCCCTAAGCACCTTCCATACATTAGAAGAAGTTCGACAAGGTTGCAACAAAGAGAAAATGTTCCTTATTCAAACCATCCTCTCATATAGCTCAACTTGTTGAAAAGACTCAGCCTCAACAGGTTCGTGACAAACTTTCACAAACTAAGCAGTGCGACGTCTCCAGCAAGGCAAGCAGCTCACCAAGATTCAGATTCAGCAAATGTTTTTCCATCTCCCCCGGGCACTCAACACAATGGAGACCATTTCTTCCCAAGGAGGGATTATTGATCCAAGTGGATATCGGTGGCCACCCACCTTTTCCAACTGGCTCAAAATAGTTTTCTGGCAATTTTGGTAATTTACTATTTTTAGTAGCTTTTAACTTCTGCGACCATTTTAAGGCCCTAAACGACGTTTTTGGGAAAATGGCGAGAAATATGAAATTTCCTTCAATATTTCCCCCAAAATGAATATCCTCGATGATACCTTTCCAACGGGCTATCATGTGCCTAAAACAGAGACCGTATGCAAAAGTTACGACCCCAAGAAGTTGATGTACTAACTTACCCAAAGGGGGCCCACATGACTTTTGGCGCTTCATCTCCTCGGGTTAGGTTTTTGGATGTCTAGGGGTTTTGGAATTCCTGTTTATTGTAAAAATTCTTTCAGAGCCTCATTGTAATCATATTCTTGTGAATGCGAGTATCCGTCACATCTCTTCTCAGAGATAAGTTGCCACCATTCTAGCAAGTCTTTCACTCTGTATTTTTACAGTCTCTGTACATTTATTTCATTAATAGAAATCATTTATTACTGTATATTTGTGTTTATGGTTGCATATCTGATACATTTATGTTATATTATTGAATATCTACGATATCTCTGTGCATTTATTTATTATATCTCCGCTCTTATTTCGTGCTGAAAAATAATCTGGATCAGTGGTATCAAAGAAGGTTGCTCTTGATCCTTTTTTTAGTGCATGTCCCCGACGAGGTCCGAGTATATCAAGTTTGGTCTCGAGATTGTCTCTCTTGAATACGATCACTCTCGCATGCCCAAGAAACCCTCCATGGAGGAAGAAAAGAAAAATGATGGAGCAGATGATCGTATAAATATGTTACTTGAGCAAGCTCTCACGTGACAGAGGGACGAAATGATGGAGAATTTTTCCCACATACTTCATCACCTATCAATAGAAACATGCACATATTCATCAAACAACCACTTTGGAAGCACCTCTCCTTTCAAGGTATAGGTTAATTTTGATATTCCCATATTAGAAGGTCAGATAGATGCGGATTCCCTAGAGAAATGGTTAAATTTGCTAGACAGTTATTTCTCTGTTCACCATTTTTCCGACAGGGAAAAGATCACCTTTGCACTCCTTAAAGCTCTCCCCCATGTCAAACATTGTGGGAAACTTACTGGGAGCAAAGTTCCACAGAGGAGTCTGGAATATATGGGGTCGAGCCCACTTGGGTTTTTTTTGTGGATGCAGTAAAGGAACAATATTACCCTATTGGAAACTATGAGGACCAGTACATGAAATGGACCACACTTCGGCAAGAGAGAGGCCAAGAAGTTTCGGAGTTCATCGATACCTTCCATACCTTGCACACCAAGTTGGGTATCAAATACTCTGAACGACATTTGGTTCTGAAATACTGTGGGGCTCTACACAGATACATCCAAACTGAAATGGATGTTCTGGGCATCTCATCACTCGATGTTTCTTATCAATATGATGTTAAAATAGAGCAGAAATTTAAGCACCAGAACAAATGGTAGTTCGGGTCTGCAAATCCGCAACAACCAACGTATGACAAAGACGTCCCTTACAAACAGTCTCTTGAAAACCAGTCCAAGCCATAGGAAAAGGAGGATCACGGGAAGAAAAAGAAGGACACTAAAAAATGGTGTGATTTCCACAAAATCCCCTGGCACAACACTAATTAATGTCACTCAAAACAGTCATTGGTAACGGAGATCAAAGACAAGGAGTTGAATCCTGATTCATAATCTGATTCTGAAAATACTAGTAAAAGACAGATCATCGATGCATACCCCACTGCTATTGATGTGACCGCAACAATTAAACCAAAAGAACCAACAGATTCAGAAGAGGGGGAGCACCTTTTTCATTCATATATGTGGGTGAAGGGGACCCCACTTTATTTTATTGTTTATAGTGGAAGCCAGAAGAACCTCATCTTAGCAGAGGTCGTCAAACAGTTGGGATTGTCGAAAACACCACACTCGCAGCTATACAACATCGGGTGTCTTCGCGAAGGATGAGATATTTGTGTTAGCCAGTAGTGTCAATTGTCATACGACATCCAACCCTTCAAGGATGAGGTATTATGTGATTTTTCCCCACTGGATGTCTGTGATGTTCTCTTAGGCGAGCCATATATCTAGAGACGCCATGATGTTTATGAGTCTCGACCCCGTAGTGTCATTGTTTCTCTAGGGAGTAATCTCTACATAATACCATAGGTAGTTTCGACTATTGTTCCATCTAAACAATGCCGCAAGGTAGTATCTCATACTGCAAAAGTCATCTTTTTCACAATTTGTTCAAAAGGGGAACAGAAGGACAATGCAACCACTACAGCCTCGCCCCAAGAACCTTCCATCCAATAAAAGTAGGTCGACAAGGTTGCAACAAAGAGAAAATATTAATTCTGCACACCTTCCTCTCCTGTAGCTCGAATTGTTGAATAGCCTCAGCCTCCACAGGTTCGTGACAAACTTCCACAAACTGAGCAGCTTGACCTCTCCAGCAAGGCAAGCAACTCACCAAGATTCAGATTCAACAAACGTTTTTCCCTCTCCCCTGATAAATAAACACAATGGAGACCATTGCTTCCTAATGAGGGAGGATTGATCCAGGTGGATATTGGTGGCCACCCACCTTTTTCAACTGGCTCAAAACAATTTTCTAGCATTTTTGCTAATTTACTATTTTTAGCAGTTTTTAACTTCTGAGGCCATATTGAGGCCCTAAACAATATTTTTGGGAAAACGAGGAGCAATATGGTAGCTACTTTGATATTTTCCCCAAAATAAATCTCTTCATTGATACCATTCCAATGGGATATCATGCGCCTAAAACATAGATCATATGCAAAAGTTACAACCCCGGGAAGTTGATGTACTAACTTACCCAAACGAGGCCCACATGAATTTTGGCACTTCATCTCCTAGGGTTAGGTTTTTGGATGTCTAGGGATTTTGGAATTCTTGTTTATTGTAAAAAGGCCTTCAAAGCCTCATTGTAATCATCTTCTTGTGAATGTGAGTAGTCATCACATCTCTTCTCAGAGATAAGCTGCCACCATTCTAGCGAGTCTTTCACTCTGTGTTTTTACAGACTCTGTACATTTATTTCATTAATAAAAATCGTGTATTACTCTATATATGTGTTTATGGTTGCATCTCTAATATATTTTTGTTATATTATTGAATATCTGCGATATCTTTGTGCATTTATTTATTATATCTCCGCTCTCATTTCATGCCGAAAATAATCCACATCAATGGTATCAGAGAAGGTTTCTCTTGATCGTTTTTCCAGTGCATGTCCCAGACGAGGTCCAAGTACAGAAAGTTGGGTCTTGAGCTTGTCTCTCTTGAAGACAATCGCTCTCGCACGCCCAAGAAACCCTCTATGGCAGAAGAAAAGAAAAACGACGGAGCAGACAATCCTATAAATCTGTTGCTTGAGCAAGCTCTCACGCGATAGAGGGACGAAACGATGGAGAATTTTTCCCACATCCTTCAACGCCTGCCTATAGCAACATGCACATCTTCATCAAACAACCACTTTGGAAGAACCTCTCCTTTCAAGGTACAGGTTAATTTTGATATTTCCATATTTGAAGGACAAATAGATGTGGATTCCCTAGACAAATGGTTAGATTTGCTAGAGGGTTATTTCTCTATTCACCACTTTTGCGACAGGGGAAAGATCACCTTCGCACTCCTTAAATCTCTCCCCGATGTCAAAAATTGGTGGGAAACTTACTGGGAGAAAATTTCCATAGAGGAGTCTGGAATATATGGGGTCGAGCCCACTTAGGATGTTTTTGTGGATGCAATAAAGGAACAGTATTACCCTGTTGGCAACTATGAGGACCAGTACATGAGATGGACCACACTGCAGCAAGAGAGGGGCCAAGCATTTCCAGAGTTCACCAATACCTTCCATACCTTGTGCACCAAGTTGGGTATCAAAGACTTCGAATGACATTTGGTTCTGAAATATTTTGGGGCTCTACATAGATACATCCAAACTGAAATGGATTTTCTAGACATCTCATCACTCAATGTTGCTTATCGATATGATGTTAAAATTGAGCAGAAATTTAAGTACCGGAACAAACGAGAGTTCGGGTCTGCAAATCCACAACAACCAAAGTATGAAAAAGACGACCCTAAAAAACAATATCCTAAAAACCAATCCAAGCCACAGGAAAAGAAGGGTCACGGGAAGACAAAGAAGAACATCGAAAAATGGTGCAATTTCCACAAAATACCTTGGCAGAACACCAATGAATGTCAAAAAATTCATTAGTGGCGAAGATCAAAGACAAGGAGTCGAACCCTGATTCAAAATCTGATTATGAAAATACTGGTAAAAGACAGATCATCGACGCAGACCCCACTATTATTATCGCAACCGTAACAATTCAACCAGAAGAACCAACAGATCCAGAAGAGGGGGAGCACCTTTTTCATTCACATATGTGGGTGATTTGGACCCCACTGCATTTTATTATTGATAGTGGAATCCAGAAGAACCTCATCTCAGCAGAGGTCGTCAAACAGTTGGGATTGTCGACAACACCACACCCGCAGCCATACAACATTGGGTGGCTTCACCAAGGATGAGATCTTCATTTCAGCCAACAGTGTCAATTTTCATATGACATCCAACCCTTCAAGGATGAGGTATTATGTGATGTTTCCCCACTGGATGTCTGTGATGTTCTCTTGGGCTAGCCATATATGTGGAGACGCCATGTTGTTTATGAGTCTCGACCCCGTAGTGTCAATGTTTTTCTAGGGGGTCATGTAGTTCTGAATATTGTTCCACCTAAACAGTTCCACAAGGTAGTATCTCATACTACAAAATTTGGCTTCTTCACAATATGTTCAAAAGGGAAATAGAAGGACATTGCAACCACTACAGCCTCGCCCCAAGCACCTTCCATCCAACAGAAGCAGGTCGACAAGGTTGCAGCAAAGAGAAAGGATTCCTTCTACACACCATCCTCTCATGTAGCTCGACTTGTTTTACAACATCAGCCTCAACAGGTTCGTGACAAACTTCTACAAACTAAGCAACGCGACGTCTCCGGCAAGGCAAGCAACTCACCAAGATTCAAATTCAGCAAACGTTTTTCCCTCTCCCCCGGGCACTCAACGCAATGGAGAGAATTTCTTCCTAAGGAGGGAGGATTGATTCAGGTGGATATCAATGGTGAGCCACCTTTTTCAACTGGATCAAAACAGGTTTCTGGAAATTTTGAAAATTTACTATTTTTAGCAGTTTTTAACTTCCGAGGCTATTTTGAGGCCCTAAACGACGTTTTTGGGAAAATGGGGAGAAATATGGTTATTCCTTCAATATTTCCCCCAAAATGAATCTCCTCACTGATACCTTTCCAATGGGATATCATGCGCCTAAAACAGAGATCGTATGCAAAAGTTACGACCCCAGGAAGTTGATGTACTAACTTACCCAAATGGGACCCACAAGACTTTTGGCGCTTCATCTCCTAGGGTTAGGTTTTTGGATGTCTAGGATTTTTGGCATTCCTGTTTATTGTAAAAATGGCTTCAGAGCCTCATTGTAATCATCTTCTTTTGAATGTGATTAGCCGTCACATCTCTTCTCAGAGATAAGCTGCCACCATTCTAGCGAGTCTTTCAGTTTGTATTTTTACAGTCTCTATACATTTCTTTCATTAATAGAAATCGTGTATTACTATATATCTATGTTTATGGTTTCATCTATGATACATTTCTATTATATTATTGAATATCTGCGATATCTCTGTGCATTTATTTATTATATCTCCACTCTCATTTCGTGCCGAAAATAATCTGGATCAGTGGTATCAGAGCAGGTTGCTCTTGATCGTTTTTTTAGTGCATGTCCCCGATAAGGTCTAAGTATAGAAATTTGGGTATCGATCTTGTCTCTCTTGAATACAATCTCTCTCGCATGCCCAAGAAACCCTCCATGGCAGAAGAAAAGAAAAACGATGGAGCAAACGATCCTATAAATCTATTGCTTGAGCAAGCTCTCACGCGACAAAGGGACGAAATGATGGAGAATTTTTCCCACATCATTCGACACCTCCAGATAGAAACAGGTGCATATTCATCAAACAACCACTTTGGAAGCACCTCTCCTTTCAAGGTACAGGTTAATTTTGATATTCCCCTATTTGAAGGTCAGATATATGTGAATGCCCTAGACAAATGGCTAAATCTGCTAGATGGTTATTTCTTTGTTCACCATTTTTTCTGATAGGGAAATGATCACCTTCACACTCCTTAAATCTCTCCCCGATGTCAAACATTGGTGGGAAACTTACTGGGAGAAAAGTTCCACGGAGGATTCTGGAATATATGGGGCCAAGCCAACTTGGGAATTTTTTGTGGATGCGGTAAAGGAACAATATTACCCTGTTGGAAACTATGAGGACTAATACATGAGATGGACCACACTGCGGAAAGAGAGGGGCCAAGTAGTTCCAGAGTTCACCAATAGCTTACATACCTTGTGCACCAAGATGGGTATCAAAGGTTCCGAACGACATTTGGTTCTGAAATACCATGGGTCTCTACACAGATACATCCAAACTGAAATGGATTTTAATGGACATCTCATCACTCAATGATGCTTATCGATATGTTGTTAAAAGCAAGCAGAAATTTAAGCACCAAAATAAATGGGAGATTGGGTCTACGCATCTGCAACAACCAAAGTATGAAAAAGACAACACTAACAAAAAGCCTCCCGAAAACCAGTTCAAGCCACAGGAAAAGAAGGGTCACGGGAAGACAAAGAAGGACACTGGAAAATGGTGTGATTTCCATAAAATCCCCTGGCACAACACCAATGAATGTTTCTCAAAATAGTCATTGGTGGTCGAGATCAAAGACAAGGAGTTGAACCCTGATTCAGAATCTGATTATGAAAATACTGGTAAAAGACATATCATCGACGCAGACCCCACTACTATTGTCGCGACCACAAAAATTCAACCAGAAGAATGAACAGATCCAGAAGACGAGAGCGTATTTTTCATTCACGGATGTGGGTGAAGGGGACCCCACTTCATTTTATTGTTGATAACGGAAGTCATAATAACCTCATCTCAGCAGAGGTCATCAAACAGTTGGGATTGTCGACAACACCACACCCGCAAACATACAACATCGGGTGGCTTTGCCAAGGACGTGATCTTCATGTCAGCCAGCAGTGTCGATTTTCATACAACATCCAACCCCTCAAGGATGAGGTATTATGTGGTGTTTCCCCACTGGATGTCTGTGATGTTCTCTTGGGTCAGCCATATATGTGGAGACACCATGTTGTTTATGAGTCTCGACCCCGCAGTGTCACTGTTTCTCTAGGGGGTTATATCTACAAAATACTAGAGGTAGTTCCGACTATTTTTCCACCTAAACAGTGCCGCAAGGTAGTATCTCATACTGCAAAATTCAGATTCTTCACAATTTGTTCAAAAGAGGAACATAAGGACACTGCAACCACTACAACCTTGCCAAGCACCTTCCATCCAACAGAAGCAGGTCGACAAGGTTGTAGAAAAGAGAAAAGATTCCTTCTACACACCGTCCTCTTCTGTAGCTTGAATTGTTGAACAACCTCAGCCTCAACGGGTTCGTGACAAACTTCCACAAACTGAGCAGTGCGATGTCTCCAGCAAGGCAAGCATCTCACCAAGATTCAAACTCAGCAAACATTTTTCCCTCTCCCCCGGGAACTCAACGCAATGGAGACCATTACTTCCTAAGGAGGGTGGATTGATCCAGGTGGATATCGGTGTCCACCCACCTTTTCCAACTGGCTCAAAATAGTTTTCTAGAAATTTTGGTAATTTACTATTTTTAGCAGTTTTTAACTTCCATGGCCATTTTGAGGCCCTAAACACCGTTTTGGGGAAAATGAGGAGGAATATAGAAGATCCTTTGATATTTCCCCCAAAATGAATCTCCTCAACGATACCTTTCCAATGAGATATCATGTGCCTAAAACGAAGATCGTATGCAAAAGTTACGACCCCAGGAAGTTGATGTACCAACTTACCCAAATGGGGCCCACATGACTTTTGGCGTTTCATCTCCTAGGGTTAGGTTTTTGTATGTCTAGGGTTTTTGGAATTCCTTTTTATTGTAAAAAGGCATTCAGAGCCTTATTGTAATCATCTTCTTATGAATGCAAGTAGCCGTCACATCTCTTCTCAGAGATAAGTTGCCACCATTCTAGCAAGTCTTTCACTTTGTATTTCTATAGTCTCTGTACATTTATTTAATTAATAGAAATCGTGTATTACTATATATCTATGGTTATGGTTGCATCTCTGATACATTTTTGTTATATTATTGAATATCTACGATATCTCTGTGCATTTATTTATTATATCTCTGCTCTCATTTCGTGCCGAAAATAATCTGGATCACATGATTAGCATCAAGTATATAATTTTTGAGCAATGAAGCATGGAATAAATTATGAATAGACATTGATGCGGGAAAGGAAAGCATGTATGCTATAGGATCAATCCTCTCAAAGATTTCAAACATCCCATAATAACAAGCTTCCAACTTCGAGCAATTTCCCAACTTCAGGGAACTTTTGTTGGCTTTTACTTTCAAGAATACATGGTCACCCACTTTAAATTCCCTGTGAATTATACCCTTGTAAGCATATCTTTTCTGCCTATCTTGAGCAACCTTTAAATTATGTTTTATTTTCAACATTCTCTCTTCCATTTCCCTGAGTAATTTTGGTCCAACCATTGCTCTATCTGTTGGGTTGTCCCATCTTACTGATGTGTTGCACCTTTTTCCATAAAGTGCCTCAAATGGGCTCATCTTTAGAGATGCTTGGTACCCATTTTTATAAGAAAACTCTACTAAGTGTAGTTAGTCTTCCCATTTTGATGGTTTATCCATCACATACATCCTCAACATATCCTCAATCACTTGCTTCACTCTCTCTATTTTTTCATCTGATTCTTGGTGATAAGTTGTGCTAAAATTCAAATTTGTTCCAAATCCCTTAAATAACCCTTTCCAAAAATTTGATGTAAATTTTGGATCTCTGTCAAACACAATTGTCTTGGATATACCATGTAGTCAAGCAATTTATCTCATATAAATATCAACAACATTGGATTCCTTGTGAGTGATCTTTAATGGAATAAAATGGGCATCTTTAGTAAGCTTATCCACCACTAACATGATAGAATCATGTTGTTTGTTTGTTCTGGGTATTTTGGTGATGAATTCCATTGTTACAACTTCCTATTTCCACTCAGGAATGGTTAATGGTTGTAGCAAATGAACTAGGTGTCTATGCTCAGCCTTAACCTTTTGACACTCCAATCATTTGGTAATGAAATCAACAACTTCTTTCTTCATTCCTGGCCAATAATATTGGCTCTTGACAGTTGTAAGAGTTTTCCGATAACCTGGGTGCGCATCATAAGGAACATTATGAATTTCTCTCAATATCATATTTTTCAATTCCTGGGAATTTGGTACATAAATTCTTCCCCTGTACATGAGAATTTCCTCATTTCCTAGCTTATAGTCTTTAGTTTTCTGCTTCAAAATACCTTGTTGTAATTTTGTTATTATTTCCATGTATTGCAAATATGATTTTGCAGCCTCTAATATTCCCCCTTTCAAATCTTATCGGTACATGTTAATGGTTGTAGCATGCAACTCATGCACTCTTATGTGAAGTGCATCAACCACCTTGTTCTCTTTCCCTTTGATATGCTTTATATCAAAGTCATATTCACTGAGAAATTATAACCACCTTATTTGCCTAAAATTTAGAGTTGGTTGTCCAAATAAATATTTTAGACCATTATGGTCTATCCTCAACTCAAACCTTTTTCCCATGAGGTAGTTCCTCCACATTTTCAAGGCATGCACTATGGTTTCCAACTCCAAATCATGAGTAGCATAGTGCCTGTTAGGATCCTTTAACTTCCTTGATTCATAGCATACTAAATACCCATTTTGAATGAGGACTCCACCAATCCCTTCTTTACATGCATCAATGCATATAATGTAGTTTTCATTTGGATCAACAATCCTTATTATTGGAGAACTTGTCAATAATTGTTTCAAGTGTTGAAAACTATTTTCATAATCCAATGTCCACTGAAATTTCACCCCTTTATTTTGCAAGGAAGTGATCGGGTGTGCAATCTTTGAGAATCCTTCAATAAATATCCTATATTAGCCTACAAGGCCCATGAAGGATCTGAACTCTATCACATTCTTTGGTGTTGACCATCCTCTAATGGCCTCAATCTTTTTAGGATCTACTGTTATCCCTTCCTCTGAAATGATATGTCCCAGATAATGAATTTTGTTCTAATAAAATGAGCACTTGCTAAATTTGGCATACAACTGATGCTCCCTTAATACCTGTAACACCATCCTCAAGTATTGTTCATGCTCTTCCTCCGACTTAGAATATATAAGAATGTCATCTAAAAATACAATGACAAACTTATCTAAGTATTCTCTAAAAATACCATTCATTAAACACATGAAGACAAATGGTGCATTTGATAACCCAAATGGCACCACTGTGAACTCATAATGACCATACCTTGTTCTGAAAGCATCCTTGTTGATGTCTTCTTATTTGATTCTTACCTGATGATAACCTAACCTGAGCTCAAATTTGGAGAATATTTTTGCATCTTTCAATTGATCAAAGAGGTCATCGATCCTTGGTAAAGGATAATTATTCTTCATAGTTACCTTGTTCAACTTCCTGAAGTCAATGAAAAGTCTTAATGTTCCATCCTTTTTCTTCACAAATAATACTGGGGTACCCCAAGGTGACACACTTGAGAGTATATACCCCTTCTTCAGAATCTCTTCAAGTTGCATCTGCAATTCCTTCAATTCTGGTGTACTCATCCTGTAAGGGGTCTTGGATACTGGGGCTACTCTAGGAATCAAATTTATGGAGAAATCAATATCTCTTTTAGGGGGTAAACCCGATATTTATTTAAATACATATTCAAAATATTTTAGGACTACATAATATTCAATATTTGACACCTTATATTTAGGTGTCTCTTCCATATGTGTTGCAAATATTTGACACCCTTTTCTGTAACTTTTCTTTAGTTGCAATGATGAAATTTCTCTGACAGTTACTGCCCTGGGAATTCCATGTATTGTCCTTAGGTTCCCATCCTCATCCCAACAAGTAAATTTCTTATTATAAAAATCTAGGATATCATGGTGTTGGTCCAACCAATCCATACCAATTAGACATTCATATTAACCTAAAGGTAAGATGTTCAAATTTTCCCTGGTTCTCAATCCATTCATGTCCATTGGACATGCCTTAACCATTTCTTTAATTTTTCTTTTATCTCCAGTAGCTAGTTGCAACAACCAAGATTTTCCATGCTTTCTTCTTGGAAAATGCAATTTTTCCACCATCTTAGGAAAAATGCCTAGAAACCATGTTTCAACATCTTCATCCTTCTTGTGATCACCATCAAATATAGGAGGCTTGATTTTGTTCATTTCTCCTTGTATCTCATCCACCCCATACCTCCTCTTATGCTTCCTGATGAGGGATGGACTTGAATTACTATGTGCTCTCCTAGTGGAATGCCCTGGCGTGTGACGGTGATGTCTGCCAACACTTCTTTCTCTTCTCCTCTCATTAGGAGACATGTGACTTCCTGATTTTCTTGATCCATTTTCCTTATCCATCTTCTTTTCTATTTTGTCCAAGCTCTGCATTAAATTTATGTTGAAGTCCCCCTGCTTCTCCTTGGATTTCATAAGCCTCTCATTATCATCTTTATAACTTTGGACATCCTTCTGCAAAATTTTAATGGTCTCCACCAAGTTTATGTTTTTTTCCTTTCCTTCTCCATGACCATTTGAGTTTGTACCTTCATTACCCATATTGACATACATCCCTATGATCTCATGAATATGAATACGAACTATGTGTTGATCTTGTTTGGTTCTAAATGTTGTTAACTCTGCAAAATGTGCAGCCAACAAAACCTGTTAGGCTAATTGATTTATCAATTGAATGAAATTATGAACAATTCTGATTCAGTATTACATCAGAATTATTTCTTTTGATTTCCTAAGAAAATGATTTTCTAAATCAATTTTATGGGTGAAAAGTTTTATTCTACTGTTCAATACCTTTCCAACACCTACTTCCATGCTCAATTCTGAGTCTTGAGCATAAAGTTATGGCTATTTGAAAATTCATCCTTTATGTGAGGGAAAACCTTATACATGTGATCTTCTTCGAGATTTGAATTAGCTCTTGGACCTGTGTTGAATCCTCTGTTAAGGTTAAGAGGCCCCTATGATTTCCCTCCAATGCAGGTGTGTACAAATAAAAAACCCACAGGCTCCTTCTCTAAGCCCCTTCTCTATCTTAAAATCAATTTTCGAGCACTAGCCCCCTTACTTTAGCCCAAAACTCATGTGACCATGAGATAGAACCAGGCGCTTACTTAAAAGGAGCTTATATGGATATTTGGGATTCCGGTACTCTAGAAATTCAAGATTCAAAGGTTTCTTCCCTAACACATTCCAAATCCCCTGAATGTCGAAGTGGTGAATCCCCTGAATGAGTGCTTATCTGGAGCTTCAAGACTCCGACACTCCGAAATTTTGGGCTTCGGAGGTTTCTTCCCCAACACATTCCAAATCCCCCGAATGTCGAAGTGGCGAATCCACCAAAATAGCTCTTCTCTAGAGCTTTGGAACTCCAACACTCTGGAACTTTGGGCTTCGGTAGATTTCTCAACACAACAAAACACTTCCCCCGAATGTCGAAGTGGAGAATCCCACTAACAAGCGCTTATCTAGAGCTTCAGAGCTTCGGGCTTCAGAGGATATTAAAACACAACACTTCAGTTCTTCTGAACGTCAAATTGGAAAACCCCTGAAGTGTTCAATAATCAATGGTCCACACTCTCTATTGATATCTACTATCAATAGGGCTCTAGAACTCTGATATTTGAGTGTTCCTGCAACTCCAACACACAATACCTATGAATCATCGAACACTGAAATTTGAGATCAACGACTCTCGCTCCTCTTCCATCCAACGACTGGGATCCCCTCTAGAGTTCTAAGGCCTCAATGCCCACTTCCACTTGAATTGTTGAACATCGAACTGGCGATGGGATGAGATCTACGGTTCTCATGTCTCCATTAATGGATGACCTACATTGATTCCACGATTCGGGAATTTTCATGCCAGAACACCTTCCACCCCCAATCCTCTAGAGAGCCTAACTTTTGAAGGTTCAAAAATTTGTTGACATGTGTCCCTGATGACCAATGGTCTAGATTTACTTCGGAGTTCAGGACTTTGGGAGATTTTCTTCCTGGAAACACAAGAACCCATTTTTCGTGGAGTGTCAAACCTCCGAACGTCCATGAGATCTATGGATCACAGTATCATGCATGTAGATCTGACGATTGTGCAGGGTCTGGACTTCTCCCAAACATATCCAAAAGTCCAGATCTAATATTGCATCCCAAATCAATGGTTGATGTGGTTTCTTTCCTTTGTTGGTTTTCTCGAACCGCTACACCTCCTAATCTTTTGAACACAGTCCAAGTGTTCTCTCAGCTCCCTCCTAGCACCCATGGATGCACTGTAACTTCAATTTTGTGTGAAATTTCGCTTCAATTTCAACTTTCTCAGCCCTTCCAGGATTAATGTTGAAAACTGGAGCTATGATACCATATTGTAGCATCCCCAGCCACCACACTGTTGGGATATTCCACGTGAAATACTTTTCAAATTGTATACAAATTTAAAGCATACGAATACTATGAAAATACATAGTTTTATACAGAATAATAATGGAAAATACACATGCATCATACACAGGAAAAACCCATAAGAAAAAATGCATAAATAAAGTTGTAGCATTTGATTTAACACACAATTGAAACTTGTCTTTGATAGACATACCACCAATTGTGTGTAGACCTTCCACCTTCCTCTCAGCCTTAGACCATGCTACTCAGAACTCTTCACAGTGGGTCACCCCCGAGTTGAGACTGAACTCCACCCAGGTAAAGGAATTACTAACCAGGTTGATGTATCTCAGACACACAGGAAAAACTCTCTCACAGGTACCTACTCAAACTAACAATCTACAGTCCCTCATTCCCCATATGCTTGTCCCACCCCAGGAAATGTGCCCCTTCTCTGCTCAACAGTCCTTCTTCTACCCCATTTCCTTTCTAGGGTTTCAACAATACGCTGGACAGGAAGTCTCAAAGCCTTGTAGTTGTAGTTTGGCACCTCTAGGAAAACAATTCTTGGCAATTCTCTCACCCAGAGAGAATTGCTCACGATCCTGACAACTTGTCTCTTCAATATCCCACGGGCCTGACAACTCGTCACTTTAGTATCCCACAGGCCTGACAACCTGCTACTTTAGTCTATATCTTTATTTAACCAAAACAGGAACAAGTACATTTATAGTATTCGTTGGGGTAAGGTACATGTACGCTTCCCGAGAGGTATGATGGACAACTGAAAAATATGTGAAGGAAGGAATGGAGGAATGATGGAAAATGAAACGAAATGAATGCAAAATGCACTAAGTTCAATCTCTTTGTATGCATGTGACCAACTTGACACTTGTTAGGTTGAGAGATACTTTGGCCCACTTTTCCCCATCCTTATAACTTAGGATAAAAATAATTATCTAGATTTTATACTTCAAGGAATATTAATATAATATTTCTTTTTAGCTTAAGCTCCCTAGCTTAGCCCCTTATCTTTAAAATTTATCCCCCTTTCCCTAACTAGTGGAGTTTAGTGCCCCATACTCTTTTACATGGTTGGTCTGCACACAGTGATGTGTTTTTCATTAATATTTGCATGTGAATACATTTACATTTACATCATAGATATACTTGTTCTTTTTGCATCCTGGCTCACCAGCCTAAGTACAATTGTATTTACATTTATAGTTGGGGTTCGACCTATGGGTATTACAAACTGTGGATATGGAGATCATTAAATACTAACCATTCATCATTGGAGATAACAGATAAGATCAAAATATTGCGTCCAGATACCCGGTGGGACAAATCAGCCACATCAACACCATGATGGAAACCTCATCAGTTCCACGTGTCTATTTAGATGAGTTCCATGTCATAGGGAGTCCATGTCAGAGTTGTAACAAGCATCTCTATAGATTTCACGTGTAGTGCCATGTGTCAGGACACGTATCGATTCCATGTCATGAAGAAGATGTCCGCGTGGAATACACCTCATCTGTAATATCAACACAAGATATCGTGAAAAATGACCGAGTATCAAGACATCACAGAGATGGTGAGCACAATGAAGAATTGGTTAGAAAAACTAGATCGCAGAATATTGAATGAGAGTGTTGTAGACCCGTGGACCCATGGTGAATTATCAAAAATAGACTAAGTGTAAGAGACCCACAATGAGATATTGAAAATGACTAAATACCAAGATCAGTTGGACAAATATGTCTTGAGAAATGGATAAGTATCAAGAATCGGATGGAGGGACGAGGTCACATATATAAGAATCAACAATTGTTGGAGACCCATCGCCCATAGTGAGATATTCAAAATTGTCTAAGTATGACAAATCGATCAGATGATAGAGGGGGTCACCAATTGTCACAGATTAAACAATCCAAAGGGTGAAATATCTAATGGCTCATGATGTTCCATAGACCCACAGAGAAATAAATAGAGAAGTTATAAGTATGGGGGAAACATGAGTGTAAAGAAACATGAAGGTGCATACTGGAGACCATAGAAGGGTGGATGAAAATGCTTAAGACTCATGGAGAAAGTATTGAAAAGGTTCTAAGTATAGGTGAAAAATGAGTATGATGGAACTTGAGGGTGTAATTTGGAGGTCGTAGAAGTTTGAAATGAAGAAGAGATATGCCTTAGACCCATGGTGAACCCATCAAGACAGATTGATGGTCAAGATCAATCCAAGATATGATCGAATGGTGGTTGTAAGTTGAATACCCAGTGGTCCCGATATTCTAAAGAAGAATAGATCGACAGTTGAGATCTAATCAAGCAAATATTGGATGGTTTGTGTGCATTGTGGATTCATGGCATGTTTAGGTGGCCAATGAGCAGATCAACGATCATCATTTAATACATAATAAAACTAGATCAACAATCAAGATTAAACCTAAAGGAATGATCAGACGATTGTTAAGTGTTGAAGCTATGTTGCATGTGTTAATGGATAGTCCTTCATTGCCTTTGCCATCGATAATGTTTGTCTCAAGACTCATAATTGAGTAAGAGAATAGTCATTGAAATTCTAGTTTAGAGAAGAATAACTTGGAACTATTAGAATCGAGAGAACTATGATATAATTCTTCATGAAATAAGCAGAAAAAAAAAGACTTGTAGCATTAATTGACAAATTTATATAATATGAAAAATTCTAACAAAAATGGTTGCTTGCACATTTAGCATAATTAAGGGATATAAAACATATTAGTTCAAGATAATAATGCATGTTTGAGACATGGAGAAATGAGAGAGATCCTTTAGTCATGACAAAGAAGCCAGAGGTCAAAATATCAGTGTTGGTAATGCAGAGACAAAATCCAATGGGCATAGGAGCAGAGGGGAACAAGAAACATTAATTGAAACTATGAGAAGATTGAGAATAGAAGTGTAGAGTTAGAAACAATACAATGAGAATGTTATCAGAGAACAAAATAAAATAAATGTTCAAGTGATGCAAAGCCTAAATCAGTTGCATAGGAGGGAAAATTGTTGAGAAAGTGTTTTCATTGATCTCAAAGTGGTTGTATGTGTGACAATGAGTAATGGAGTGTAGCTTCCAGTATGCACATATCCAACATAATCATCTATAGGAATTCAAGATTCCGATAATAACTAAAATTCCAGTAATAACCAAAATACCGGTAATCACTCGGATTATGGTAATAACTGAAATTCTAGTAATCACTCAGATTCGAGTAATAACTAAAATTCCAGTAATCTCATCTCAATTAAAGGAACTTAGGATTATGAAGAGTAGTGTGTGTGAAGTATGAAGAAGTGAAAGTTGAACTGATTTGGGGCCAAGGAGCATATTAGAAGAACTGAAGATCAGAGAGATGAAAATGAGATTGTAGAAGGATTTTTTGAATTACAATATGAAATGTATGTAATTTAATCCTAAATAGAAAACACTCTTGATTGGAATGAAGTAATCTTGCAATGTTCAAAAGTATGGCATGACTATGTTTTGGGATCTTTGAAGAGTGTGTAAAACTGTAACACCCTTGTTTACCTAGTCTATAAATATAAATATAACTGGACAAGAGACGATGACAAACTAAATATGTGTGAATGCCTGATTTGATGAACCTTTGTATAAAAGGTTAATGTATGTATTTTTTGTTATTAATAGAAAATGGATAACTGTTGCATAACTGCTGAAAGGGGGGGGTTGTCGAGATAAACCATGGATTCTATGAGAGAGATGGGGAGGGGAACCAGAAATGGTTGAGATGACCCCCAACAAACTAGTATATCACTGGATTTAATGACTCAGATCAATCCTCTGACCCAAATATGAATTACCAGTCAGAGTGGTAGTTGGAAGAGTCCTCCCCAAGAGTTAATGAGGAGATGGGGCATAGTACCCATTTGTAATACTTATAGACATGACCATGAGTTGGGGATTCAGACCCACGCAACCTTGCTGAGAAGGGAAAGAAAGAGGTAATTCATGGGATAGAGGAGAGAGAGCAGGAGATATGTGAAGAGAGAAAAGTCGAAAAGAGTGATCTCGAGAAGAGAAAACAGTTCTTTTCAGCTCTTTGGTTCGAAAAAGAATTGGGAAATCAACTTTTATGGATGTAAGAAGTTGTGGGAAAGGTTTTTATTATAAGATGATAAACGAAGTTGACGAGTGACTATGGAAGAACTTAGGCAGACCTCCTTTCTTGGTACAGAGAAAATTGTTTTCTAAGTTCATGTGGGAGGATGAGAGTAACCTCCATCCCTGACTGTCGTGGAGCCAGAGTGCCCAAAACAATTATTAAAAGGCCAGTGTGCCCAAGACATGTAATGTTTTTATCATTATTAATAATAAATACCAGGTTGGTTGCTAGATGGACAAGGACTAGAGTTATAGGGGGCTATGATTCCACAAGAGAGGGGGCTTGAGGGGATAAATGTTTATTTCCTATTTTAAATACCCTTTTTGTCTAAGGGAGGGGATCGCTTACGTGAGATTCTTGGGGAAGGCCAAGAGGTTCTTGATTTTCCCATGAAGTTACTTAAAGCTACCTATGGTCTGATGGGGGGGTTCCTCATTGGCTTGTTTTCTCCTTCACTTCTACATTCGCACCACTATATCCCTCACGCAATTTCATGCACGCACCTCCATGCACCCACTAACCCGTTCATTGATCCATCTATCATCCGCGTCTTGGCTTGGGGAAAGGGAGCCGAACTGTCGAAGAATCATCCATGGGATAGTTGGATGTAGTGGTCGTTGGTGTGATCCAGTCGTGACCTAAGGCTGCATATCTGAGATGCGTTGGCCTCTGTCCAGCATTTCTCACAACTATGAGTCCTGAGAGTTCCAACATTGCAATTTTGGACCAGTTGTGTTGGAGCCTGAATTAAGGAGAAGGACTGCCTGAGGGACTACATGGTAGAGAAGGGTGGAGGTTCATTCTCTCAGGTGGTGCAAGCTGGGTAGAAGAGATTTGGGTTCTTGGATTGTTGTGAGAGCTAAGAATCTTGTGAGATCTTGGGTGCTGACTGGTTTGGGACGTCAAGTAACACTTTGGAACCGTCCTTGTGGATTCATAGCCCTGGCTCGGGGGTGACGTTGTTATTGAGATTTGGAATAGTAGTGTCTACGGTTGGGTGGAACGCCCTTGGTCTACAGCTAATTGGTGTCACCTTTCATAAATATAAGTACTCTCTATTATGGTATCATTTACATGTATATGAATGTATTTCCATTGTGTATATTTAATTATCTTTTAATTGAATCTTTAGACTATGCATGCTTGTTGGATATTGTTGTGCATGTCTTTAAAGTATTTTATTTTATGCATCCTTAAATTTTAAAAAGGTATTGGTAAGAGAAAGAACTCCAAGGGAAGACTTGAAGGTAGCATGCCCCGTCTTGTGGGTGGTTGGGTATGTTAAAGTTTGGCATCATAGCTTCTGGTTGAAACATCGAGCCGGTTTGGGTCAGGTCTATTGGTTAGAGTCTCGGGGTCGAGATCGAATTATGACCATGGAGTTGAAAATCTTAGGAGGAATGGCATTGCAGAATATATGTGGGAGATAGAATGTCAAAGATCCATGTAAGGGGTTTGAAGGATCGTGACCATCCCCTTCGAATTTGGGAGCGATCGCCACTATAGGATTGGGAGAGATCTGGGATTGTTGGATCGGAGGATAGGCGAAAAGGGGTCATCCGATGAAAAGGAAGCAAGGGTTAAGGTCACAACCGTTGGATCCCATGGGAGAGGGAGATCAACGGACATGAGGCATTACAGGGAACCAAGTTGCACGGGAGATAATTTCCCAAGGTGGTCCCGCAATCCAAACCATGGTTTCCCTAAGGGGTTACATGTCAACATCAGGAAAATTGCAGGGCCAAAAGAGGGTTACTCCAAACCACTGATACGTGCCCCCGCAAATTGAAAAGCATGTAGTGATGCGAAAGTTTAGGGCTCGAACATCGAAACTCTAAATAGATGAAGTAGATAGGAACCGTCGATCCATAGGAGGACATGCATCAACCGATCGTGTGATCCTGGTGAAAGAACTCCGGGAAAGAGCAAGCGAGGAAAAGTTGAGAGTTGAAACTCTCGAAGCCTGAAGAGCCGGAGACCCGAAGTAAATGTCGGTTGTTGGATCATCTGAAGTAGATCCTAACCGTCGATCACCAAGAGGTTACATGTCAGTAGATTATTAACTTCGGAGGAATATGTTCGAGAGGTTTTCAGTTGATATTTGAGACTCCCAAAGCCCAGAGATCCGGAGAGCCGAAGTAAATCTCGACCATCCTATCATCTGAGAGGATCTCAACCATTGATCTATTGAGAGCCACGCATCACTAGATCCAGGGATTTGGATAAAAGCCAGTGGAGCGAGATAAGTTTTGAAATTTGAGATTTATGAAGTCTGAAAACCCAAAGTAAGCCTCAACCATCAGATTAAGGAGGATACGTGATGTATATCCATGGACTCCGGGTGAAGACCCGAAGTGAATCTTAGTCGTTCGATCTAGGGGGACACATGGCGACAGATTGGCCAATTCAAGAATGCGGAGTTCGGGAGAATTGGAAGTGTGCTAGCATGGAAACTATCGAAGTCCTAAAGCCCGAAGAGCCGAAGTGATGGGGCACAATGATGTCACTAGAAGGTTAGGTGGACCCCAGAATTTCCCAAGTGACGTGGCTTTCGGATGTCACCTGGGATGACATGGACACATGGGATGTGTGCCATGTGTCAACAAGTTTTGAGCATTTGGAGTAATTAAAATATAGTTAGAACGTGACACATGTCACCCGCATGATTGGGCCACATGTCCGCTTCCAGTATTTCACCACATGGCGGCAGATCATGTAGTTCATAGACTGGGCACTCCAGTGGGAAAATATGTGATAGGTTGCGTTGGGTCAAAATATCCCGAAGGCCTGAAGGCCGGAGTACATATCGACCGTTGATTCCAGAAGACACACGTCGAAGGATCATCGACTTCGGGTGAAAGCACTCCGGGAGAAAGTGAAGAAGGAAGGTTTGAAACTTCTGAAGCCTGAAGAGATTAATCGATTCACAATCATTGATCTGTGGGAGGACACTCATCGACAGATCATGAACTCTAGGTAAAATCGTTACGGGAGGAGAAAAGTGAGGAAAGTTGAGACTCCTGAAGCGCGGAGTCCTGAAGTGGATCTCGATCATTGATCATGGAAGAGGACGAGGACCGTTGATCCAGTTCTGGATGAAATTTTTGTAGTCCCGAAGATCTAGAAAAGCACTTTTTCAGCTAATCACAGGGTCATGGCCATGGTCATATGCATATTGAGAGTTGAGGGAAGGAGGGATAAGGGCCAAATTGGTTGTCTTCGAGACCGAAAATTACTAAGGAAGGATTTAGTCATGGTTGCTAGTCGTGGTCACCTGTGAAGGTGGTTTGAAGGAAGTGCCAGCGCAGGATGAGTTCTATGTCAGCCAAGGATAACATGACACTATTATTTTCAGAGAATGGGGATACGATCTCCATGAACAAAAAAAAAAGAAAGAAAGAGACTTGTAGCATGGTTTGACAATTTTTCTTATCATTTGCATAATTCTAACAAAATGGTCGACTGCACATTTTGTAGAATTAAGGGACTTAAGCACATCAACTCAGGATGCATATTGAGGAAATGGAAGAAGGAGAAGGAGCCTCCGATCATGATAAGGAGGACGAAGGCTAGAATACCAGAGTTGGTAATGCAGAGACAGATTCCAATGGACGCAAGGGAAAAGGAGAGCAAGAAACGTTACTAGAAATGGTAAGAAGCCTAAAGATGGAAGTGCGGAGCTACAAATAAGACAACGAGAGATTGATGAGAGAGAAAAGTCAGATAAATGCTTGAGTGTTGTAGATATTAAATGAGTTGCAGAGAAAAATGAAGAAGGGATCAAACTCAAGACAAGAGGAAGAAGGCAGGTGCCATGAAAGAAGGAATGATCGTTGAAGAGTTGGTTATTCTAGAAGTGCTAGTAGAGCTCATGGACACCACTCACCTCCTTACTCAAAAATAAATTTTTATGCATCGAAAGATCCCATAAGTAGTCCAGAGGTGTCTCTTGTCATACACCAAAGAAGGAAACAAGAGATATATAGTTTTCAAGGAGAGTTGAGGAAGCTCAATCCACCTTCCTTCGATGGTGAAAGAGAAAGGGAAGATGATGCTGAAGCATGTTTTCTTGGACTCCAGAGATATTTTCAGTTGTATAACTATTCATCGAACCTGGAAGCCAAGATTTCCACCTACCATTTACATGGGAAAGATGCAATGTGGTGGGACCAACTGAAGCAAGTGGAACATGTTAATGAAAGTAGGATCACTTGGAAGAAGTTCAAGAAGTACTTCCAGAAGGAGTACCTCTCAGAGAATTTCTATGAAAATAAAATGCAAGAGTTCTTTGAACTCGGGTTGGGAAGCATGACTATGGCAGAGTACGAGAAGAATTTCTTGGGAATTTTAAACTATGTCAGGTTCATTGGTGATGAGAAAGTGAAAATACAGAGATTTCTAAGTGGATTGCCAGCTTTTTATAAGGAAAACATCAAATATGATGAACCCAAGACCTTTACTGAAGCTATCAGGAAGGCTAAATACATGTATGACCAAGGCCAGGGAAGAGAATCCATGCAGAAATATTGGAAGGACAAGAAGAATGCTAAGTCCGATTAGAGGAGGAAAGGATTTAAACCTCCCTTAAATAGGAATGAGCCTAATATAAATCATCAATATCAGTATGCTAAGGGGGATTTCAAGAAAGAAGATTCCTTGGGAAAAAGGGGAAGACCACCAATCCAATTTTGGGGATGCAAGGAAGATCACTTGTACAAGGATTTCCCACACAGAAAGGACAGAGTGAAGACTGTGCACAACATCCAAGAGGCTACAACAGTCGAAGATATGGGAAGAATCTATGCAGCTTTAGATGATCGACAAGTAGAGTACCAGTCCAATATGATAGAGGTGGAAGGTAATATCATAAATCAACCTGTTGCTTTTTTGATTGATTCAGAAGAAAGTCATTTCTACATTGATCCTAAGATAGTGGATAGATTACAGTTGGAGAAAATTAAACTTAGAAAAGCAAGTTTGGTTCAGTTAGCCACTGGGACCAAAAGAAGAATCCATGATATGGTCAAAAGTTGTTCCATAAGTCTTAATGGCATGAATACTAGTATTGATCTAAATATCATACCATTGGGGTCTTATGATATTCTGATTGAAATGGATTGGTCGGAAAACCATCATGTTGTCCTAGATTGTCATAACAAGACATTTACCTGTCTTGATGGAAATGGAAAATAGAGCACTGTGAAAGGAATTCCAAGACCCATCTCTATAAGGGAGATTTTAGCTTTACAACTAAAAAGATGTTTTAGGAAGGGATGTCAATTGTATGCAGCTCATGTGGAAGATCTATATAATATAAAGGGGCCAAGCCTTGAATATTTCTCGGTACTACAAGAATTTGAAGATGTATTCCAAGAAATACCTAGATTGATACCAAGAAGGGAGGTAGATTTATCAATTGATTTAGTGCCAGGAGCTGCCCCGGTGTCAAAAACAACTTACAGAATGAGCACCCTGGAGTTAAAAGAATTACAAATGTAGTTGGAGGAATTTTTGAAGAAAGGGTACATATGTCCAAGTGTTTCACCTTGGGGAGCACCAGTAATTTTTGTCAAAAAGAAGGATGGAACCTTGAGGCTGTGTATTGACTTCCGACAGCTGAAAAAGTACAGTATAAAGAACAAGTATCCTCTACCCCGAATTGATGACGTCTTTGATTAGCTAAGAGGAGAAAAGATATTTTCAAAGATTGACCTGAGGGCAGGACACCATCAAGTAAGAATCAAGGAAGAAGACATTCATAAGACAACCTTTAGGACCAGGTATGGGCATTATGAATTTGTAGTGGTGCCTTTTGGACTGACCAATGCACCAACTGTCTTCATGTGCTTAATGAATAGTATATTCAGGAATTATTTGGATAAGTTTTTCATAGTATTCGTGGATGACATACTTATCTATTCTAAGTTTGAAGAGGAGCATGAACATCACTTAAGACTGGTATTGCAAGTACTGAGAGAACATCAGTTATATGCCAAGTTGAGTAAGTGTTATTTTTATCAAAAGAAGAACCATTACTTGGGACACATTATTTCAGAACAGGGCATAGTAGTATATCCAGAGAAGGTCGAAGCCATTAGAGGATGGACAACACCTAGAAATGTTTCAGACGTCAGATCTTTTATGGGATTAGCTAGCTACTATAGAAGGTTCATAGTAGGGTTCTCTAAGATTGCTCATCCCATCACTTCTTTGCAAAAGAAGGGAACTAAATTTGAATGGACACTCAAGTGTGAAAATAATTTTAATCTGTTGAAGGAATTACTTACTAGTGCACCTTTGTTAAAGATTGTTGACCCAAACGAAAGTTTTGTGGTATGTATAGATGCATGTAAGGAAGGACTTGGAGGAGTCTTCACGCAAAATGGACATGTCATTGGATATGAGTCCAGAAATCTTAAGGAACATGAGAGGAACTATGCCACCCATGACTTGGAACTTCCTGCCATCTTTCACTCCTTGAGGATGTGGAGGCATTATCTCATGGGGAATAAATTCGAATTAAGGACAGACCACATTGGCCTGAAGTAGCTTTTTGAAAAACTGACCTTGAATGTTAGGAAAACAAGATGGCTGAAATTTTTAAGTGAATATGACTTCGATATCAAGCATATCAAGGGAAAGGAGATTAAAGTTGTCGATGCACTTAGTAGAAGAGTGCATATCATGCATGCTACTACTATCAGTATGCATCAGTCAGACTTGAAGAGAAGAATTTTAGATGGTCTTGTTACAGACCAACATTACCTACAGGTAAAGGAAAACTTACAACAAGGAGATGTACAACATAAAATAAATGAGTATGAGATAAAGGAAGACAGATTACTCATGCATAAAAACATAATCTATGTTCCTAGTTTTGGAGAACTGAAGAATTTGGTACTGAAGGAAATGCATGATGTTCCTTATGCTAGACATCTTGGTTACCAGAAAAAAATTACAGTAGTAAGAATCCAGTTCTTTTGGTCAAGAATGAAAAAGGGTGTTGTTGATTACATCGCTTGATGTATGGAATGTCAGAAGGTAAAGGCTAAGCATAGGCACCTAGCGGGCTTGCTGTAGCCATTTCCGATCCCAGAGAAGAAATGGGAACCAATCACCATGGATTTCATCACAGGATTACCTAGAATGAATAAGCAACACGATTCAATCATGGTGGTGGTTGAAAAATTAACAAAGGCTGCTCATTTTGTGCCTGTGAAGACAATGCATACAACGGCTAATATTGCAAAAAATTTCATGAAGGACATTGCTAGGTTGCATGGGATACCTAGGACAATTGTCTCGGACAGAGATACAAATTTTACCTCCAATTTCTGGAGGGGATTGTTTAAAGGATTTGGCACAAATCTAAATTTTAGCACAACATATCATCCCCAGACAGATGGGAAAACAAAGAGAGTCAATCGAATAATTGAAGACATGCTGAGAATGTATGTGATGGATAAACCATCTAAGTGGGAAGATTACTTACACTTGGTTGAGTTTGCATATAATAATGGGTATCAAGATTCATTGAGAATGATCCCATTTGAAGCATTGTATGGTAGGAAATGCGATAGTCCAGTAACTTGGGACAACCCAGCGGATAGAGTAGTACTTGGGCCGGAGTTTCTCAAGGACATGGAAGACCAGGTGGTCAAGATCAAGCATAATTTAAAGGCAGCTCAGGATAGATAGAAATTTTATGCAAACAAAAACAGGATAGCTAGAGAGTTTAAAGTAGGGGAGCATGTACTTTTGAAATTGAAGCCCAAGAAAAGTTCTTTGAAATTGGGTACTTGTACAAAGCTGGCAACCAGATTCTATGGTCCATTTGAAATATTGGACAGAATAGGGCCAGTTGCATACATGATTGCATTTCCTTCTTCCATGAATGTGCATAATGTATTTAATGTCTCTTTACTAAATAAATATGTACATGATCCCATTTGATTCAGGTAGAGACAGAGGGATATTTTTCGGTTCATCCAATGCGGGTATTGGACAGAAAAGTCAAAATCTCCAGAATTGAGTTATAGAGATGGTAAATTTTTAGTGGACCTGCTACGGTCCTGAAGATGCTACCTGTGAGCATGAAGATGCCATGTGGGTAGAGTACCCGCAACGTTTTGAATAAATTTGAGATTTTTATCTCTATTTTGTATATGCACTGAGGACAGTGCCAAAATAAGGGGGAGGGGATGTAACACCCTAGGTTTTGGACCCCCATTTTAAATAATGTATTGTTACAATGATGAGAGGCCTGAGTGCCCAAAACAATTATTAAAAGGCCAGTGTGCCCAAGACATGTAATGTTTTTATCGTTATTAATAATAAATACACGGTTGGTTGCTAGATGGACAAGGACTAGAGTTATAGGGGGCTATGATTCCACAAGAGAGGGGACTTGAGGGGATAACTGTTTATTTCCTATTTTAATTACCCTTTTTGTCTAAGGGAGGGGATCGGTTACGTGAGATTCTTTGAAAAGGCCAGGAGGTTATTGATTTCCCCACAAAGTTACTTAAACCCGCTTCTAGTCTGATGGGGGGGTTGGTCGTTGGCTCATTTGATCCTTCACTTCTGCATTCACACCATTCTATCCCTCATGCACTTTCATGCATGCACCTCCATGCACCCACTTACCCGTTCATTGATCCATCCAAAATCCGCATCTTGGCTTAGGAAAATCGAGTCAAACTGTCAAAGAATCAGCCACGAGATAATTTGTTGTAGTGGTTGCTGGTGTGATCCAACCGTGACCTGAGGCCGCATGTCTGAGATGAGTTGGCCTGTGTCCAACATTGCTCACAACTGCGAGTCTTGATATTTCTAGTATTCATATTCTGGACCAATTGCGTTGGAGCTTGAATTAAGGATAAGGACTGCCTGAGGAACTGCATGGCAGAGAAGGGTGGATGTTCGTTCTCTTGGGTGGTGCAATTTGGGTAGAAGAGAGTTGGGTTCTTGGATTACTGTGAGAGATGGGAAGCCTGTGAGATCTTGGGTGTTGACTAGTTTGGGAAGCCAAGTAACACTCTGGAGCCATCCTTGTGGATTCATAGCCTAGCTTGGGGGTGACACTGCTGTTGAGATTTGGAATGGTAGTGCCTACAGTTGGGTGCAACGTCCTTGGTCTGCATCCAGTTAGTGTCACCTTTCATAAATATAAGTGCTCTCTATTATGGTATCATTTACATGTATATGAATGTATTTATGTTGTGTATATTTAATTATCATTTAATTGAATCTTTAGACTATGCATGCTTGTTGGATATTGTTGTGCATGTCGTTAAAGTCTTTTCTTTTATGCATCCTTAAATTTTAAAAAGGTATCGGTAAGAGAAAGAAGTCCAAGGTTGGGCTTGAAGGTAGAATGCCTCGACCTATGGGTGGCTAAGTATGTTACAAGTGGCCAACGATAAATCCTTCAGTAGTGGTTGTGCCTATGTTTGGGTGGAAACAATCACCCCTTTTAGCAGTCGCTTCATGAACTATGGTTTTTTTATAAGTATCTTCATACTTTGTGTAATGAAATGGATGTGGTGATTAAATATATTTATATGTCTATGACTGAGTTCTATGTTGAATGGTTAAATTAGAAATATGCATTATCTCTCTGTGAATTCATGATTTTAAATGGGCATATGCCTGAATCAACTGAGCAAGTAAAGAGTTGTAAGATGTTAGCCTGTAATAATGTCGGGGAAATATTTGTTGGAATGTTTAAGTCCTGTCGGTCTTGAAAATATACCCTCGTGAGAATTCCAAGTTAAAACCCTGTGGAAAGAGAAAAACTCCTTTATATATTTCACCCACATGACCGAGGTTTCATGTCTATGTCCTTAACCCAATTATGGCTAAACAAATTAGTGCATAGCCCAAAAGAGTTTTCAAAGGACCCATGTGACCAAGGTATTGGAACCCTGCACTAGGCCCGAAAGAAATTAATCCTTTTGGCTTCATAACTCCAGAGTGCGTTGAGCCTACCATTTATAAGTTAGTCAAAGGAACCTGATAGTTACAGTTACCCACTAGGTTAACCGACACCTTTCGGTTTCCTTATCCGGGATATTTAGACTTTCCCACCATTAAAACATGATCCACTATGTTATCGCGAAGTAACATGAACCACCTATTTGAGAGTATTCGGGAGCCCCTTGGTCATTGGATCCATGTCGAGGTAACTTTGGAAAAGTCCCACTCCATAAGAATGAGGATGATATATCATCAAAACCCCGAACAATGAAGCCATGAAGTAATGAGATCCATGGATATGGAAATCCAGTGGAAAACACTCTAATTTGTTAGATCAAACTTAGTGAAGAGGGAGCGCTAAGCACTTCAGTGAAGTCCCACTTTGGGAGAATGGAGGTGGTTTAATGCCAAAACTTTTGCACGTCAAATCCATGAAGTGTTAAGAGCCATAAATCTAAGGACCTATGACTTCGACCCAAGTGATCGAGGCTATGACCTTGCTCAATTATTCAAGCGCTAACCTCCTATCAAGGATCAACGATCATTCTTGAACCGACGTGGAGATATAATATCAGGGGAGATTATGGAGTCCCAACTAGCATGGTGTTTATCTCCTTTCTTGAGTTCCGCAATAGAAACTGCTCACCTGTGGTGGAATCGATGCCAATCGTTGAGCCTGCCAAATCTACAGATCGACAGTCTAAGAGGATTGTGGAGGTTAAAATCGCATGGATGTTAGTTCTTTCCTCAATTTTCGTAATTTCTCTCCACCGTGGATCTTATTGTGGAGTGGGTAGAAATCCCCGAACGACAAGGTTGCGAATTAACGTAATTCATATATTCATGGATCTATGAGGACACACCTCAACTGTGGGATCTAACGGGTATTGAGAGATAGCTGGCGGAAACTTCAGACTTCGGAGCTCCGGGAGGTTTGGCAAGTAGGAGAAGCTAGGAACCCCTCGAGGTTGTCATTCCCATATTGGTGTGGCACGTTTACATCACCTAGGGTGATGTGGACCCCTATCCTATATTCCACATGTCACCATGATTTGTGCTTCCCATAGAACCTAAATTCCATTGAAATGTGACATGTGTCACCTCCTGATGAGGACATGTGTCACCCCTGGATTTTCTCATGTGTCATCCCCCTAGCATATGAATTCTCGACCAAAGGATGATGGAGTAACCACGACTTCAAGAGTTCGAAACTCTGGAAGGAAGTATGGTTCAAGGTGGGGGAACCTTCTAATGCCGAATTTATGAAGCGATAGGAGCCGTAGATCCGAGGATGCATCAGGATCTCTTCTGACCATTAGATCTAGTACCTGAGACTTCAGGAGTTCGACACTCCAGAAGGAAGTATGGTTCAAGGTGAGGGACCTCTGAACGCCGAAGTTATGAAGAAATAGGAGTCGTAGACCTGAGGACCCTTTGATATCTCCTCTGACCATTGGATCTAGACTGTATTCGACACTTCGATGAAGTACTACTCCTAGAGACAAGGAGTGTGGAGCGGGTAAACTACTCGAATGTCGGAGCTGTGAATAAACATGAAATGTAGATATAGAGACCCTTAGAGATCTCTCCTGACCATTAAATCTCATCCATGGTCAGTACGACATTGACCAATTTCAGAACAAGGAGGAAGTCACGCCATGAATTCCCTGAACGCCAAAGTTATGAAGTAATGTAGGCCATAGATCTAAGGGTTATGTGGACACACCATGTCCGTATGATCGAAGGACTTGGAAGGATATCAGTCTGGGGTGACATGGTATGATGAAATCACCCAGGGTGACATGGACCCATGTTTGACATGCCATGTGTCACCTGTATTCATACGTTTCATAGACCCTATAGGCCTATTAATATGTGACATGTGTCACCCACTAAAGGGGCCACATGTCATCTTCCCCCCCCTTTGCATGTATTCACTTGGTTTATTCACGGGTGGAGTAGTCGGGGCCCACCTTTCCTTACCTCTATGTTTAATACATCACCTCGTGTAAGGAGAACCCTTTCGGAGTCCGAGACTTTGAGAATCTGAAGGTTTGGGGTGCAGTGTCATAGATAAACTGAAAGACCCAAAGGTCGGAGCCACATGGTGATATTTCAGGCTCCTTCCAGAGTTTGATATTTCAGGACTTCGGGGAATGTGCACGCAGAATAAAAAAGAGGCATTCAAAGCCAATCACCGAACTCTCCTCTAGCCTGTGTGCTCAATAAGGAACAAGCCTTGCCATTGGATTTGATGGTGGATGTAATTCCACCATAGATATAGAAATTTGGAGATGGTATGAATGAGATGGACCCATGTGGTCCTTGACTAATAATGCCCGAAGAGATTTGGGAGATAATAAATTGCAATCTAGAACCCAGATTTCAGTATGGTGGAAACCATTAGAAATCTCATGGCGAGCAGAAGCCAAGGAAGATCTCAAAATTAGGATTTGCAGTAGTTAAGGAAAATAAAATTATAATGCCCCATCCCTTAAAACATTAATTAAGGGGTCGGGTGTGTTACAAATTGGTATCAGAGCATCAAAACAACACTTGGCCTGCTTGGGCTCATGCACGAGTCACATAGTAATATTATTAAATAACTTTAAGGGGTAACACCCTACCTTACCCCCTTCTATAAGAAACTTGTTTGAACCTCAACTGAAGAGAGGAATGAAACCTTCTACTATTGATAGATGTTTTGGAAATCTGCACTGTATGTTGCTAATGTTTCCAAATAAATAAGTTGACTTCACTTTGTAATGATATGTGTTGTTCATGAATTAGTAGATCATTAACTAACAGAAAATGTTTTATTGACACTCAAGAAGTTAGTGAACAATAGGAAAAACTACAACGTAGAGGATGGTGACACACCATGAGTTGGGGGAAATCTCCCACAATAGAGAGGAAGAATCTGATGAAAGGAGGGCAGTGGAAACCCCTCTAGATTTGGCTGAAACTATAAGAATCCTCATTGAAGAATTACATAGTTGTAAGGATGACAATGAAAGGATGATACAGGAACAGGAAAAGAAGACTGAAATTAATGCAGTCTTACTGCAAATTCTATCAAATATACAAAGGCAACTGCAACATCGTCTAGAAACCAGTTAGGTGGATAGACATCATACTAAAAAAAATCCAAGTCAACCTGAGACACAAAATCATGGTCCTAAAAGTGGCCACACTAAGAGGAGCACCTCAAAGAAGGCCCAACATGGATCCAAGAGATACTCAATGGAAGATTCCTCTAGCGAGGACACTGACAACTCCAAGGAGTCTTCTAGTGGCCAAAATAGTTCCCATTCCCAGACGAGAAGAAAAAGGAGGAAACATTCCAAGAGTCATGACCTTGAAGATTTCAACAAAGACAAACCACCCACCTTCGATGGAGAGATTAAAAAGGGGGAAGAATCAGAATTTTGGATACTTGGCTTGAAGAAGTAATTCAGAGTCCATGACTACTCTAAAAACTTAAAGGCTTGGATAGAAATTTTAAACCTGAATGGGAAAGCTTCCATTTGGTGGGAGGACCTTAGGAATGTGAAAGGAATCCACGAGAATGACTTTTCATGGAAAAAAATTGAGAAGTACTTCAAGAAGAAGTATCTGTCAGAAAAGTACTTTGATGGGAAGACCAAGGAGTTCCATGACCTCAAGATGGGAAAACTCACCATAGATGAATATATCAACAAATTTCTTGAGATGATGAGGTATGTGCCCTACATAAAGGATGAAAAAGTAATGATACAACAATTTATTATTGGATTACCTCAGTCCTACCGGGACATAATTGAGTTTGATGAGCCAAAGACTTTAATAGATACGATTCGAAAGGCAAGGTATTGCTATGAGAAATTCAAGAATAAGACAGAACCCCATAAAGACTAGAAGAATAAAAATAATTTGGGATTCAAGAATAAAGGGTTTAAATCCTCAAGATTTAAGAACCATGGGAAAATCTCTACGATAATCCTTCTTACTATAAGTATGTATCAACAAAAATTTCCACCCAAGAGTGGAAATAAACCACTCGGAGCAGCCCCAAGTAAGACTGATAACACAAAGAGAGAACCCTTGAAATGTTGGGGTTGTGGAGAAGAACATCTACTGAGGGACCATCCACATAGGAAATAGAACAATAGGAGGGTCTACAATGTCCAATAGGCTACCACCGTCAATGATGCGGCTAGGACAATGCCACAAATTTATGGAGCCTTGGATAATACACAAGTTAACCACCAAGCTTCAGTGGTGGAGATGGAAAGTATGATTGCCAACCATCATGTTTCCATTTTAATTGACCTTGGTTCTAATTTGAGTTATGTTTCCTCTCAAACTTTTGAGAAATGTAAATTTCAACAAGTTAAACATGTTAAATCATGGCTGGTACAACTAGCCACTGGAACCAAAAGAAAAGTAACATGAGTCGTACCAGCATTCCAATTCATTATGAATGGATTACCTACCCGAGCAACCTTGAACATGCTCCCTTTAGGATCATATGACCTGCTGATTGGAATGGACTGGTTGGTTGCCCATAAAACCAAGTTGGACTATTACAATAACACTTTGGAGTATGAATATGTAGAAGGGAGAATGATAACCCTACAAGGGATTCAAAATCGTGTCTCAGTGAGACAAATATCAGCCCTCTAAGTGAAGAAGTATCGCATAAAGAGATGTCCCTTGTATGCAATACAAGTGATGAACTATGTTGAGAACAATAAACACATCCTAGAGGACCATTCCATATTAAGAGAGTATAAATATGTATTCCCAGAAGAGGTGCCATGCCTACCTCCAAGGAGGGACATTGACTTTTCAATAGAACTTGTACCAGGAGTGGTGCCAATGTCTAAAACACCCTATAGAATGAGTACACCAGAGCTAGTTGAGCTCAAACTACAACTAAAGGATATGTGGGACAAAGGATACATTCGGCATAGTCTGTCTCCATGGGGAGCACCAACCTTGTTTGTGAAAAATAAGGGTGGCACACTCAGACTCTGCATATATTATAAACAACTCAATAAGGTAACCATCAATAATAAGTATCCCTTACCAAGGATCGATGACTTTTTCGACCAATTAAGGGGTGCTACAATCTTCTCCAAGATTGACTTGAGATCTAGATAATGATCAGGTCCGAATTAAGGATGAAGACATCAACAAAAAAAATCTTTAGAACAAGTTATGGTCACTATGAGCTTGTGGTGGTTCTGTTCAGGCTACCCAATGCACCAACCACTTTTATGTGCTTAATGAATAATGTACTCAGTAAATTCTTAGACAGATTTGTATTGGTTTTCATTAATGATATCCTAATCTATTCTAAGAATAGGGAAGAGCATGAATAACATGTCAAGTTAGTGCTTCAAGTACTAAGAGAGAATCAACTCTATGTTAAGTTTAGTAAGTGTGACTTTTTCCATAAAAAAGTCCATTACTTAGGCCACGTTATTTCTGAAGAAGGGGTGGCAACTGATCCTGACAAGATCAAATCCATTATGGATTGGCCAACCCCAAAGGATGTATCTGATATAAAATCATTTATGGGCCTAGCATAGTACTATAGTAGGTTCATAAAAGGATTTTCCAGGATTTGTTTCCCACTCACTTCCCTTCAGAAGAAGGGATTTAACATCATTTGGACATCAAAATGTGAAGAAAAATTTCAAGAGCTGAAATGCCTTCTAACCAATGCACATGTGCTGAAGATTGCAGACCCAATCAAGGACTTTTTTGTGTGTATAGATTCCTACAAGGAAGGGCTCAGAGGATTCCTTATGCAAGAACGACATGTGATTTGCTATGAATCCAAAAAATTGAATGAACATGAAGTCAACTATGTGACCCACAATATGGAATTAGTTGCCATAGTACACAAGCTATGTGGATGGATCTCCTTAGTGAGTTTGATTTTGAAATCAAAAATATCAAAGGAAAGGAGAATAGGATGGCTAATTCCCTTAGTAGAAGTATGAAAGTGGTTCACTTGGCAGCTGTAAGTGCCAGTGAATTAGACATCAAGGAGAGATTCAAAAGTGCACAATAAATGAATGCAATTTTCAATATTGTGACATCATACCTAAAGCAAGAGCCCGCAAAAATGAAATATGAAGTACATCAAATGTTTAATGATGGCCTGATAACTTGCAAAGGTAGATTGTATATTCTAAATTGTGATGAATTGAAGAGGTTCATAATGGATGAACTACACAAAAAACCATATACTGGTCATATTGGTTATCAAAAAATGATCACGGATGCTAGGAGACTATTTTATTGACTCGAATTGAAAAAGGACCTAGCTGATTACTTAGCTAAGTGTCTAGAATGTCAGCAAGTTAAGGCAGAGAACAGACACCCAAAAGGGATGTTGCATCCCCTACCAATTCTAGAATGGAAATGGGAAACCATCTCCATGAATTTCATCACAGGGTTACCAAAATCAACCAAACAAAATGATGCCATCATGGTAGTTGTGGACAAACTTAGCAAGGTTGCTCACTTCATTCCCGTCAAGTCAACCTGGAAGGAAATAGATATTTCGAGTGTTTTCATGAAAGAGATATTTAGACTGCATGGCATTCCTAAGGAAATTATATCTGACAGATATACAAAATTTACTTCAAACTTTTGGAAATTTGTGTTTGTTGGTTTTGAAACAAAATTGCTATTTAGTACAACCTATCACCCTCAAATTTATGGATAGATAGAGCAGGTATTTAACCAAGTATTAGAGGATATGTTAAGGATGCATGTAATGCATCAGCCTAAGAAGTGGGAAGACTACCTACCACTGGTAGAGTTTACCTACAAAAATGGCTATCAAGAGTCATTAAAAATGAGCCCTTTTGAAGCCCTCTATGGAAGGCAATGCAATATTCCAATCAGCTAGAATAACCCAGTGGAAATAATCACAATTGGGCCAGACATGCTAATGGAAATGGAACAAAAAGTAATTCATGTTAGACAGAATCTGAAAATAGCCTAGGATAGATAGAATATCTATGCAGTGAGAGAAAGAACTTCTAGAGAATTCAAAGCAGGGGATCATGTGTATCTCTGAGTTAGACCTAGGAAAATATGTTTGAGGATGGGAGCTTGTTCCAAGTTGGAACCTTGGTATTGTGGACCCTTTGAAATTTTGGATAGAGTGGGACTGGTAGCCTATAGGCTATCACTCCCTCCCACAGTGAAGGCACATGATGTTTTCCATGTTTCGTTATTAAAGAAATATGTGCATGATTCTAATCATATTATTGACTGGTCTGTGATTCAGGTGGAACCAGAGGGAGAATTCTTGCTAGAACCTAAATGAATAATAGATAGGAAGGAGACCCCACTCAAGAACATAACCATTGCACATGTCAAGGTGTAGTGGAAACACTTTGGCCCAGATGAGGCCACATGGGAAATGGAGGATTCCATGAGACATGCATATCCATTTTCGTTTACTTTTGTACATACAGAGCACATCGATAGATAGAACATCGAGGACGATGTTCCTTTAAGGGGATGGGATTGTAACACCCATGTTTCCCTAGTCTGTAAATATAACTATAACTGGTTAAGAGACGATGGCAGACTAAATATGTGTGAATGTATGATTTGATGAACCTTTGTATAAAAGGTCAATGTATGTATTTTATGTTATTATTATAAAATGGATAAGTGTTGCATAACTGTTGAAAGGGGGGGTTTTCCAAGATATACCATGGATGTTATGAGAGATATGGTGAGGGGAACCAGAAATGGTTGAGATGACCCCTACCAAACCATTACCTTACTAGATTTAATGACTCAGAACAATCCTATGACCTAGATATGAATTACCAATTAGGGTGGTAGATGGAAGAGTACTCCTCAAGAGTTTATGAGGGTATGTGGCATAATACCCATCTGTAAGACATCGAGACTTGAACACGAGATGGGGATTCATTCCCATGCAACCCTGCTGAGAAGGGAAAGAAAGAGTTAATTCATGGGATAGTGGCAAGAGAGCAGAGTCGAAAAGAGTGATCTCAAGAAGAGAAAAGAATGTTTTGCATCTCTCTGGTTTGAAAAAGAACTAGGAAATAATCTTGTTCTAGACGTAAGAAGTTGTGGGAAAGGTTTTCATTACAAGCTAATAAACGAGTCTGACAAGTGACTGTGGAATCACTCAGGCATACCTCCTTTCTTGGTACAGAGAAAATTGTTTTCTAAGTTCTTGTTGGAGGAGGAGAGTAACCTCCATCCTTGACTATCGTGGAGCAAGAAGAAAGAGTCTCTTTCAGAGCATCATGGCATAGCTTAGGGGTGGAAAGTAGTAAATCCATTAAGAGTGGTTGTGCCTATGGTTGGGTGGAAACATGAACCCCTTTCAGCAGTCGCTTCACAAACTCTGATTTTCTGACAAGTATCTTCATACTCTGTGTAATGAAATGGATGTGGTGATTGAATATATTTATATGTATATGACTGAGTTTTGTGTTGAATGGTTAAATTAGAAATATGCATTATCTCTCTGTGAATTCATTCTTTTAAATGGGTGTATGCTTGAATCAGATGAGCAGTTAAAGAATTGTAAGATGTAAGCCTGTAATAGTGTTGGGGAAAGATTTGTTGAAATGTTTAAGTACCATCAGTCTCTAAAATCTACCCTTGTGGGAATTCCAAGTTCAAACCCTATGAAAGGAGGATGCCTCCTTCAGATATTTCACCCACATGACCGAGGGATCATGCCCATGTCCTTAACCCAATTACGACTAAAGAAATTAGTGTGCATCCCACAAGAGTTTCCAAAGGACCCATGTGACCAATGTCTCAGAACCCTACACTAGGCCCGAAACACGTTAAGACTTGTGGCTTCATAACTTCAGGAGTTCAGAACTTCGGAGTGCTTAGACCCTATCGTTTATAAGTTGGTCAAAGGAAAATTATAGTTACAATTACCCATCGGGTTAACCAATTCCTAGAGGTCTCCTTATCCGAGACAATTAGACTTTCCCACCATTAAACCCTGATCCACTTCGTTATCATGAAGTAACGTGAACCGTCAATGTGAGAGTATTCAGGATCCCCTTGGTCGTTGGATCCACATCGAGGAAACTTCGGCAAAGTCCCACTCAGTATGTTTCATGAACTTGTTCCTTTTGATAGAACTATTTCGAAGCTAATCATGGTAGAATAGGAAGTATGTTTTGTCATTGTTGTTCATTGGATTGCAATACCTTCTGAAGAGGTTGGAGATCAAGATTAGCCTGGATCGAGCAAGGAAAAACTTCATTAAAGGTATTTATACTCCTTTCTTCTTCTTCCTTGAATAGTTTAGCTTCATTAGAAGGAATGTCAGTGTCCAATATTAACACCTTTCTGTCTTGGTTATAGGGGTCTAGGATCCAAGAGGTAATTCACCTTTTTCCAGTGGGGGATTTGAAATTTCGAATAGAGCTCCCCCTAGATCTTTAGGGGAGCGTCGAGCCTTTTTGGCGCAGAGGCATTCCAGGGCATCAAATTTAAAGCAAGAAATTACCTAAAAATAAATTCTAAACCACGCAAAATGTTAGGAAGGGGTCGAGGACCAACCTGATCCAAACGGAAGAATAAATGGTTGAGTATAGCTTTGACATCGATGACTCCAAGAATCAATCTCTAAAGTCAGTTTCTCCACTACTAGAAGTTTTGGCACAAATGAATTGGTAAAATACATTTTTTACCCTATATTACTATTATAGATTTCATTTTTTGCTAAAACCATAGTTATTTTGGGTTTTGAAAATCATTTTGGAGATATTATTAATACCCTAGTATGTAGTTTTATCATTATTGCCAGGTTTCAAAGCGATTTTGTTCAATTTTTATCTTGTTGCATTAACGAGCATGGTCTTATTTCCTTCTCGTGCTAAAAAAAACATGATAATGCAACCGAGTAAAATTTTATTTCTTTTTCGGACTCGCATGGATACACAAAAAAGGAACCCCCTGGAGTCGTCTTTAAGCTCTTTTCAGACTCTCTAAACATGAAAAGATTTCCGAGTGATATTCCTTCCTTTCCCACTCATTAAAAGGTTTTAAAGGGTGTCTTTCGAGTGATAATTTATCTCTTTTTCGACCTCACGAGACTAACATTACAAAAAATGACAACCCTGGAGTTGTCTTTAAGTTCTTTTCAGACTCTCTAAACATGAAAAATCACCGAGTTTAGCTTCTCTGAACTTGTTAAAAAGATCATACATTGAAAGGCCCATATGGGACTGAACCCTTACTTCTTCCAGGTCTTTAAACAAAGGAAGAGGGACTTACCGAAGGTGAGTTATATAGAGCATGTGTTACCCTCCTCGAGCTCATTAAATTAAAAAATAGGTACTCGTCTATCTAGATGGGGGAGAACTTTGAAGGAAGCAAGACAAGCAGTTTTTGAAAACATCACAGGTCACTCTTACGGTCTCCCTTGAACACGACACTTTGTCTTTGCATAGATTTTAATCCACTGAACCTCTGCACTGAACCAATCCTCTGAGTTTTTTTACTCCTTTGGGTCACCCGAAGAAAGTCACAGTATCCACTGCATCATCATTTTTTGGTCCATGTCATATTTCTGCTATTGTGCCTCAGTGTTCAATGGAAGTATCTGCCTCGAGAGTCAACCATCACAAATTTCCTATTTCAACACCTGTGTCAGTCCATTCTCATCTGATTCATCACCTTATATCTCTATGTTAGTTTTATGTCATTGATGGGGGATACATCAAGGCCCTCCTTCGACGAGTCTATCTCTGTCGACTTCAACACATTATCTCGGAACTAGACCTAGAAGCCAGTTAGTACCTTGGGACCTGCATGCCTCAATGACAAGCCTCCTCTCCTCTGACAGTAGGTTTACATCATTTGCTTCTAATCGGATGATTCCTCGAATGTTCAACTTCATCTCATTTATTCACACTCGCTGGAATGTACAAGGGTACCTTGGGAATCAGTGACATCAATGGTGATTTCCCTCGCACTTGTTAATTGTTTACCTCATTGACCGGTAATCAAGTGGTTTCTACCATGTTCGACATTAGGACATGTATTCACATGGTTAGATTCATACTGCATCGAGATCGGTAAGAAGACCTTGGGTTGAGTGATCACTCTGATATATACTTTTCCCAAGTTGCGATGGAGTTTGTTTTGGAAATATTGATACATATATTGTCACATAGATCCACTTTGTATTGATCTGTGGCTATGTCTTGTCGTTTCATATCTCCACTGTGTATTTTTCGTGGCTAAGATCAGTTCATGTCATGGAAGTATAGATCTGCATTGTATCTTTGGTGGATATACCCTTTTATTAATATAATTATGGATCCACAGTGTATCTTATGGCGGCCATACCTTGAAAGTATTTATCACTCAAGCATAGGTATACCTGCTTTGGGTTTGAAACATATCATAAAATTTGTCTGATGGTTGTATGTAGCTTCCACCAGGTTCTCCGAGTCTATGCCCTTTCTTGAAAAATTCTGCAAAGTACTTCAGTCATTAGTTTCTGTCTTCTAACTTTGCACTTTCGGGGGCAATCTGTTACACATCAAAATTACTTACTTCAATGATGGCCTACTGTCGTCATTCCAAGTATCGCAAGTGTCGCACTTTGGCCATAAATGTCGCAAACATCACAAGTGTCGCAAGTGTCGCAAATATCATACTATCATCTTGCCTATGTCATATCTCGAACGACATCACAGGAACACTTGAGACATCCTCGGAGATTGGTTAAAAGAAGGATATGTCATTTGAAAAAGAGTACAAATATTTTTCCTTGAGAAAGACAAGTTGAAAATCATTTTTGAAGGGGCAGCGCTCCCCTACCCACTAGCAGGGAGCGCTAGCACTCCTTGCCTTCCTTTGGGGGAGTGTTGCAACACTTTGTGCACCATTATAGGGTAGCATTGTGTTGTTGAGGAAATCATGGGAAGATCCCCCTTATCTCTGAAGTTAGTTTGATTCGAATCTGAGGTCAAGGCTGGATCTTAGGGAGGATCCATAACTGATGGAGAAAGATCCTCAACCTATCCCAATAATCTCTAAGGTGATTGGGCCTCTCAAAGCCTATATAAGGAGGCCTCCTCATGGTGAAAGGGGGAGACATTGAAGGCATCAAACTTATGATCTCATAAGGGAGAATAATCAGTGAAAGTATAGCCATTCTGATCGGGGAACTTTTGAGAAAGGGTTTGGACAAAGAGAGCTTGGTAAGGTTGTTGCATCTGCATCTACAGTTGTAAGAACTTTTCTTTGTTTTCATTAATATATATGTGTTTTTTTTGTTTCCTTCAAGTTTGTGTATGTTTCATGAACTTGTTCCTTTTGATAGATCTATTTAGAAGCTAATCATGGTAGAAAAGGAAGTATGTTTTGTCATTGTTGTTCATTGGATTATAGGACCTTCTGAAGAGCTTCGAGATCAAGATCATCCTAGATCGAGCAAGGACAAACTTCATTAAAAGTATTTATACTCCTTTCTTCTTCTTCTTTGACTAGTTGTTTCATTAGAAGGAATTTCCATGTCCAACATTATCACCTTTCTGTCTTGGTTATAAGACTCTAGGATCCAAGAGGGAATTCACCTGTCTGCAGGGGGATTTTCCTATAACAAGCCCACACATATGTTTTTTTCTCCCCCGATTTCCACAATTTCTCTCCATCGTAGATATTACCGTGGAGTGGGTAGAAACCCCTGAATGTTGAGGTTTCATATTAATGTAATTTGTAGATTCATGGATCTATGAGGACACACCTCGACCGTGGGATCTAATGGGTATTTTGAGACATCTGGTGAGAACTTCGAACGTCGGAGCTCCGAGAGGTTTGGAAAGTAGGAGAATCTAGGAACCCCCGAAGGTTGTCAGTATAGTATTGACATGGTACACTAACCTCACCTAGGGTGACATGGACTCCTGTCATGTATGCCATGTGTCACCCTCATTTGTGCTACCCATAGACCCTAAATTCCATTGGTACATGACTTGTGTCACCTCCTGACAAGGACACATGTCACCCATGTATTTTGTCGCTTGTCATCCCCTTGGCATATGAATTGTTAAGTATGAAGTGTCCCGAAGCTCCGAAAAGAGGAGTAAATTCTCATCGTCCATTGGGAGGGGACACGCGGTGGTAGATCCCGTGGTCTGAAGAATTCAAGATATAAGAAGTTGCAGTCGAAGGAATTTTGGAGGCCCGAAGGCCAAATTCCATCGTGACTCTTGATCATAGATGACACGTGGAGGCAGGAGAGGGGATCTCCGGTGGGTCAGCACTTCGGGAGATTGGTAGTGAATTTTTTTGGAAACCGTCGAATCCTGGAATTTTGGAGCTCCTATCCACCATAGATCTAAGAAAGGTAGGAGGATCGTCGATCTGTACATTCTCGAAGTATTCGAAGAATCGACATTCGAGGAAAATGTATAGCAATGGATGTAGATCCTTTGAAGCCCCGAAGTTCTGGAGCCTCGGAGACTTGAAGCACAAGATAAGTGCCTAACGATTATCACCTGGTCATGACTCCTGGTCACATGAATTTGGGAGTCGAAGGGAAGGGTCTAGAGACTGAATCTTTTTTGTTAAAGAACATAAAAGGGACAAATTGCTCAAATAGTCATAACTTCCTGCTCAAAACTCAGAATTGAGCAAGGGAGAAATCATTGGAAAGGTATGAAATATTAGAGGACAAATTTTCACCTAGAAATTGTATATGGATAGTAAAATTTCTCATAAAAACATAAAAATGAATTATAATCATTTATAAACCACAATTGTACATGTTTGCATGGATTTTTTCAGACAGTTAGCCTGATAAGAGTTATGCTGGTTGTAGACTTTTGAAAAAATTTCAGCTGCCAAAATAGAATAGAATCTTCCTAGAGTGCATAGAGATGGAGGATGCACAAGAGGCTTAAATTCAAGAAGATGAGGTTAGAGCAATGAATGTCCATCTGGGAATTGAAGGAAAAAATTTCAATGGACATGGAGAAAGAAAGGATGAAGGCATCAATATGGTGGAGACCATCAGAAAATTGCAGGAAGATGTCTAGATCCACAAAGATGATAATGAAAGAATTATGAAGGACAAAGAACAGTAGGAAGACTTCAACATGAAGTTAATGAAAATCCTACACATAATTGAGAAGAAGTTAGACAAGGAGAGTGGCTCCAACAAGTCAGGAAGCCAAAAATCCTCCAATGAGAAAAGATGATCAAGGAGTGTCAACAGGTACCACCACCACTATCAAAGGCATTCCAATAGGAGGGCACATAGAAACTCAGGTCCATCCCCTACCAGGAAGCATAGGAGGTCTAGGGTGGATGAATTGAAGGGATAAATGAACAAGATCAAACCTCCTACATTTGATGGAGAGCACAAGAAGGATAAAGATGTCGAGACATGGTTGTTGGGCATGAGGAAATATTTCCAACTACATAATTATTCCTCTCATGAAGAAGGAAGAATTGCAATCTACCAGCTAAAATAAAAATAATCCACGTGGTGGGACCATCTTGTGCAGGTTCAACACATTAAGGAGAAAAATGTGACGTGGAAATAATTCAAGAAGTATTTTGAGAAGATATACTTGACCAAGAGATATTATGACAAAAAGATGAAAGACTTATTTGAACTCAAGCTGGGAAGCATGAACATTGATGAGTATGAAAGGAGATTCTTGGAACTGTTGAAGTATGTCTCCTTCATTAAAGATGAGACAATTAATATCTAGAGATATCTGAGTGGACTACCATCCTTCATGAGTGACAAGATCTAGTATGATGATCCTAAAACTTTGGAAGAAACCATAAGAAGAGCTAAGTAATTGTATGATCAACAAAAAGGAAATCGTACCTTCCAGAAGGCTTGGGAGGACAAGAAGAAGTTTATCAGAGATATGGGGAAGAAGGGGAGCAAGCCTCCATTCTTCAGAAATAATTCTTAGGGACAACTAGCTTTTAGAGAGCCCAAGATGGTGGAGGCAGGTGGGAAAAGGCCAAGGCAGCCACCGATGCAATGTTGGGGTTGTAAAGGAGATAATAAGTATAGGTATTGTCCTTACAAAGCTGACAAAGTGAGATCTTTCCACAATCTCCAGCAAGCAGAAATAGTGGAGGACATGGGCATAAGTGTGCCAAGGATCTATGCAGCCCTAGAAAACAAGCAAGTAGATTTTCAATCACACATGATTGTAGTAGAAGGTATGATAAATAACCATGCCTTTACTATTTTAATTGATCCAGGGGCTAGTCATAGCTATATATATACTAAGGTAGTGGAAAGATTTCAATTACCAAGATGAAAGCATGAGAAATCTTGGTTGGTGCAGTTGGCTATAGAAGCCAAGAGAAAGGTTGTTGAGTTGGTTAAGTCATGTCTATTGGGCATGAATGGGATGAATACCAAGGTAGATCTAAACATCTTGCCTTTGGGTTCATATGACTGTCTAATTGGTATGGATTCGTTGGACCAACACCATTCCATATTACATTTTCATAATAAGGCATTCACTTTCCTAGATGAGGAAGGAAACTCAATGGCACTCCAAGGAATTCCTAGGGCAATTACTATCCGATAAATATCAACAGTGCAACTAAAGAAGTGTTATAGGAAGGGTTTCCAAGTTTTTGTAGCTCATATGGAAGAAACACCTAAGGATACAGTTCCATATATAGAGGATCAAGCAGTCCTAAAATAGTTTGAGGATGTGTTTAAGGAGATACCAAGACTACCCCCAAAGAGAGATATTGATTTCTCTATAAATTTGATGCCTAGAGCAGCTCTAGTGTCAAAGACTCCCTACATAATGAGTACTCCAGAGCTAAAGGAGTTGCATATGAAGCTTGAAGAGTTATTGGAAAAGGGGTACATATGCCAAAGTGTATCACCTTAGGGTGCCCCAATGTTATTTTTGAAGAAGAAATATGTGACCTTGAGATTGTGTATTGATTTCAGGTAGTTAAATAAATTAATTGTGAAGAACAAGTATCATTTTCCAAGTATTGATGATATCTTCGATCAGTTGAAGGATGAAACCATATTTTCAAATATTAATCTCAGGTCAGGATACCAGCAGGTAAAGATTAAAGATGAAGACATCAACAAGAATTCCTTTAGAACAAGGTATGGTCACTATGAGTTTACAGTGGTTCCATTTGGGCTATCAAATGCACCAGTTGTTTTCATGTGTTTGATGAATGGTGTTTTCCGAGAGTACTTAGACAAGCTTTTCATTGTATTTATGGATGACATCATTTTATATTCCAATACTGAAGAAGAACATGATAATCACTTGAGGATGGTGTTGCAAGTGTTAAGAGAACACCAATTGTATGCCAAATTGAGTAAGTGCTCATTTTATCATAACTAAATTCATTATTTGGGGAATATCATATCCAAAGAAGGGATAGTAGTGGATCCTTAAAATATTGATGCCATTAGAGGATGGCCAATACCCAAGAATGTGACAAAATTCATATCCTTCATGGGTCTAGTTGGCTACTACGGAAGATTCATTGCAGGGTTTTCAAGGATTTCTCACCCAATCACTTCCTTGCAAAGGAAAGGGGTGAAGTTTCAATGTATAGTAGAATGTGAAAAGAGCTTCCAGTAATTGAAGCACTTAGTAACCAATGCTATGATTCTAAGAATTGTAGATCCTAATGAGGACTTCATGGTTTGCACAGATGCATGCAAAGAGGGAATTGGTGGAGTCCTCAGTCATAATAGTTTGGTAGTATGTTTTGACTCCAGAAAGTTGAAAGAGAATGAAAGACTCTATGCCACTCATGATTTGGAGTTGGAATCCATACTGCATGACTTAAATAAGTGGAGGCACTACCTCATGGGAAATAAATTTGAACTGAGGAAACACCATAATGGTCTGAGGTATTTGTTTGATCAACCAACTTTAAATGCTAGGCAAAGCAGATGGTTGGAATTCCTCTATGAGTATGAATTTGATATCAAGCACATCAAAGGAAGGAATAACAAAGTGGTTGATTCACTCAAAAGGAGAGTGCATGAGTAACATGCTATAACCATTAGCATGTACCAAACAGATATTAAAGTTATAATTTTTGAAGCTGCAAAAGCAAATTTGTAGTACATGGAGATGGTAACAAAATTGCAACAAGGTAAAATTCAGCAGATAGTCGAAGATTATAAATTGGGAGATGATGGAATGATCCTATACATGAACATAATTTTTATACCCAATTATCTGGAATTGAAAAGTATGATCTTGAAAGAGATGCATAATGTGACTTATGCTGGAAACCCGAGATATCATAAAACAGTGGCAACAATCACGATCCAATACTATTGGCCATGTATGAAGAAATAAATTTCTGAGTACATTGCCATATGTATGGAGTGTCAAAGGGTCAAGACTGAGAATAGACACCCAGCTGGGTTGCTGCAGCTATTACCCATTCCTGAGTGGAAGTGGGAAGTGGTGAAAATGTATTTCATCACCAAATTTCTAAGGACAAGCAAGCATCATGATTCTATCATGGTAATGGTGGACAAGCATACCAAGGTTGCCCATTTTATTCCATTGAAGAATGCTCACAAAGAAACCAATGTTGTTGATATATATATGAGGTAAGTGGCCCGATTGCATGGTATTCCCAAGACAATTGTGTCTAATAGAGACCCAAAATTCACTTCAAAATTTTGGATGGCATTATTCAAGGGGTTCGGAACTAATCTAAACTTCAGTACAACCTATCATCCTGAGTTTGATGGGAAGACAGAGAGGGTAAACGAATTAATAGAAGATATGGTAAGAATGTATGTGATGGAAAAACCATCAAAGTGGGAAGACTATCTACACTTGGTATAGTTTGATTAAAACAATGGGCTTACAAACATGGGTAACAAGCATCTCTCAAGATGAGCCCATTTGAAGCACTTTATGGAAGAAAGTGAAACATTCATGTAAGTTCGGACAATCCAACTGATAGGGAAGTGATTAGGCCATAATTGCTCAGATAAATGGAAGAGAAAAGGTTGAGGACTAAACAAAATTTAAAGGCTACCCAAGACAAGAAGAAAATCTATGCTGACAAGGGTAGAACTCACAGGGAGTTTAAAGTGTGCGATTATGTATTCTTGAAGGTTAAGGCTAACAGAAGTTCACTGAAGTTGGGAAACTGTTCCAAGTTGTCAGCTAGATATTGTGGACCATTTGAAATCCTAGAGAGGATTGGTCCAGTAGCTTATATGATTGCATTTCATGCATCTATGTATGTTCATAATGTATTCAATGTATCATTTCTCAGGAAATATATACTTGATGCTAATCATATAATTGATTGGAATGTGATTCAGGTGGAGCAAGAAGGAGCTATCCAAGTGCATTCGATATGCATTCTGGACCGGAAAATCAAACAAATATGGAATCGATCCATAGGGATTGTAAAGGTCCAATGGACTTGGTACGGTCACGAGGATGCTACTTGGGAGCATGAGGATGCAATGTGGGAAGAATACTCGCATCTTTCTGAAGATTTTGAAAATCTTGTTGATATGGTGTAAAAGAATTGCACTGAGGATGGTGAAAAAATAAGGGGAGGGGATTGTAATACCCCAAGGCTGAGCACCTAATTTTTAATCATGAATTGTAAACATGTTTAATAGGATGGTGAGCTAAGTAATGATAAGTTAGGAGGCTTATGTGATAGTTGGTCCAAAGTTCCTAGGATGCTAAGGCCAAGAACCTATTTTGTATATGTAAATATTCAAATCATTAATATAAAAGCATCATTGCATGTAGAATGACCACGATGAAAGAGTATGGGGGACTAGGCTCCACTAGGCTAGGTAAAGGAGGGGGATGAGAGGCTGGAAAAAGGGGTCAAGATTAAGAGCTTAAATCTCAGAGAATAATATATATTATTATTTTAAATGCTATGAGGAGGATAAGAATTTATCCTAAGTTCCTTTGGGGTAGGGGAACGACTTCCAAATGGAGAGGAACGTGCTTCATGAGCACCATGTGTCATATCATTCACATACAAATATATGTGGGGATTTTGACTATTTTGAGGATCCTTTTTCTATTCCTTCCACTCACGCATGTAGCCAACAAGAAAGTAATAAAAACCCTCGACCATCATGAACCTCTGCAACGAGCCCGAAATGATATCTGTGTTGAAACTGTACCCTGCGTGTGGCCTTTGTTTTGTTATTCCTTTACCATGCCCCACATCTGGTTTCTATTGTTTCCATCACCCTTGCCCTTGTGTTGAGGAGATGGATTGAAGAAGCAGGTTGTCAAGCCTGTGAGGAACTCTCTCCAAATGAAAGAGTTTGTTGAGGAAGTGAGTTCTCCTAGAGGGATTCCATTAGCATCTACAGAGCTCTGATAATTCTTGTCTGGCCTATTTTTGAAGCCCTGGAAGGGAGGTGGGGCAGTTGATGGACTGTGTGACAGTGAAGGTGTATACTGTTGGGGTAGGACAGGCATGCGGGGAATGAGAGTCTATGCATGGTGAGTGTAAGTGGCTCCTTGGAGGAAATCCTTCCTGTAGACTGGTGAAACTTCATGTTTTCCTTGCCTAGCCTAGGAATCCCTTGCACGATGGAGTTTAGTCCTAGCTCGAGGGTGACCCACTACTGAGAGTGATGAGCAGCAGGGTTTATGGCTGGGAGGTTCATGGAATTTCTACACGCAGTCGATGCACAACAATTAAGAGATAAGTATCATTTCTATGCTTAATGGTTAATGATGTATTTTAGTGCATGTATGTGCTTCTTATAATAATATCATATGTTTCGTTGTATGTATTCTTTCATTTTATCTCAGTTTATTTCTGTTAAGTTTATATGTGATTTATTCTGCAAAGAGCTCTATCTATCATATCCTAGCAGGTTTATGTATGGGCATGGACAATTTTAATTATCTATAATAGAGCTTGAGATCATGTGTGTTTGAGGTAGTGTGGTCCGACCTGTGGGTGGTCGGGGATGTTACAATTGTTACATTTTATTCTATGATCATTGAATAAAGAACTGTGTTTATGAAATTTATGCTCTCGATGTGTGTATTGTTAAACTTTTCATATCCATTGAGAAGATAGAGTGGAAATTGATTATATCTATAGGGGATCAAGTGCAAATTCAGAGTCAATCTATGTGAAATTCACGAGGTTCAAAAGTTTAGAAATTGATGATTGAGATTAGATATGGGAGAGGAGCCTCACTATATCGATGACTCTTGTCGACTGTCCATCAGACCCTGAAATTAATTTGAAGTGTGTTTCATAATATCATATCAGAGTTCTCATCTAACCTCGATTTTGGTACAATACTCTGAGGGTGATATCCATCCATTCATCGAACTGGCCTTTAGAGCGAGTTCCACCCTCAATCGAACCATCATCATAACTTGTCGCACAACCAACTTTGACCATATCATTTTGATGATAAGTTAGTATTGTTCATCAGGAAAAAGGATCAATGGTGGAGGTTGGACGATTGAGTCAACTCCAAAAATCAATCTACACCATCCATTAAAAATCCAATTCAGAGTCTCACTTTGAATTCAACTCTGACTACAGTATTCTAAGGTGAAAGTATGATCATCTATCCAGTGACGATCAACAATAGAGATTAAAATTTGATTAAGTCTGACAAGAAATATCCATCTTCCATCAGGAAGGAAACCAACGGACATGATATATAGTAGATAGAATCTCACTCATACTATGAAATATTACTCCAACCACGAGGGTTAATGTAGACCATATGTTTAATAATAGATCATCAATGATATTGGGTTATATAAATCAAAGTCTATAAGTTCTTTCTTAAATTGTGCAAGTTTATGTTGTTAAGAGAATCAATCCAAGGCCACAAATTGAATGTCGCTAACAGAGAGTAAATATTAATAGGACATGTTGTATGGGGTTGGAGCTGTAATGCCATCATTTTCTCTCTAACAACACAATTAGTAAAGATTCAAATTCACTTTGGTTCTCCACTTGCTTGGAAAAGTAGTGAGTAATGGAGGACCTTCATCATCAAAACCTGTTTCTTTTAAGGATGAAATATAAAACAAACCATTTAGTTCAACTACTTCAAACCCTCCTATGTCTAGGGAATATGTTGTGGATAAATTCAAAGTGGCATCAAAGTTGGAGTTATGTACCTTTTATATTATGGAATTTCCTTCACATTACAAATTATCTTTAGTTAATATACAAATTTAATTATTTATGGACCTCTACTTCAGAGTTATATCAATAGATTTTCTTGACCTAGAAAAAGCACTATTAGGTTTATCCCTAGTCTAAGTGTTTATTTATTGTTCAATGTTCAACCTTGGTTATTATCAAAACGTTCTAGAGGATGGATCCCTATTTTGGGTTATAGTAGGATTTTTAATTACCTTGTGGTCTCCCGTTTTCTACCCTTCCACCATGTCTAAAACAAAAGTCTACTTTGGGTAGTCTCTCAAATCTTCTGATTCATTTTCTGCATTTATCAATTTTTAAAGATACTAACAATATTTTATGTAGTTACATAAAAAAGAGATAGACAAAATTAATATAACTTTTGATGCATCCCCCCTTGTCTCCTAGAGGTTGTGCGACCTCCCGTTCAAGGATATTCAATATACTGAGTCGAATCAGCTCTTCGGGCCTTTGTTGGACCCTGGAATCAGTTTACACAGGCCCCCATTTTTTACCACGCAGGTTCAATTCAACCGTGACCCTGCTCTCTGGATCTTCTGGTAACACTAAGTGACGAGCACTAGCTCCTCCGCTAGGCTCTTCTGAAATATGACCATGATCTATAACCTCAGGCCATCCCTCTTCACAACTTCAGACTTTGGGGTTTCATATGCAGTTGAAGCCTTCTTACCCGAACCCTGAGCTGGCAAACTCACCTGGACCAGATCTACTATACGTGCTCCTCTGACAGCCAATGACTGTGATATACTTTTGATTTCAACGTTCGGGAGTTCCCAAGGTCTTAACACCCTTTTTCCCCCAAAGTACTCTTTACCTGAATCTATGGATCTAGTACCACACATCCTTTTCCAATGGACGGTTCAAATGGAGTTCGACGCTTCAACCTTTGTGACTTTTCATGCCTTAACTCTTCATTTTCCTTGAAGTACTCTATCACCGAAGTGACAGAGATGACACCATGTGTCCACACAATCGACGGCTAGGATGATTCCACCTTGCCTTTCCTCTGAAGGACTCTTCTTCCAAATTTTGCGGATCTCTACCACGTATCCTCGCTACAACCAATGGCTAGGATTACTTTGTGGCTTGAGGACTTCGGCTATCCCCACTCCTCAAACACTCCAAAACCTCTGAATCACGAAGTGCCAAAGACTCCACGGCTAACCTTTGTGCAACTCTCCCATATATGATAGTCTGGAACGATCCCGCTTCCTCCTGAATGGATCTTTCTCGTTAATTTACAAAATATTAAAGGGCTCCTCCCTATTGAAGGATTCTCTCCCTCTACCTCTTTTGAGCTTGTTCTTCCTCGAAACCTCTAACTCCTAAGAGAATTTCTTTGACACTCAGTCAAATTTTGACTCTGTGCACACCTTGCAACAGGTCTTCTTCCACGACTCAACTTCTTTGTGAGCGAATGTGCATGCCTTGCAACAGTTCTTTACACTCTTCTCCAAATACTCTTAAGTTACTCCTCCTAATATTTTGAGTCAAAAAACTCTGTCAATGCACTCTTGCAAACAATATGCACTCCTTGCATACAAATCTACAAGTTATCTCTGCTAAGATTCTGAGTCTAAATAGACTCTATCAACGCACACCTTGTGAAAACTTATGCACTCTTTGAAAACAAAAGCTTCATGTTATCTCTTCGAAGCTTCTGAGTCAAAATAGACTCTTTCAATGCACACCTTGCAGACACTTATGCACTCCTTTCACAGGATCGTAGAAGAGAAACAATTTGAAACTTATCTAATCCTTACAGATTCATACATTCAACCATGTAAATGCATTCATAACATAAGAACAAGTAATAATAGAGAATTGCAATTAAACAGAAAGCCTACCATTCATTCATCCAGATAGACATAGTAACGGCAACACCAAACATTTTGATCAATGCTTCTCTTTTATATTCACTCAAATGATATGTACATGGGCTCATACAACCTTGATAAGCTTCAACAGTTTCAGCTTCAATACTCTTTAGCAGTCTTCAACTAAATTGCAGTAACAACCTCATTTGGGCAAACAATACATTTATTTATACAAAAAGGCTCATAGAGATTTTCCCTCCGACTACCTTAGTTCTATCCTATCAAATTAAAATCTTTCAACTAATAAGCCTTATTACAATAAATGTTTGAGACTGACATATAACAGAAAATGATTTGAATCTGTACTGCAATGTACTACATTAAAGGAAAATACACTCCCCATCGATCTCATGCGATGGTTCAGCTCCTAAACATTTAATATTTTCTTTAATTACAATCTTTTCAGATATTACATGACATTCCATCTTTCAAATTTCAAAAGCACTTCAAAATGTGCACTAGGGTGCTGAGTTGTCCTCCACTTACGCTTTGGTGACGATGCTCCTGCATCATAATCCTCTGGAAAAAAATTCATGGACTCATGTCCATGAGCTCCTGCACCAACCTTCCATGCTTCTAAATATCTGCTTCATTTACCCAACTGACATATTCTATTGGGTGCCCTTTCCACTTTACCAAATACTCAAAATAAGTCTTTCTCATGGTCTTCTTACCAGTCCTCTAATCTATGATATTCTCCATCTGCATATTTTCTGCTACAAGCATATGCTTCTCCCACTAGATCTCTTTCTGATATTTTGATCCTTTTGTGTCATCTTCCCTGTAAGGATACAGGTATGAAATGTTGAATATTGGCGATATACCCAAATCTTCTAGAAGCTCTATCTCATAAGCATTGGCATCAAATTTCCTTAGGATCTTACAAGGTCCTATTTTCTTCAATTTCAATTTGTTAAATGTTCTCCTTGGAAACCTTTCCTTCCTGATATGTGTTAGAACTTGATCTCCCACTTCAAATTGAATTTCTCTTCTATGTTGATCAATTCTGTGTTTGTACTCTCTATTGTTGTTCTACAACTTCTCTTTGATCTGATTGTGAAGCTTCTACATTTCTGCAGCGAAGTCTTCTGCTCTAGCGATTATGAATTCATTTTTCTCCAGATATCTCAAATCTGATACTCCTCTTGGATTCATCCCATATACTATTTGGAATGGACTCTTACCTGTACTCCTGTTTGGTGAGTCATTGTATGCAAACTCTACTTGTGATAGAATTTGATCCCACTAGCTATGATGTTCAGTGACCAGACTCCTCAATAGATTTCCTAAACTCTGATTTACCACCTCAGTCTATCCATTCATTTGAGGGTGATATGTTGAACTAAAAGACAATTTTGTCCCCAGTTTATTCCACAATGTTCTCCAAAATTGACCAACAAATTTAGTGTCTCTGTCTAAGAAAATACTCTTCGGAAACCCATGAAGTCTCACAACTTCCTTGAAAAAAAAATTTGCAATGTGTGTTGCATCATTAGTCTTCTGGCATGGGATAAAGTGTGCCATTTTTGAGAATCTATCAACTACCAAAAATATAGAATCACTTCCTCTTTGTGTCCTTGGTAATCCCAACACAAACTCCATGCTTATTGCATCTCAAGGCCTATCTGGAATAGGCAATGGTTGATAAAACCTAGTGTTATGTCTCTTTCCTTTTACATACTGGAAAATATTACATCTTTCCACAAATTTATTCACTTCTTCCCACATGCCTAGCTAATAGTATGAACTGCTCAGCTGTGCAAATGTCTTTTCATGGTCAAAATGTCCTACTAGTCCTCCACTATGTTTTTCCTTCAACAGATTATCTCTCATTGAGCATTTTGGCATGCACAACTGGCAACCTTTAAACAATAATCCATCTTGAATCAGATACTCTGTCCATTAGCTTCTGTCTCTGAGAACAGGATTTGCACATTTTTCATATGCCTCTTCAAAATCTAGGTCATCACAATACATCTCCTTAAGGTGTTCAAACCCTAAGGTTTTCACTTGAAATTCCTGCAGAATTAGACATCTCCTGCTCAATGCATCAACAACTTTGTTAGCATTACCAGATATATGTTTAATGACAAAAGTGAAATTTTTCATAAACTCTATCCACTTAGCATGTCTTTGATTTAATTTATCTTGTCTGGTTATGAATTGTAAAGCTTGATTATTGCTATAAAAAACAAATTCTCTTGGAACAGGGTAGTGCATCCATTTCTTCAAGGCTTGAATTACTGCATAAAATTATTTATCATATGTGGAGTACTTCCTCTTGGTGTCATTCAGCTTCTCACTAAAATACGCAACAGGTTTATTGTCCTGGCTTAATATTGCTCCAATTGCTACTCCACTAGCATCACATATTACTTGGAATGTCTTCCCAAAATCTGACAAGATCAGAATTGGTTGTTCTGTTATCTTCTCCTTTAATATACTAAATCTTTTCTCAGCTTCTTCTTTCCACTTAAAATATTTTTTCCTCTTCTTCACCATATCCATCATTGGTGTACAAATGCCACTAAAATTTCTAATGAACTTCCTATAGAAACCTATTAATCCATGGAAGCTTCTCACCTTGAATATGCTTCTTGGCGATGGCCATTCTCTGATTTCTCTCACCTTCTCTGGATCCATATTCAATTCATTTGAAGAGATCACAAAACCCAAGTAAATGATTTATGTCTTCATAAAAGAGGACTTCTTCTTGTTTATCAACATCTTCTCCCACTACAATCTTCTCATCACTAATGTTAAATGTCTCAAATGCTCTTCTTCAGTTTTACTGAAGACTAATATATCATCCAGATATACAATCACAAACTTACCAATGAAATATTTCAATACCTCATTCATCAACCTCATAAAAGTACTTGGGATATTTTTTAAGACAAATGGCATAACAAGCCACTCATACAACCCTTTGGATGTTTTGAAGGCTATTTTCCACTCATCACCTTCTCTCATCCTGATTTGGTGATATCCACTTTTCAGGTCTATCTTTGAAAATAATTTTCTCCACTCAAACAATCCATTAATTCATTCATCCTTAGCAAAGGAAATATGTACATGATGGTGATCTTGTTTATGGATCTTGAGTATGTACACATTCTCCATCCTCCATCCTTCTTCGGACTCAACACAGTTGGTATTGTGCATGGAATCAAGATTTCTCTGACTAACCCTTTGTTCATCAAATCCTGGACTTGTTTCTTTACGTGCTCATTCTCTTGAGGCATCAATATATGCATTGCTTTGTTCGGCAGACTCACTACTAGTATGAGATCAATGTGATGGTTGATACTCTTGATAGGTGGCAATGATCTAGGTAACTCAGCCAATACTATGTAAGAAAAATTCTCTAATAGCTCCTGAACTTCTTCAGGAAGATCATCCACATAAGTACTTGTAAGGGTGACTCTAGGCTTCCTTACCACAATAAATTGCATCTCCTATTCCTTCTTGACTTCATTCGGGAGTTCCTTCCCACTCATGAGAAGTATACTTGTGTTGGCTTCTTCCTTTACTTTATTTTCCTTTATTAGCAGTAACATGTGTGTCCTACCATTCTTCTCCAAAGTATAAGTATTTTTTCTCCCATCATGAATGACATTTCTGTCAAAATACCATGGTATCCCCAAAAAAACATGGCATACATCCATGGGAATTACATCAAACAAAATCTCATCTCTATATCTTCCTATACTAAATTCAACTAGGATTGTTTAGTTACCATTACCTGGTGTCCTTTATGCAACCATGAGACTCTATACGGACTTGGATGTGCAGTTGTCTCCAGCTCCAATTTACCATCTATGTGGATACTAAGTTATCAATCCTCCCACTATCAATTATCACCTTGCATACCATATATTTAGTCTTGCAATCATTTTTTAACAAACTGTTCCTTTGCACTGGTTTTTCATCCTCTAGCTCTGGCTTCAAGAGAACCTTCTTCATCATCATAGATTTCCCATGTTCTGCGCCTTCTACCTCAACATTCTGCTTATGTGCTTCTGAAATGTGAGCTTCACCTCCTCCTTCTTTATTTCTCTCAGGGCATTCCCAAGACATGTTTCATGTATTTCCACAAGCATAACACTTCACTTCTCCTCCTCTGTCTCTTCCTCTTCCTCGAGGAAAATAATTTCTTTCACCATATTGTCTCCCTCGGAAACTTCCTCCTCTTTCTGAGTGACTGTGTTTTTTTCCAGTCTCAACCTTGGGATTTTGTTCCTTGTCATGGACAATTCCATTACCTCTGTTTATACTTCTTCCTCTGCTTTGTTGGATTTGTTTCCTAGCCAACTTCTCTTCTGCCTTCAATGAAATATGATAAGAATCCTCCATTGTCCTTACTGTCATCATGCTGATTTCACCCTGGATTTCATATCTAATGCCATTAATATACCTAGAAACCTTTTCAACATCTTTTTCTCTTTTTCCAGCCCTAGTGTTCAACTTATAAAACTCCTCTATGTAATCCTTTATTGTTAGTCCTTTCTGTCGCAAGTTCTACAACTTCCTGAACAAATTTATCTGATAGTCCTTGGGTATGAATTTGGCCTTCATCTTGGCTACCATTATGTCCCAATTCTTGATCTTTTGTTTGCCTTTGCATCTTTTATCAGCCTGCAGTTCATCCCACCATAGTGTTGCATGTCCTTTTAATCTGGTGACAACATGTTTCACTTTCTTCTCCTCATCAACGTCTTCATAGTCGAAGTAATTGTCCATTGATTTTATCCAATCCAACAATTCTTCAACATCTAAATTGCCTTCATACATCAGGATGTCTATCTTATCTATAGCTCCCAATTTGACAACCGCTTGTAGCAGGCGTTCTTCTGCAGCATCCTCTACTACAGCTTCTTCAACTTCCACTTCTTTGTTCTCTGCATCACTAACGTCTCCAACATCAGGTGCTCTCCTTTATGTGGTCTCCATAGCATCTAACCTTGCGCGAAGTTCTCTCATCTCCCTTTCCAAAGATCTATTTTCTATAGGTATTTTTGCACGTCTTATAGGTGGTATAGTGTTGAACGTTCTCCTTCACAGGGAGCTTTAAAAGAAAACGTTTCCTTCTGATGCCACTTGATGATATCAGACTACCTCTTCTTGCCTACAAAAAATACTTTTGTGGCTCAAATACCACTTGATGGTATCAGAAAGAACCTTTTCCTAAGCTCTAATACCACTTGATCTAGTCCCCCTCCTCTCCTAGGGGTTGTGTGACCTCCTGGTCAAGGATCTTCAAGATACTGAGCCAAATCAGCTCTTCGGGCCTCTGTTAGACCCTGGAATCAATTTACATAGGCCCCCATTTTTTACCATGCAAATTCAATTCAACCACAACCCCGCTCTCTGACACTTCTGGTAACACTGAGTGGCGAGTGCTAGCTCCTCCGCTAGGCTCTTCTTCAATATTACCATGAGCTATAACCTCAGGCCAACACTCTTCACAAATTTGGACTTTGACGATTTTGAATGCAACTGTAGCCTTCTTACCCGAACCACGAGCTGGCAAACTCACCTGGACCAGATCTACGGTCCACACTCCTCTAATAGCCAACGACTATGATCTACTTTGGACTTCTGTGTTCGGGAGTTCTGAACGTCTCAACACCCTTTTTCCCCCAAAGTACTCTTTACCCAAATCTATGGATCTAGTACCATGAGTTCTTTTCCAACGGATGGTTCAAATGGAGTTCATCGCTTTGACCTTCGTGACTTTTCGTGCCTTCACTCTTTTCTTTCCTTGAAGTACTATATCACCGAAGTGACAGATAAGACACCACATGTCCACACAATCGACGAATAGGATGATTCCTTACCTTTGGAGGTTCAGACGACTTCCGGTCAACGACTCCACCTTCTCCTTGTTTGTTTCCTTGAATTCCATGATCTAATGATCTGTGTCCTCCTTAGATCAATGGCCACAATCTCCTTCGCTAGTTCGGCCTTCGGGAGTTTTGGTTACTCCACCTTGCCTTCCTCTGAAGGACTCTTCCTCTAAAGTTTTTGGATCTCTACCATGTATCCTCGCTACAACCAATGGCTAGGATTACTTCACATCTTGAGGACTTTAGCTATCCCCGCTCCTCAAACACTCCAAAACCTCTTAACCATGAACTGTCAAAAGACTCCACAACTAACCTTCGTGCAAAATCTCCTATATCTAAGGGTCTGGAACGATCTCGCTTCCTCCTGAACGGATATTGCTTGTTAATTTATGAAATCTTAAATGGATCCTCCCTATTGAATGATTCTCACCCACTACCTCTTTTGAGCTTGTTCTTCCTTGAAACCTCTAACTCCTTAGAGCATTTCTTTGACACTTAGTCAAATTTTGACTCTGTGCACACCTTGCAACAGGTCTTTGTTAAGAACCAAATATCAATATACCATAGAAAAGACTCATAATAAGTACTCAACGCCTTGAAAAAGATATAATTTCAAATAATAAGCCTCTTCAAGGGGGCAACCTCCTTTTACCCCACATAAATGTTCAAGTACAAGATGATTCCAAATGAAAATGTCTCCTTGGTATATATAGGAGACTAGGAGGTATAATTACAACTAATGGAATAAAGCCGACATAAATAAAATAACATTACTAATGTAATATGTCCCAATTAAGGGGTAATGAGCCAATATTAGGGCTTAACATGCCCCTCCCCTTGAGACAAGTGTTGTCCGCAACGCTTGAGTAACCCTAGATGCTTCCGTATAAAATACTCATCTTCCCAAATGGAATCTTTAGCCGGTAGTTTCCTCCATTTAATGAGATACTCTGAAATGGATCTATTCCTTAGCTAGCGAATTCTTGTTTCAGTGATGACTTTAGGTTCCAATATGATTTTTCCTTCCTCGTCAAGTTCTAGAAATATTGTTTGAACTGGGATCTTGTCGCCTATAACCTTCTTTAAGCATGAAACATGGAAAACTGGGCGTACTCGTGAAGATGCAGGAAACTCCAATTTGTATGCCATAGTACCAATATTTTGCAACACATTATAAGGAACATAGTTCTTTCGTGATAATTTATTATCCTTCTTGGCTTTCTTGAGGTACAACTGTTTGTATGGTTGTAGTCTTAAAAACACCCAATCCCCTACTTCAAAACTTCTTTCACTACGATGTTGATATGCTTGTTGTTTCATGCAATTTTGTGCCATGTTCAGGTTGTCCTTTAAGATTTGGATAACTTGTTGTTGATTCTCAATGTGATCTTCCACTGCTTGAACCTTAGATTTTTCTTTTAGAGAAGAAGTGATGGAAGGAGGGTGGTATCCATAAAGTGCCATAAATGGTGTCATTTTT
>ML792188.1:189697-211561 GCA_009831015.1 Picea engelmannii
GGGGGGGTGTTAAATTTACTTTGATTAAAGGAATTATTAAAGTAAATTAATTTTATTAATTAATTATGTAATTAGTTAATTGAATTATCTAAGGAAAGTGCTAAAAGTAATTAACATATTTCTAAATCTCAAGTGGGTGTGAGAAGTAATCCCAATTGTTAATCACTTTGTACATTAGAAATAGAGTATTATAACTCATGGTTATAAAATCAATGCTAGGGTGAAGGAATAAGACACTTGAAACTTGACAGTTGTCGAGGGAGTCGAAACAGAGTATTGGATCATGAAGGATTGTGATTCAAGATCTTGGATAGGTGGAGAAGGACTTCCATATAGATATTAGGTCAAGGAGAAGAGAGAACAGAGGAAGCGCAAGAGGGTTTCAATCAGAGGAAGCCACATGAGAGTCTTGTGTCATACAAATATTTTCCTATAGGTTTTTCATACATGTACATGGGTCGCAGTGTCATATACACCTAGAAAATCATGCATTTCTGGTTCATACAACATGTCATACTTTTCTAGGTTTGTCTACATATGTATTTCTCTCAGTGGTTCATTATCCATGTTAAGAGAGCCCTAATTTTAGCATAATAAAATCATTATCATCACTAGTTTCCCCTCATAGGTTTTTCTAGGGGTTTATACCCAAAAATTATTGGTGTTTATGTGTACTTGATTTGGTTCCCTAGTTTATTCTTTTGATGCATGTTTAGTTGATTACTCAGCTCTTCTTTAATTCAATAAGTGATTTATTTGGAATTAACTATTGGGTGCTGGGTAGGATAAATTTCAACATGGTATCAGAGTAGGTGCTCCAAGGGAGATAACCAAGTTGTTGGACATATTGTCATTGACGTGTTGTCATTGATGTCAACAGTCGATGTCATTATGATGAATTGTTATGAACAACATGCAGAGGAATCTACCTAAATCTCAGGAGAGGCAACATATTATATTTCATGAGATCAATGCAAATGTAGAAACACCATCAGGATCGAATTTTGAATAGATCAATGATATCGATCAGTTAGAATCCAAGTACAAAACCAAAAATATTAGAAGGGAAAGCACATTGCAGAAACACGATCGGGATTGAAATCCCCATAGTAAAACTGCAAAAGAATGGAGGGAGAATCATGTCCACTGATGTAGATTTTGGGACAAACCAGGACCGTCAGATCTAGGAGTTACATAGGAGGACCTTCGGATCAAACATCTGATTAAGTCCTGACCTTCGGATCTCAATAAGGGAAGATCAACAGCGGGGAACCATTGTGAGATGCAAGGGTTGAGTTAATGATTGTGCAAGTTCTGGTTCCAAAATCATCCCTGGTCATTGATCTACTATGGCAGCATAACACAAACAATTTGTAAAACATGATTTCAAACCACCCACATCCAATATTACATATTTGGTAACTTTGATACACATGGAGCATTTTACCTATGACACATATAGAGAGTAATACACATAATATGAGAACTTCAAGGAGGTGTTTCAACAACTACATGGCCAAATTCATATGTAAGAATATGACAAAAAGGTTGACTAACATTTCTAGAATGGTTTACTCCATAGGCTTGACAAGCTCTATGTCCCTAAAGGTGAATGACTATAGCTTATCAGGGAGGCTCAAACCTCCAAGGTTATAGGAAATTTTTGTGTTAGGAAGACAGTTGCAAACTTATAGAGGTATGTTTACTAACCTAGGATGAAATAAGATGTAGCATGGTATATTAGAGGATGTATACTTTGTTGTACCAAAAAGCCCAGCAACAGGAAGTTGTTAGAAAAAAACAGTATCGTGGAGCAATAAAAATAAAACAAATACGAAAATAAAACAAAATAGAACAGAGACATAGATATACATGGTTCACCTAGTGTGGGATACATCCACCAAAGAAATTTCCAGGTCCTTTTTTATTATCCAACAAAATGAAGGGATACAACCTATAGCACGCCCGCTATAACTTCCTCTTCTTTCTCTCACAGACTCCTCTCTCAGAATACAATACTTACAATAATACACAATCGCAATACAATTCCCTCATAAGAGAGGGTTTCCTTCTAGGGGAAAAATCCCTAAAATAACTTCTACCATCATATATGTGACCTTATAATGAACGGTCTAGATTTAATACGAAATTACAATATTTTACAAGGAAATTTTTCCCAATATTTCGCTTCGGGGGTGCTTCCCCTGAATCCCCTGCCAGGGGGGGCTACAAAAATTGTCTCCACCCCCCAGGACCCCCCTGGTGACAATTGTGGGGGAGAAATATCCCCCACACCCCCATGTTAGGGAATGGGGTCCAAGCATGTTGAAACAAAAATCTGAATTAGGAAGATAATCAAGCTCCACAACCAACAATATCCCACTTGGAGACTGATCACAACAACTCCACCGCTGATGTGTCTGCTGGAATATGATCCTTCTTGGACCTAGAGAATTTCTCATCTTCACCTTCATGCTTGAATACTAGCTGAAACTGAGCAGGAACTCAGCTTATCCCTAGTTATTCCCTTTGTTAACATGTCTGTAGGATTTTGGCTAGTATGTATCTTTTCCAACTTCAAATTTCCATCTTCCAAGATGGACCGTATGAAATGGTACCTGAGCTATATATGCTGAGTCTTTCAATGGAAGGATGAGTTCTTTGCAATATGAATGGCACTCTCGTTGTCATAGTACAACTTTCTATTCTCCTGCTTCTTTCTCAATTCCTCCATAAACCTATGTAATCAAATCATCTCTTTACTAGCCTATGTAGCAACAACATACTATATTTTTTTGTTGAAAGTGCAACAACCTTTTGCAGTTTCAAAATCCAACTTAGTGTTGTTCCACCTATAGTAAAAACATACCCTGTGGTGCTCCTCCTGCTATCTTTATCACCTGCCATATCTGTATCAACATATCCATGTAGAATAGTGTTTGAACCTCCAAAAAATAATGCATGAGTAGCAATACCTCTCAAATACTTGAGAATCCACTTTACTTCCTTCCAATGTTCTTTACCTGGACTGTTCATATACGTTCTCACAACTCCCATTGCATGTGCAATATCTGGTCTTGTGCAAACCATTGCATACATCAAGTTGCCAACTGCTGATGAATAAGGGACCCTGGACATGTATTCTATCTCCCCCTATGTCTTGGGACACATTTTATTAGTTAATTTGAAATGGATATACAAAGGTGTACTAACTAGTTTTTCATTTTGCATTCTAAACCTCTCCAACACTTTCTCTATGTACTCACCCTAGACAATGTCAATTTGCGATTTTTCTTGTCTCTTGTTATTCTCATACCAAGGATTTTCTTTGCAGCACCCAAATCCTTCATTGCAAATGAAGTATCTAATTTCTTCTTGAGCACCTTTATATCCTGCATATTAGACCCCGCAACAAGTATGCCATCTGCATACAATAACAGGATAATATAACTTCCATTTTCTAGACTTTTAAAATAAACACAATGATCAGAATGACATCTACTATAACCGTGTTCTATCATAAACTTGTCAAACTTCAAATACCACTGCCTTGGAGCTTGCTTTAGGACATGCAATCTCTTCTTCAACTTGCATACCAAATTCTCCTTTCATTTTACCTCATACCCCTCTGGTTGTTGCATATAAATCTCTTCCTACAAATCCCCATGGAGAAATTTTTTTTTTACATCTAACTGTTCAAGATGCAAATATTCTACTGCTACAAGACTTAAAATAATCCTAATTGAAGTCATCTTAACAACAGGAGAAAATATTTCATCAAAATATATACCTTTCTTTTGTGCAAACCCCTTTACAACAAGTCTAGCCTTGTACCGCTTTTTTCCTCCATATTTCCTTCAACTTGTAAACCCATTTATTCTACAATGCTTTTTTTCTTGTAGGCAACTGAATCAAGTCCCAAGTCTGGTTGTTTACCAAGGAATCCATTTCCTCTTCCATGCCTTGCTCCCACTTCTTTTTAGTGTCTACCTACATTTCCTCTTCATAACATTTTGGTTCACCAAAATCAGTCAACAATAAATAGTACAATGAAGGAGAGTATCATTCAGGGGGTCTACTTAACATGGTGGATCTTCTAACAACACTTTTATGAGTTTGAGGTACATGTTGCTCCTGTTGTTGTACATTTTGATTTTCTGGCACCTTTGGAATTTTTTTTCCAGTGATCTCATCAAGCACTATGTATTCTGGTTTTTCTTCTTCTTGTTTCCTTCCCTGCAATTGACCTTTATACATGACCTTCTCATTAAATATGGCATCTCTACTCCTAATGATTTTGTGATTTTCATAATACCATAAGAGATAACCAAAATCATTAACACTGTATCCAATAAAGGTACACTTATTGGATTTTGCCTCAAGCTTTGTTATATTTTCTTTATCAATATGGACAAATGCTTCACAACCAAAAGTTTTTAAACATGACTAGTTTACCTTTATACCTGTCCATGCTTCCTTTGGAACTCCACCATCCAAAGATCTTGAATCTCCTATGTCTATTGAGTAAACAACAGTATCTACAACATCTTCCTAGAACTGTAAGGGAAACCCATCATGCAATCTCATACTCCTTGCATTCTCCATGATTGTCCTGTTCATCCTTTCTGACACACCATTTCCTTGTGGTGTTACTGGAACTGTTTTCTCTCTACAAATCCCATGGTATGAACAATAATCATCAAAATTCTTGCTACAATATTCACCTCCATTGTCTGATCTAAGACGCTTCAAATTTTTTCCTATCTCATTATCAACCAAATCTTTCTATTTCTTAAAAGTATCAAAAACATCATATTTTTGTCAAATGCAATAAACCCAAGTTTTTTTAGTTGTATCATCAATAAAAGTAACATAATAACGAGATCCACCAAGGGATGATCCCTGAGCTGGTCCCCATACATATGTATGCACAAGCTATAACCTTTCACTCTTCTTTTCTTTTCTGACTCTAATAAATATGACTCTCTCATGTTTTCCATAAACAAAATGCTCACAAAAATTCAAATCAATTTGTTTAAGATCTGGAAACAAATTCATTTTGTGAAGTATCTGCATCACCATCTCAATCATGTGTCCAAGCCTATGATGCCAAAGTGTTGTATCCACTCTTGTAGAAGCTAAAAAGATAGAAGAATCAATATTACCAGTACATAAATACAATGTACCTACCTTCTCTCCTTTTGCTATGACTAATGATCCTTTGGTGACCTTCCACTCCTTATCTATAAATATGGATATACAACCTTCACTTTCCAACTACCCTATTGAAATTATATTTTTCCTTAGATATGGAACATGTCTTACCTCTTTCAACAACCATTGGTTTCCATTCTTTTGCTTTATTTGTACCTTACCCATTCCAACAATTTTTCATGGTGCATCATCACCCAAATGAATCTGTCCAAAATCACCATGAACATAATCTAGAAAAAAATTCCTATGGGGTGTGGAATGAAATGAAGCCCCTGAATCTACTACCCAAGACTCAAAAATATTATGTAAAGAAACAATCAAATAATCTTGTAACACATCACATGTTGCATTCGCTTCCTGATTTTTCTCGTGTTGTCCATCTCTTTGTTTCTTTGAATCTCCGCAGTCTTTCTTCAGATGTCCTTTCTTCCCACAATTCTAGCCCTCTATCTTTCCTAGTCTGGATTTGGTTCTGCCCTTCCTATAATTCACACGGTTCCCTGAGCCCTTTCCTCTATCCTTTTGTCTTCCCCTATTCTCCATGTTTAACGCATTACCTGATGTCTCACCTGTGCTTTTCCATTGCATTTCCTCACTAAGGATAACACCAACAACATCATAAAATTTTAGAGTGTTTGAACTAGAGACATAGTTACTCACAAACATGACCAAGCCATTCCATCTTTCTGGAAATGACCATAGGATTAGAACATCCCTGACCTCATCATCAAATTCCACTTTTACAGAACTTAGCTGATTAGTAACCGTATTAAATTCATTTAAATGATCTGCAATAGACCCACCTTATGACATCTTCATATTAAATAATCTCTTCATTAGAAATACCTTATTGGACGTCAAGGTTTTTTTCATACAGTTTAGCAAATGTTTCCATCATCTCCTTCGTTGTATTTTATTTTGAAATATTGAAGGCCACCGATGCATCCAGGCTCAGTCGTATAGTTCCTAGTGCCTTTTTGTCAAGAACCTCCCATTCTTCATCCTTCATGGCCATCCGCTTCTTTTCTATTCCACCCAATGGTAGGAAAAGATCCTTCTGATATAAATAATATTCCATCTGCATCTTCCATAGCTGGTAGTTTTGGAGATTAAATTTATTGACCCTAAACTTTCCATCCTCTACCATTTCTCCCACTCAAATTAGGAACCCTCTTTTCCTGCGAGTTACCTTTCTCTCTGATACTAGTTGTTAAAAAAAATAGGATCGCGGAGCAATAAAATAAAACAAATGCTGAAATAAAACACAAAATATACACAATACATTAGAGACACAGATATATGTGGTTCACCCAGTGTGGGCTAAGTCCATTAGAGAAATTTCCATAACATGCCTGCTATAACTTCCTCTTATTCATATCACAGTATCCTCTCTCGAAATACAATATCCACAATAAAACACAACCGAAATACAATTCCATCATAAGAGAGGGTTTCCTTGTAGGAAAAAAAAATCTAAAATAACTTCTACCTTCAAATTTGTGAACTTATAATGAAGGATCCATATTGAATACGAAATTAAAATATTTTACAAGGAAAATTTTCCCAATATTTTGCTTCATGGGCATTGCCCCCGAATCCCCCTCCAGGGGGGGCTACCAAAATTGTCTCCGCCCCCTGGAACCTGGACCCCCCTGGCGATAGTTGTGGGGGGAAATCCCCCCCACACCCCCCGTTAGGGAATGGGGTCCATGCACGATATAAACATCTGAATTAGGAAGATAATCAAGCTCCACAACCAACAGGAAGTAAGGTCTATACCTTCCCTTACCTGTACCCAATCTATCTTGGAAAATTATTTCCATGGATTTTTTGGAAGGGTTACCAAAAAACCAAAAGGGAAATGACTATTTGTTTTTGGTAGTTTATAGGTTAAGAAAAATGTTCATTCTCATGCCTTGTAAAAATACCATCAACGAAAAAAAAGCAACGAACAAGTTCTTTGAACATGTATGGGTGAAATTTGGGATACCAAGGAGAATCATATCAAACAGAGATACCAGATTTCTCAGTGCATATTGGATTACATTGTGCGAGAAGATGGACAGTAATTTGAATAGGTCTAAAAAATTCCATCCAAAGATAGATGGGAAGACGAAAGTAGTCAATAGGATTTTGGTGCAAATTTTGAGGGATGAAAATCAAGAGCATTCGAAGACCTGGGATGAAAATATGATCTATATACAATACTCTTATAGTAGAGTAGTCCACACTTCTACTGGTAAGTCACCTTTTGAAACTTTCTTTGGATATTTTCCACCTTCGCCCTTAGATGTTGTATATGGAAAACAAGGAGGAGTGAGGGAGGACCTCACAAGAGATGCATTAAAGGAAGAAAAAATTGTTGAGAAGATCAAGTAAATCCATTTGCAAGTACAAGAGACAATGAAGAAGAAAAAGGAAATGTGCAAGACTAGACATGACCATCACAAAATATAGAGAACATTTGGAGTGGGAGACATAGTATAGTTACAACTAAATAAGGAAAGACTACAAGGTCCTAGTAAAAATATCAAAGATCTACGATATGGTCCTTTTGAGATATTGGAAATTTGGGAGATAGTGCCTACAAACTCAGTATACTCCCATAAATGCACATTTAATCAGTCGTGAATGTGGAGAATCTCAAACTATTTGAGCCCTCCATGTTGGATCGGGACAAGGAGCAGGTCCTACCTTCCATAGAGGATTTAGAAACAGATGCTCAAACAGAGTTGGAAGAGGACAAATTTTTGCAGAAGTGGTCCAAAACTACAAGGAAGGGGAAGCATGACATTTGGAAGGTTGGGTTGAAAGGACAACTTCTAGGCAAAGCAAAGTGGTACTCTATGGAGAAGGAAGAGGAAAAATTTGGTCACCTCATTCAGTAAATATTTTGGAGATCAAAATACTCCCTAAATGGGGAGGTATGATCCTGATGGGATCATTTTATTATTTTTCATCTATCTCGATGCTTTCAAAGTGGGAAAAATGGGAGGAATTAACTTGCGGGGTCATTTTAGTGGTAGGTCCCATATTGGAAAATTGGGATTCAAAACCTTCCAAAGCCATTTTGAGGCATCAAAATATATTTTTGGGGGTTAAAAATTTCCCACCATAGATGAGACCCTGAGACTCTATTCTACACATCGATACCTTTCCAATGGTGCAAAAATCACATCAATAGGAGCTCATATACAAAAGTTATGCCTTTTGCAAGTTGACCTACCATCTTGACCACAATGGTACGAGAGGATGCCACATAGGATATTTGGAAAGTTATAGAAATCCATATTTATATAATAGGATACCCAACCACCAAGAATCAAATCCATATATAAATCGATTAACCCCATCTCAAGTCATTGCTTGTACACTTATACATTTCTCTCCCTCTTGTGATACGATCCTATTTAAAACTATGGATTGTTATCTCACTATGGTGGAATTGATGTCTTCTCGTCATTCCACATACCAGATTATATTATTAAGTCACTTTGTCTTTTTAAAATTAGGTATATGTCCCGTAGAATTGGTTGTTTGTATCCTCCCTTCTTCTGCAATTGATTCCACTTCCAGTTGTTCTTAAGGTTCATAGTTTAGATGACACACCTTTGAATTATGAAGGGGCTAGAATATTCCAACTCTAATGAAATTTTACTAGATAGAGACACGTGTCTTAATTATAAGACATCAAAAGGAATTTGGTTTGAGTGTATCTAACAAAAGTTAAAGTTCTTAAAATGAGAGGTACTTGTTGAAGGTGTCAAAGGAAGAATCACATTCTTTGATACCAAATGTTATGAACCAAATACCCAACACAACATGAAAAATGTTAAGACCCAAGGTCTTGATCCATTTCATTTCTATTGTTTTATTATTGTTTTAATTACTACTAGGTTTATTATTTGTAATTTTATCATTTGTCTCATATATATATACCAAGGAGATCTAGTTTTCAGGATCATCAAGAGTTAGTTTTAAACATAAGGTACAAATGGGGTTACCACCTCGAACTGCAATTATTATTTATTTAGTTTCTATCATTCTCAAGGTGTGGCATTACTTATTGTTTATATCGTTCTGTTATTTGGGTTATTTGTGTTGGACATTGGATTCAACGCTTCCCGCAAGTTTCACGACATGGGTTAACCCCCTCTCATGGATCCTAAATCTGGTGATTGTGGTGGAGATTAACGCCTATGGGTTTTGTTCTAATGAAAATTGTAGTCCAACAAATGGTATTAGAGCGACAGGTCTCGAGTTCAAAACTCGCCTGGAACACATTTGGGGGAGATTGTTGGACATTGGGTTCAACGCTTCCCACAAGTTTCATTACATGGGTTAACCCCCTCTCATGTATCCTAACTCCGGAGATTGTGGCAGAGACTAACGCCTCTGGGTTTTGGTATAACGACAATCGTAGTCCATCAATTTAGACCCTAACAATTGGTATCAAAGAAAATGATCCTTGGTTTGGATCCGTAAAACAACCAATATTACCATTTCAATTTAAAATTATTATAAATATTACATTTTCATGAGACTTGTGTGGTTGGCAAGAGGTGAAGTATCTCCATCTAAAATTTCATATTTTGGTTCTCTGTAAATGGTACAAACTACAAAAATTAGGGTTTTCTAGTCCTTAAACCTTTCTTAAATCATAGCTTCTACCCAAAATCTCATATCAAGAAGTTGAGAGGTCCAATTGAAAAAAAAATGATTCCATTGAAAAGAGGATGGATCAAGGTATTAAATATCCAAATTTCACAATTCGAAATACTACAGGTATTGAGTGACAACCTATACAAGTTTGTTCTCTTAAAATAAGGGGAAAAATAGGTTCTTATAAGTCCATCATAACATTCCCTTGGCAGGTCCAAATTGCATGGAATCAATGGGATTATGAAGAGGGCATATCATATTAAATATTATAAAAAAATCGTTAACATAATTATCTTAGAATCTGTGAATATGTAACAGGTTCAAGTTCAACCAACATATTAGACACTAAATCATGGCTTTATGAGGTGTGATAACTTGATATTATCATTAACTTTTGATTGGAAGCTTAGTTTGTGGTGACTCAAAAGGGATTGGAAAGAGGAATGGTAGAAGAATATAAAGATATCAATTTTGATACCATTTGATGGTGATTTCTTGAAAAGGGACCATCAAATGGGGAGAAAAGCTAATGTTTTTGTAGGAGCAATAAAATTGTAAGAACCTACATAGTGCAAGGACATGAAAAGGACAAATATGGAATTTTTCATCAATTAGAAAAAACCACCAATAGAAAATTCATATTGGAAGGATGATTTCTTCATATTGAAGCATCATATTCTAATCAAGCATTGAGGGAAACAATTGTTTGAAGGGTTGGGGAATGTTAAACCTCTGGTTCTCGAGCCATTACATTGCTATTGTTATATTGTTGTCATCATTAGTGGTAGGATTATTATTTATAACTATACTCTCTCTTTCTCTCTCTCTCTCTCTCTCTCTCTCTCTCTCTACAGACACACACACACAAATGAGATATCCCAAGGGGTTAGCTCAATTGGTTGCTATTAATATTGTTTCACATTTTGAAAGTCTCATGCCATCAAATGCAAAGTTTAAATCACACTGGGTTAGGTACAATAGTCTACACTTATGGGTTTACTAGGGATGTCATCCATGAATATGGGAAAGCACCCCTTGGGTTTCCAAACGAAAATTTTTGTAGATATATGTATGTGTATATGAATATATATATGTATGCATGTATGAATGTATAAAACAAAGAGATTTAGTTTTACGATCATCAAGAATTATTTGTAAACAAATGGTGTAAAGGAGGTTTCCTCCTTATAGTGGCATTGTTATTCTCAATACTTATTCTTTCTATTACTATGCTATTTGGGTTATTGGGACCACAAAAATAAACATTAAATCCACCAAACATGCATGTGGATAAAAAATCTCGAAAATATTATTCCTATGAGTTATGTAATTCCTTTTGCGACACCCACCGAGTGAACGTACCCCTTGGGAGAACTTGGAGACAAGTCAAACAAGAGAACGCAAGGGGCATGTGATTGGTTGGGTGAACAAAGTCTATAGGCATGGGTAGGAGCACTTTGGGCACACAATGGTGACATGCAACATCAAGGGGGAACACACCTCACTTACCTTGTGACAGTTCATGGAGACTGGAGTTGAATTTGGGTAAGGATGGGGTGACTTGGGCATGCACCCAAGGAGTGGGCCTACCTTCCCTTGGCAGCATACGCACATTGGATAGGTTGGATGACACCATCAACACACCCACAGAGAGTCTTGTTGGTCAGTTCAATGAAACACACAAGGCAAGGGCACACCAAAGAGGTTGGGGTGCGTTAGCATGAGGAGCACGCCCAAGGTTGGGGAACACCAATCACAAGGGATGTGAAGGTTGAGGAACACATGAGCCCATGGGAGAATTAGTCTGGGAAGTGACATGTCAGTTCAATTGGGCGTGTTGATTTGTGGAGGAGCATGGCACACCCAAAGGACGTGACAGTTCACGAAGATCACATTTGGAGTCCATATAAGGAAAAGGGTGCACAATAAAGGAAGACAAGGATCAAGAATTCATAGAGATAAATTCAAGAGACTAAGGAAAGGTTATGAGGAAAGGAAGAAAAAAACACAGAGTTGTGAAGATGGAAGACAAGTAGCAAAGAGTGGGACGCATAAGGAGAGCTTGAGGACGTTTGAACACAGTTCTATGTGAGGCATACTATGAGGCATAACCAAATTTTGTGTTAGCTTGGTGAAGTCTAGAATAGAGAAGAGACGATGAATCTATGGAAGGGCACACATTTGGGGTGCACCACAGGGGTTGCGAAAGTAGTTGCGATAGAGAGTCTTGGAGGGATGAATTTGTGTATGAGTGTCTTGGTAAGGTGAGTTGAGTTGTGTGACTCTTCCCAAGTTGTAAACCGAGTCAGTAGTGTTCATATTGTAATTTTTTTCGTAATAATAAGACTTAGTCGGGTGTTAGGCATGTCTTGTTCCACGTGCACTATTTCTATGTGTCTTTTGTTTGTTTTGCAAGTGTTCTCTTAGTTTTACACGTTTTTGGATGTATGCTTAAATGACTAAGTGTTAATACTATTAACAATATTGTCTAAGTATACAAGTGAGTTGCACAAAGTAGAAGTGTGACTCAGTCGTAGCCTAGAATGGAGTATGGGTATGCTCTAGGTGAATAGGCGTATTTCAGATGAAGTATGCTATGTATTTCCAGGAATCCAAGTGAGAATTGTCATGGTGTCGAACACCCTCAGGAGATGCATGATCACAAGATATGGGTAGGAGTCTTGTGGGGTCGTGACAAGTTACATAATAACTCTACATATTAGAAGAATAACTTTTAACTAACCCAAGTACATCCATTTTCAATGATCATATGACAAGTTACAGTAACACACATACTTGTTCTCACACATTACGTATGTAGGCCCACAACTAAGCTGAATCATTATTATAAACATGAAAATAGTAAGATATTGCATGATCGTCAAGCTTAAGAACAAACTGTAGCCCTAGAAGTTTCACCTAGTACTTCTTGCTATCAATAATATTATTTTTAACTTTTAGGAGATAATCATTTATGAGGGAGTCACATTCTAAGTGAGAGATTATTGATAGTTTAAATATTGGCTACAATTCTCAAACAATTTACCATAATAGTACATGTTTTTTAATAAACCACTTCCTTTAACTATTAGTGTGAATGGAAAATGTACAAAATTTACTTTTTATACTTAAAAAATGCTTTACAAATGCAACTGCAATTAGCAATAGGAAAACTCAAAATTAAGCGATTCTAAAAACAAATAAATCCCTCCAGTGTAACCAATGCACCTTGGGAAAAAAGTAGGAAAATATAAAGTCTAGAATACAAAATAGTACAAATACCATCATCCTAAGGTGTTGTAAAAACACAACATCTCAAACATGACTATTTAATATAGTCAAGTTAAGCTCAACACTAGGTTGCAGATCATCATGATTCTTAGGAGTTGGTCCCCAACCATCTATCATAGAAAGGATTAATAATAATCGACTTCCATCCATTATTGGTATGTTTAAGACGATTCTTAACCACTAAGGTGGTGAGAGATAATATGTAAGAATATATTATGCATGTGGGAGTGGCTATGTATGCCAAGAATCCCTTTGTTCTCTGACTATGTGACCATCTCAATAGAATATCCTATTCTTGAAGTTTTTGGATTTCCTAGAGTGAACATAATGGGAAGAAAAACACCTAGAGAATTGTTTCTCATAGTACATGTGCCTCCCTAAAAATCCACCTCAAGTGGGCCACATCCAACTCTACCTTTTACACTTGGACTAAATTTGCATGTACAAATTTACATGGATTTGTGAGTTATCATACCAAATGAATCTTTTAGTAGGTTGGGTTTTCCTTTTCTTCCATATGAGAAAGAATATGCACTTCCACTCTCATCACCTACAATGTTGCTTGGAATTCCACAAATTGGAGGAGGTTATCCTCTAATGAGGCTTTCGAGGTAATGGGCATGGGAAGGACATAACCATAAAAGGAGACAACTTAAAATAGTAAATAGACTTGGAAAAGGGACCAAACAAAAATAGGTGATTAAGATTCAACATTATTGCGGAAAGAACATTGGGGTTGTAACATACCTAAGAGAGGTAATCTCCTACCAATAGGAAAACCCCCAGAATAATTGGATATGCAAAGGATGCCTTTTCAAAGTCCAATAATGGTTTTTAGAGGTTGCTAAGCTAAATAAGCATGTATTTTTCTTTGAATTAAACCTCTATAACTTATTTAGTACACCATTCAAAATTATTTTTTATATATTCATTATTATCCCTTTTGTCTTCCCATGTTCTCCATGTTTAACGCATTACCTAATGTCTCACCTGTCCTTTTCCATTTCATTTCCTCGCTAAGGATAACACCAACAACATCATAAAATTTTAGAGTGTTTGAACTAGATACATAGTTACTTACAACCATGACCAATCCATTCCATATTTCTGGTAATGAGAATAGGATTAGAAGATCCCTGACCTCATCATCAAATTCCACTTTTACAGAACTTAGCTGATTAGTAACCGTATTAAATTCATTTAAATGATCTGCAATAGACCCACCTTCTAACATCTTCATATTAAATAATATCTTCATTAGAAATATCTTATTCGACGTCGAGGTTTTTTTCATATAGTTTAGAAAATGTTTCCATCATCTCCTTCATTGTCTTTTCTTTTGAAATATTGAAGGCCACTGACTCTTCCAGGCTCAGCCATATAGTTCCTAGGGCCTTTTCTGTTAATAACCTCCCATTATTCATCCTTCATGTCCATCAACTTATTTTCTATTCCACCCAATGGTAGGAATAGATCCTTTTGATAAAAATAATCTTCCATCTGCATCTTCCATAACTGGTAGTTTTGGCAGTTAAATTTCTCGACCCTAAACTTTCCATCTCCCACCATTGCTCCCACTCTAACCAAGAGCCCTATTTTCCTACGAGTTAACTTGCACTCTGATACCAGTTGTTAAAAAAAAGGATCGCGGAGCAATAAAATAAAACAAATGCGTAAATAAAACACAAAATATACACAATAAAATAGAGACATAGATATATGTGGTTCACCTAGTGTGGGATAAGTCCACTAGAGAAATTTCCAGGTCCTTCCTTTTTATTATCCAGCAAAATCAAGTGATACAAACTACAACATGCCCGCTATAACTTCCTCTTATTTCTCTCACATTTTCCTCTTTCAGAATACAATATCCGCAATAAAACACAGCCCAAATACAATTCCATCATAAGAGAGGGTTTCCTTCTAGGGAAAAAAACTCTAAAATAACTTCTACCTTCAAATTTGTGACCTTATAATGAACGATCCATATTGACTACGAAATTACAATATTTTACAAGGAATTTTTTCCAAATATTTCTCTTCATGGGCGTTTCCCCCAAATCCCCCTCCACAGGGGGGATACAAAAATTGTCTCTGGCCCCTGGAACCTGGACCCCCCTAGCGACAGTTGTGGGGGGGAAATCCCCCCAACACTCCCCCATTAGGGAATGGGGTCCAAGCATAGTTGAAATAAACATCTGAATCAGGAAGATAATTAGGCTCCCCAACAAACAGGAAGTAAGGTCTATACCATCCCTTACATGTACCCAATCTATCTTGGCAAATTATTTAAATGGATTTTGTGGGAGGGTTACCAAAAACCCAGAAGGGAAATGACTATTTATTTTTGGTAGTTTATAGGTTAAGAAAAATGTGCATTCTCATGCCTTGTAAAAATGCCATCAATGAAAAACAAGCAACAAACAAGTTCTTTGAACATGTATGGGTGCAATTTGGGATACCAAGGAGCATCATCTCAAAGAGAGATACCATATTTCTCAGTGCATATTGGATTACATTGTGAAAGAAGATGGAAAGTAATTTGAATAGGTCTAAAAAATTCCATCCATAGATAGATGGGATGGGAAGACAAAAGTAGTTAACAAGATTTTGGTGCAACTTTTGAGGGATTAAAATCATAAGCATTCGAAGACATGGGATGAAAATATGATCTATATACAATACTCTTATAGCAGAGTAGTCCACACTTCTACTGGTAAGGCACCTTTTGAAACTTTCTTTGGATATTTTCCACCTTCACCCTTAGATGTTGTATATGGAAAACAAGGATGAGTGAGGGAGGACCTCACAGGAGATGCATTAACGGAAGAAAAAATTGTTGAGAAGATCAAGTAAATCCATTTGCAAGTACAAGAGACAATGAAGAAGAAAAAGGAAAAGTATAAGACTAGACATAACCAACACAGAACATAGAGAACATTTGGAGTGGGAGACATAGTATGGTTACAACTAAATAAGGAAAGACTACAGGGTCCTAGTAAGAAGATCAAATATCTACGGTATGGTCCTTTTGAAGTATTGGAAAGCTGGGAGATAGTTCCTACAAAATTAATATACTCCCATACATGCACATTTAATCAGTCATGAATGTGGAGAATCTCAAACTATTTGAGCCCTCCATGTTGGATCAGGACAAGGAGCAGGTCCTACCTTCCATAGAGTATTTAGAAACAGATGCTCAAATAGAGTTGAAAGAGGACAAATTTTTGCATAAGTGGTCTAGAACTACAAGGCAAGGGAAGCATGACATTTGGAAGGTTGGGTTGAAAGGACAACTTCTAGGCAAAGCAAAGTGGTACTCTATGGAGAAGGAAGATGAAAAATTTGGTCACCTCATTCAATAAATATTTTGGAGATCAAAATACTCCCTAAATGGGGAGGTATGATCCTTATTGGATAATTTTATTATTTTTCATCTATCTCGATGCTTTCAAAGTGGGAAAAATTGGAGGAATTAACTTGCAGGGTCATTTTAGTGGCAGGTCCCATATTGGAAAATTGGGATTCAAAACCTTCCAAAGCCATTTTTAAGCATCAAAATATATTTTGGGGGATTAAAAATTTCCCATCATAGCTTAGACCCCGAGACTCTATTCTACACATCAATACCTTTCCAATGGTGCAAAAATCACATCAATAAGAGCTCATATACAAAAGTTATACCTCTCGTAGGTTGACCTACCATGTTGACCACCATGGTACGAGAGGATGTCACATAGGATATTTGCAAAGTTATAGAAATCCATATTTATATAATAGGATACCCAACCATCAAGAATCACATCCATATATAAATTGATCAACCCCATCTCAAGTCATGGCTTGTACATTTATACATTTCTCTCCCTCTGGTGATACGATCCTATTTAAAACTAGGGATCGTTATCTCACTATGGTGGCATTGATGTCTTCTCGTTGTTCCACATACCAGATTATATTATTAAGTCACTTGATCTTTTTAAAACTAGGTATATGTCCCTTATAATTGGTTGTCTATCTCCTCCCTTCTTCTGCAATTGACTCCACTCCCATTTTCTCTTAAGGTTCATAGTTTAGATGACACACCTTTGAATTATGAAGGGGTTAGAATCTTCCAACTCTAATGTAATTTTACTAGATACAAACACGTGTCTTAATTATAAGACATCAAAAGGAATTTGGTTTAAGTGTATCTAACAAAAGTTAAAGTTCTTAAAATGAGAAGTACTTCTTGAAGGTGCCAAAGGAAGAATCACATTCTTTGATACCGAATGTTATGAACCAAATACCCAATACAACATGAAAATTTTTAAGACCCCAGGTCTTGATCCATTACATTTCTATTGTTTTATTATTGTTTTCATTAGTACTAGGTTTATTATTTGTAATTTTACCATTTGTCTCCTATATATATATATATATATATATATATATATACCAAGGAGATACAGTTTTGGGGATCATCAAGAGTTAGTTTTAAACATAAGGTACAAATGAGGTTGCCACTTTGAACTGGAATTATTATTTATTTATATTTTATCATTCTCAAGGTGTGGCATTACTTATTGTTTATATCATTATGTTATTTGGGTTATTTGTGTTGGACATTGATTCAATGCTTCCCGCGAGTTTCATGACATGGGTTAACCTCCTCTCATGGATCCTAAATGCGGTGATTGTGGTGGAGACTAACGCCTGTGGGTTTTTTCTAACGAAAATTGTAGTCCAAAAAATGGTATCAGAGAGACAGGTCTCGAGTTCAAAACTTGCCTGGCACACATTTGGAGGAGATTGTTGGACATTGGGTTCAGCGCTTCCCGCAAGTTTCACGACATGGGTTAACCCCCTCTTATGTATTCTAACTCCAACAATTGTGGTGGATACTAACACCTACGGGTTTTGGTATAACGACAATCGTAGTCCATCAATTTAGACCCTAACATTTGGTATCAAAGAAAATGATCCTTGGTTTGGATCTGTAAAACAACCAATCTTACCATTTCAATTTAAAATTATTATAAATATTAAAGTTTCATGGGACTTGTGTGGTTGGAAAGAGGTGAAGTATATCCATCCAAAATTTCATATTTTGGTTCTCTGTAAATGGTACAAACTACAAAAATTAGGGTTTTCTAGTCCTTAAACCCTTCTTAAATCATAGCTTCTACCCAAAAGCTCATATCAAGAAGTTGAGAGGTACAATTGAAACAAAAATGGTTCCATTGAAAAGAGGATGGATCAAGGTATTGAATATCCAAATTTTACATCTCTAAGTACTACATGTATTGAGTGACAACCTATACAAGTTTGTTCTATTAAAATAAGGGGAAAAATAGGTTTTTATAAGTCTATCATAACTTTCCCTTGGTAGGTCCAAATTGCATGGAATCAATGGGATTGTGAAGAGGGCATATCATATTAAATATTATAAAAAAATCGTTAACATAATCTTAGAATCCGTGAATATGTAACAGGTTCAAGTTCAACCAACATATTAGACACTAAATCATGGCTTTCTGAGGTGTGATAACTTGAAATTATCATTACATTTTTATTGGAATCTTAGTTTGTGGTGACTCAAAAGGGATTGGAAAGAGGAATGGTAGAAGAATATAAAGATATCAATTTTGATACCATTTAATGGTGATTTCTTGAAAAGGGACCATCAGATGGGGAGAAAAACTAATGTTTTGTAGGAGCAATAAAATTGTAAGAACCTACATAGTGCAAGGACATGAAAAGGACAACTATGGAATTTTTCATCAATTAGAAGAAACCACCAATAGAAAATGCATATTGGAAGGACGATTTCTTCATATTGAAGTATCCTAGTCTAATCAAGCATTGAGGGAAACAATTGTTTGAAGGGTCGACGAATGTTAAACCTCTGGTTCTCGAGCCATTACATTTCTATTGTTATATTGTTGTCATAATTAGTGGTAGGATTTTTATTTATAACTATACTATCTCTTTCTCTCTCTCTCTCTCTACACACACACACACACACAAATGAGATATCCCAGGGGGTTAGCTCAATTGGTTGCTACTAATATTGTTTCACATTTGGAAAGTCTCATGCCAACAAATGCAAAGTTTAAATCACACTGGGTTAGGTACAATAGTCTACACTTATGGGTTTACTAGGGATGTCATACATGAATATGGGAAAGCACCCCTTGGGTTTCCAAATGACAAATTTTGTAGATATATGTATGTGTATATGCATATGTATATGTATATGTATGCATGTATGAATGTATAAAACAAAGAGATTTAGTTTTAGGATCATCAAGAATTATTTGTAAACAAAAGGTGTGAAGGAGGTTTCCTCCTTATAGTGGCATTGTTATTCTCAATACTTATTCTTTCTATTATTATGCTATTTGTGTTATTGGGACCACAAAAATAAACATTAAATCCACCAAACATGCATGTGGATCAAAAATCTCGAAAATATTATTCCTATGAGTTATGTAATTCCTTTTGTGACACCCATCGAGTGTGCGCACCCCTTGGGAGAACTTGGATACAAGTCAAACAAGAGAACACAAGGGGCATGTGATTAGTTGGGTGAAAGAAGTATATAGGCATGGGTAGGAGCACTTTGGCAAACAATGGTGACATGCAACATCAAGGGGGAACACACCTCACTTACCTTGTGAGAGTTCATGGAGACCCGAGTTGCATTTGGGTAAGGATAGGGTGACTTGGGCGTGCACCCAAGGAGTGGGCCTACCTTCCCTTGGCAGCATAGGCACATTGGATAGGTTGGATGACACCATCAACACACCCACAGAGAGTCTTGTTGGTCAGTTCAATGAAACACACAAGGCAAGGGCACACCAAAGAGGTTAGGGTGCCTTAGAATGAGGAGCACACCCAAGGTTGGGTCACACCAATCCCAAGGGATTCGAAGGTTGAGGATCACATGATCCTATGGGAGAATTAGTCTGGGAAGTGATGTGTCAGTTCAATTGGGTGCGTTGATCTGTGAAGGGGCATGACACACCCAAAGGATGTGATGGTTCAGAAAGATGATTTTTGGAGTCCATATAAGAACACAGGTGCACAAGAAAGGAAGACAAAGATAAAGAATTCATAGAGATAAATTCAAGAGACTAAGGAAAGCTTCGGAGGAAAGGAAGAACAAAACACAAATTTGTGAAGATGGAAGACAAGTAGCAAAGAGTGGGACGCATAAGGAGAGTTTGGGGAAGTTTGAACGCAGGTCTGTGTGAGGCATACTATGAGGTAGAACCAAATTTTGTGTTAGCTTGGTGAAGTCTAGAATATAGAAGAGACAGTGAATCTGTGGAAAGGCACACATCTGGGGTGCACCACAGGGGTTGTGAAAGTAGTTGTTATAGAGAGTCTTGGAGGGATGAATCTGTGTATGAGTGTCTTGGTGAGGTGAGTTGAGTTGTGTGACTCTTCCCAAGTTGTAAACTGAGTCAATAGTGTTCATATTGTAATTTTTTCGCAATAACAAGACTTAGTCGGGTGTTATGCATATATTGTGCCATGTGCACTATTTCTATGTGTTTTTTGTTTGTTTCGAAAGTGTTCTCTTAGTTTTACATGTTTGCGGATGTATGCTTAAATGATTAAGTGTTAATACTATTAAAAATATTGTCGAAGTATACAAGTGAGTTGCACAAAGTAGAAGTGTGACTCACCCGTAGCCTAGAATGGAGTATGGGTATGCTCTAGGTGAATAGGCACATTTCAGACGAAGTATCCTATGTATTTCCAAGAAGCCAAGTGAGAATTGTCATGGTGCCTCACACCCTTAGGAGATGCATGATCACAAGTTACATAATAACTCTAACATATTAGAAGAATAACTTTTAACTAACCCAAGTACATCCATTTTCAATGATCATATGACAAGTTACACACACATACTTGTTCTCACACATTATGTATGTAGGCCCACAACCAAGTTGAATCATTATTACTTATACATGTGACCCTTTATATAGGTCCCATGTTAGGATCATAATAAACTATAAACATGACAATAGTAAGAGAGTGCATGATCGTCAAGCTTAAGAACAAACCCTAGCCCTACAAGTTTCACCTGGTACTTCTTGCTATCAATAATGTTATTTTTAACTTTTAGGAGATAATCATTTAGGAGGGAGTCACATTCTAAGTGAGAGATTATTGATAGTTTAAATATTGGCTACAATTCTCAAACAATTTACCATAATAGTACATGTTTTTGAATAAACCACTTCCTTTAACTATTAATGTGAATGGAAAATGTACAACATTTACTTTCTATACTTAAAAAATGCTCTAAAATGCCATTGCAATTAGCAATAGGAAAAATCAAAATTAAGCAAGTCTAAAAACAAATAAATCCCTCCAGTGTAACCAATGCACCTTGGGGAAAAAGTAGGAAAACATAAAGTTTATAACACAAAATAGTACAAATACCATCAGCCTAAGGTGTTGTAAAAACACATCTCAAACATGATTATTTAATATAGTCAAGTTAAGCTCAACACTAGGTTGCATATCATCATGATTCTTAGGGGTTGGCCCCAACCATATATCATAGAAAGGATTAATAATAATTGACTTCCATCCATTATTGGTAGGTTTAAGAGGATTCTTAACCACTGAGGTGGTGAGAGATAATGTAAGAATCTATTATGCATGTGGGAGTGGCTATGTATGCCAAGAATCCAT
>ML792189.1:49523-80229 GCA_009831015.1 Picea engelmannii
TTGACCTTTTGGGGCTTCTAGATGACATATGAGGGTCCTCCAACTTCGTAAGGCCATAACTCTCAAACCGTGAGGAGTTATGTGACGTTCTACATACCACCAGAAATGGCATGACATGTAATATCAATATAGAATAGTATTATTTGAAAATATATCATAACTCATACCGTTACCCATCAAACAAACTTGGGTCTATTACCCAAACCTGAGGTCTCCAATTTCTCGTGGCTATAACTCTCTAACCGTGAGGAATTATGTGACGTTCCACATACCACTGGAAATGATGTGACAAGAAATATCCATCTAGGATAGTTTCCTTGACAAATTCACTTTCCTTCATCTCATTATTCCACAATTAAGCATGGGTTCTCTTACTCCGCAAAGTGTCTTCCCGTGAGGGCTTTCACCATAAGGGGACCACTTTGGAGTTCATCCATATTTAATTCTTATCAACCATGAAAAAACAATAATGAGTCATATTTACATCAAACAATATTGGGTCCATTACCCAAACATTTTTGCTACGGGGATTTCTTCAAGGGTTGACATCAATGACAACCAACCTTAATCAACACGGATCAATGTCCCAAGACACATGAAGAAAAAGAGGACATGTCTCATAATCCATATGCGAGTGCAGTTGGAAGTTTGATGTATGCAATGGTATGTACTAGACCAGAAATTGCACATGCAGTGGGATTTTTGAGAAGATATATGTCAAAACCAGGGAAGGAGCATTGGACAACAGTAAAAAGGGTTTTCAGGTATTTGCGTGGTACTGCTAGCTATGGATTGTGCTACGAAGGAAGATTGGGATTGGACAGAGTGGTGGATATACATTGCTTTGTGGATGTAGACTGGGCTAGTGATCTGGATCATAGGAGATCTACAAGCAGGTATGTGTTTAACCTGTTTGGAGGAGCAATAAATTGGATGAGCAAAAGACAGGCTATAGTGGCACTTTCAACTACAGAATTTGAATACATGGCAGCCACTCATACAAGTAAGGAAGCAGTATGGTTACAAAGATTGTGTTTAGGTATTGGTTTGGTACAACAAGCTATAATGATAGAGTGTGACAGTCAGAGTGCAATTTTTCTGGCGAAGAACCCGACTTATCATTCAAAGACAAATCATACTGATGTTCAATATCACTTTGTGAGAAACATGATTGAAGGAAATAAAGTATCACTGATGAGCACTAAGAAGTTTTCTTGGTGTAGAGGATCCATGGGCATTACTGCCCTGAATTGTTGGCTATGTAACTCTGTAACCCCCTGTATGCAAAGAAAACAACAAGTGGGAGAATGTTGGGTATGTGTTATATTGTTTGCATGGGTAGTAGCACCTGAGCGTCTGCGCTAGGTGTTCAAGGGTTTGGGGGCAGTGCCCCCGAAAAAAAAAACTGCCTCAGAAAACTTGTCACCTGCCTCGGGAAAATGTGTCATAGGGTGGTGGATATACATGGCTTTGTGGATGCAGACTGGGCTGGAGATTTGGATCGTAGGAGATCTACAAGAGGGTTAAGGAATTAGGGTTTTGGACTAATCTAGGTCATTGGGTTAGGGTTTTGGATGTCGTTGGCTCCTATATGTATATTGTATTGTAAGCAATGTATTACATATGAATGAATATAGCATATGCTGGTTTTCCCGGTTTGGGTTTCCAGGGGAAACATCTATGTGTAATGTTTGTATTTTCCATTGTATCTTTTATGTTCTTTTACTAAAAATCTGTTTGCAATATATATTGTACAAGGTTAAAATCTACAACCTTAGGCAGGTGTTCCCGCCACTTTATGGGTGAGGTATCCACCTCAAGGGGGAATCCCCATGACCCTAGGAGGAAATGAGATGGAAAATGATAAGTATGAATGGATGTCCCTAGAGGTCAATTATATATGGTAGAAAGAGCTTGGAAAAGAGTATTGGGAAGGCTTAAGGGTTTCCAAGTAAGTTGAGTGACCTATCAAGAGTAGAGTACCTACCTGAGACACAATGAAAACCAAGGATGCTTGTAATATGTTAGTTGGACAAGCAAGTTAAGCTTGTTGTCCCTAATTGCAACAAACGTAAATGATATATATCAACTCATAAAATATAGTAAATGTTGTGTTATCCCCTACCCTAGGGATAACTAAGGAGATCATGTCTCAAGGCCCACAGGTCCTAGACATGGAGTGTCGAAAGTCGAATGACTTGAGCATGGCCCTAGAGGGCCCCTCTTTTCTTCAGTGCAACCCATCTATCAGCAACAACGATACCCATCCCACCAGCCTGGTCCTGAAGTAGAAGTAAGTCTTGCTCCATGAGGTAATGAGTCCGGGTATCATGCTATGCATCACTTTGATTATTGAAGCACTTGAATATGTTTCACTGAATTCTCCTTCATTTCATAATGTTTTCTTGGAAATTATTCTCTTTAACTTGTTCATACCTAGAAGGGTGACATGATTCCCTAGTAAGTTGATCTCCCTTAAGGATGGGTTGCCACTGGGTGGGTCTATGAAAGGTCTTCATCCATTCCCTCCATACTTACCACTTTACATCTTTATTCCCCTCACTTTCCCCCTACCCTTGTTCAGCCATTGGGATTTGCCACACTAGGAAGGGTTTTACCTTTCCTTGTGGGAAGAAGAGGCTAAAGGCCCAGAGGGTAAAAGTAGCTGGCAAGATTTAAAAGAAAAAATGAAACTTTTGAGATGCTTTGCCTAGGGATTCCCAAGAAAGCAGTAAAAAACTTCTCAGTAAGAAAAGGGGACCCATAAGATAACTGAACACTCAAGGTATTAGTTGGTGGATGAGAGGTCTCATCATGAGCCGACCTATTATTACCATGGGAATGTAGTGGTGTGACACTACAATCTATCTAGTCACCAAATCGAGGTAGTGGCTATTGGTGGCATATCCAAGAAAAATGGGGTCTCATCACGATCCAACCTTCTCATCTCCGTGAAATTCTTGTGGAAAATGATGTCACCTCTGGTCACCAAGCCAGTATATTGTCCCTCAACTCTTCACTTGAAGAATAAAAGAAAAACATCAAAATAAATGAAGCTAAGAATAAAATGCATTTAATGGGATAGTAAAAATCTGGCATCTATGACAAGGTGCAGCTCACCCTCTACAAAGGCACCCATAGGTAAGATCTACATTTCCTTGTTATCATTACACCCCATTCCCAAACACTTACCCCACACCACCTCACATGCACTTACATGACCTAGACTGGTTCTCACCTGGGAAACACCCCAAACTTAAGGAGGATTAGCCCAATAGGACACCCTGAGACCTTCTCCAAACTTGACTTATTAAATTGCATAACGTCTTTGAGCATTTGTATGGATAAAGGGGGGTTTGATGCACATGTTTGGGTAATTTAATTATTAGATGTGATTTACATGTTATTATCCCTATGACTTATGAACCCCTGGAGGGCATACTTGTTGTTGCTGGAGGACTTTGCCCAGTAGATAGGTACACATGGGAGAATGACTAGCTCAGACCTCCATGGGGCTAAAAGCCCACAGATGGATGATGTAACCCCAACCAGGGGCAAGGAGACATCAAAGACTTGCACCATGAATAAAGAAGGATGTTTCCCTTGGAGACACTCTGGCAGACCTAGACCCAGGGGGATCTTACTCTTCCACCTGGACATTGACCTTTGAGATCCCATGATGTCATCATTATGACCATGGACATCATCCAAAGCTAGGGTTTTCATATTGACAGCAATTGTGAGCTAGTTGGCACGTGTGGGCATCATCCAGGGCCTTTGGAGTCCCAATGTTTCACCTTAGGGGCCCAACGTCACCCTAGAAGGCCATGCCACCACCCTTGGATATTATTTTGGGGGTTAATTATTTCATTTATGTAAAAAACTAGATTTTTGATGTAATTTGGCCAGGTCGGCCTTTGTTTGACCTAAAATTAATTAAAGGTCATTGATATTGTATAAATAGAGAGAAATTACTCTCATTTTTCATGATCACTCATCACACACTTAATGTGGACTGAAATTTGCTCCCTCTTTAAGGGATATTGGCTGAAATAAGTAGTTCGCAACTTCTTGGAGAGGCATATTTTGGTGTATATTGGCTATTTTTTATGGTGGAAGATCTTCAGCTAGGATTTGGCTTGATTATTCTTGGTGAAGTAAGTAGAAAATCTGCAATTTCTTTATGTTAATGAATTCTTGTGGTAAATTTTACTTGTTTCATGTTAAAGATTATGAAATTGTTTTCTTAAACCCTAGGAGAGAAACATAAGTTACTTCTTTCTCTCTATAGTTTTCCACTTGTCTAAATTTCTCAAGTACACTTTGTTTAGAAGTGGTTACTAGAGCCCTAAAGTGCTATCACTCTAGTAGCTTCACTCTAATTGCTTATTGCATACATTGTTTCAATAGTCTAAGGAAGGAAGATTCACTGGGGCCTAAGATTCCTTACTCTCTAGCAAATTTGTCTTTAGGATTTGGATGCTTGAGGCCTTGGGTTGCCAACACCTCTTCCATCCATCCCTTCTCCTTTGACAAAGTATTATCATTGCTACTTTTCTCCAAGTTTTTCAGCTACTAATGTTGACTCCATAAACCCTAAAAGGCACTAGTCTACTCACTATAGTGAATGATTGATCAAACAAATACTCAAATCTTTCTCCTTGAAGCTTGTGCTAACTCTTACTAACCCCAAACTGGACTAATTCCTTAGCTGACTTGTTGTTGTTGCAAATCATTGCTACAACCATACTAATTCATGTTAATTTGTTGCATTCACCTACATAACTTGCACCTAGCTCACCCAAAAATTGCTTGTAACAATTTCCCATCAATCTACTAGATAAATGCTAAGTTTACATGGTGTTTCCTTGCAATTTTGAGCACTATAATTTGTTGTTGTTACAAAATATTGCTACAACCATCTAACTGCAGCAAATTCTCTGCAAAAGTGACATTAAATGCTAGCTAGACATTGCCAAATTTGCTTGTGACAATTTATTATCATCCTGCATAGTTAAAGCTACTTCTTTTTGTCCTTTTCAAGCATTTTCAAGGCATAATTCTCTTGGTTGTTACAAAATACTCATTGTTGTTGTAAACTATTACATTGCTGCAAATTTATATCAGCTAGCTTATTTTTGAAGGTTCATGGTCTTAAGAAGCACTAACATCATATTTTTGTACTTGAAAGCTGCCATATTTTCTTTATTGTCTTATTCTGGGCTGGTACACTCCATTTTACCTTTGCTTCATCCCTTGAAGACCTTAAGAACCTTTTTTGACTTGAGTGACCAGTGAGAGGGGGATTTATTGCATCCTTGCCTTAGTCTTATCATCCCTTTAGGTCACTGGGGACATCTCCCCTGGGGTAACTTTGATATACTCCTAAACAGAAAAGGGTTTCCTATTAAGGTGAAAGTGATAGATCACCCCCTGTTATGCCAATATTGTATCCACTTTCCTTGGGCTTTGGACAAGTACAAATTGTGCGATAACATGCTGCAATATAAGTGCTAAGAATATGATAAAATAAACAAGAGACAAGCTAGTGAAATCTAGTTTAACTCAACAATGATTAAGAAATACTCTAGCACAAAAAGCAAGGCTAAAACAAAATCTTGATGCAATGATATTTATTAGCCTTATGGCTACAGAAACCCAATCTTAATAGCAAAAAAATCAGCCACTTAAAACCACTTCCGGCTAGATAGATAAGTATGCTAGAGTTAGTAGAGAGTTAGGGAAAAAATGTAGCCAATTCCTATGGTTAGTTTAGGAGTTATTAGGGGTGAGAGGGTTAGTTTTCTGCAATCCTATTGGCAGTAGGTTAGTTTTGTAACAACAACAAAAATTTATGGTTGAAAAGGGATGCCTCAATGAGGTAATAGAGCCAAAGGCTCAAGGGACAACTTTCCAAAGAGACAACTTCAAAAATTGAAAATTTCACGTTTACCAAGCCAACAATTTATTTCTCCAATGCAACAAGTAAATGACTAGTTCCTTTAATAATTGGGTTAATGGATTCAAGCAAAGAAAGAGCTAGAGGTACTACTTCCTTGGGGGTTTAAATCTCATTACTCCCCAAGGCAAGTATCCCTGGCTAGGGTTTAGGCTTAGAGGGTGTATGCACTTATACTTCTCTTAGAAAATCCTTGTTAAAAAAATAAAATGTAAGCATAAAATGATGGAGACTAAGGTGGGGTGTATGCCCTTATACTTCCCACCTAGCTCTAGCAAATAACCTTGACTTGAATAACAAATGATAGCACGATGTAAAAAATCCTTACCAATTCAAGAAAAACAGCTAAGACAAACCACCACAATAGAAAAGGAGAGACTTCCAAGGCTAACACATCACTTCCATCAACCATTAACCAAAGAGATAGCCATACACAAGAGCACAAGAGAGAAACTAGCCAAATAGAGAAAAACTTTCAGCCCAATACTTCTCAAAATGGGAGAGTTATATTTTAAAATGAGATCTTATGATCTCTATTTATAGAAAATATCACTAAGATAGATTGTCCACATAATTTTAGGGTAAACCACAAGACTAGGGGTCAACAACCCTAATCTTGCCCCTTTACACAAATAGTATTAAACAATTCATATTCAAATTCTATTTTTTGCACAAATGAAAACCCTAAGAGTGATGTCACCCCTTTAGGAGTGATGTCACCCCTTTAGGAGGGATGTTTTGGCACTTTTAGGCCAAACGTTGAGTTGGAGATGATAGGGTTGGGCCTCCAAAGGCCATTGTCTCCAATCCAACCTTCTTCTTCAAAATCCAAGGGTTTCTTCCTTCAAAACGTGCCATGTGTAGCCATCACCACCTTAAACCCCTCAAGCATGACATCAAGCCTGCAAAAGATGATGTTTTACCCCTCCTACGCAAAACATTTGGCATGTGAGGGATAGGTCATGTATCTCAAGTCATCTTCTAGGCCTCTGAAGGTTTGTCTCTCTCATCTGGCATGCAAGCCCTTGGCATCCAACTTGTGGGCTTCAAGCCCCATGGAAGCCCAAGCTAGGCTTGTTCCTCCAAAACTATCAACCAACTAGGTCCTGCAAATACAAATAAGCATGCCCTCCAAGGATCTCAAGTCAAAATATCATGATGATTAAATCAAATCAATAAATGAGCCACCTAAGCATGTTCATCAAATATTACCCTGTCAAACAAGTAAGTTCTCAAAGACATTATGCGACTTTCCAAGCTTGGATATGGGAGGGTTGACGAGTTGTCCTATTGGGTAGATCTTCCCTGGGTCAAGGAATGTTTCCCAAGTGACCCCTCTCTAAGCCATGTAAAGTGGATGAAGTGGTTAAGGATCAAGACTCAATGGGCATGGGGTTCATGAAATACAAGGGGTTGTAGTGTCTCACTCATGGGTGCCTTTGTAGAGGGTGTGTGGCAACTTCATTTGCAATGCAATTTTTCCAAACCCATTGTTTTTCCATTCTTTGTTTCTTTCATGTTTTAGGGATGATTTAAAGGCCATTTTCCTAGCATGGTTTCCAGAAAATGACAGTGTCATTCACAAATACCTTGCGGAAATGCGAAGGCTGGCTCGTGATGAGACCCTCTTTCTCTCAGTTGTGCAATAGAGAGCCACTACCCTAGCTGGGTGGCCAAATGATGGTAATGGCATACTGCTAGATACCCATGATCATGATAGGTCGGCTCGTGATGAGACCTCCTATCCTCCAACTAACCCCCTAGGCATTCTATCATTTATTCTTGTAGGTCCCCCCTTTTCTTACAGATAAGTGTTTCATTGCTTTCTTGGGGCATCCCTGGGCGAAGAATCTGGAAGGTTTATATATAATCTTTTATCTTTTACCCAACAACAATCCCTCTGGGTATTCATCCCCTTCTTCCCATAGAATGAGGTACATCCCCCTCTTGGGTCAATACACTCTAACATCCCAAGAGATAAGGAAATGGGGGGTTTAAGTGATGAAAATTGGTAAGTATGGTCGGGAACGGTATGATGGTTCTTCAAGGGAGCTCCTAGTAGCAAACCCATTCCTAAGGAAGACCACTTACTAGGGCACAATATCAACCACCAATGTGAAATAGGGAAAAATGCATAATGTCCAAGCATATGACATGAAATCTAAAGCAGTCTACGATACAACATACTCAAATGCATCAAATATTGAAATGCCACTGATCTAGGTGGATATTGGTGGCCACCCACCTATTCCACTTGGACCCACACCATTGTTTCTTTCAGTTTTTCAGTTTCCTTAATTGTAGCACAATTTACTATTTTTTAGTAGTTTTTTGGGTCCTGAACTTCTGGAGCTATTTTGAGGCCTTAAACAACGTTTTTTGGGCATGAATGCTCCAGTGAATATGAGTTTTTTTTGGACTCGATATTCACTGCCAATAGTGTATTCCTCGGATAGATCTTTCTAACGATGTATCATGTGCGTCAAACGGAGATAGTATGCCAAAGTTATGACCCCGGGAAATTGATGTACCAATTTACCCCAACGGGGCCCATATTCTGGCGTTTCATATCCTAGGGTTAGGTTTTTGGATGTTTAGGGTTTTCCATTGTTTCTCAGTAATATATAGGCCTTCAAGCCTCATTGTAACAGGCAGTTCAGAGGCTAGTAGCTGCCACATCTCTTCTCAGAGATAAGCTACCAATGCCCTAGTTAGTTTATTTCCATTTTGTCTGTAAGCATTTTTCAGTCATTTGTTATTAATGAAATGAAGTCTTATTCCCACTGCATCTCTGTGTTTATCTATATTTTTGTATTTCATTGTGTTCCTACATAAATCCAGATCAGTGGTATCAGAGCAGTCTACTCGTTCTTGATCTTTCTTTGCATGTCCCCAACGAGGTCAAGGTATAAGGAGTTGGGGCTCGATTTGGTTGAACCTTTGCAAGATCAGTCTCGCAAACCCCGATGACCACCCATGGGGGAAGAAAATAAAGATGAGGGAGTAGGAGATCCTATCAAAATGTTGCTCGAGGAGGCCCTTGAGAAACAAAAGAATGCGATGATGGAAAACTTTTCCTAGATTCTTCAACGGATTCCCACTAGCGGCGCATCGACATCCAACAGCCACTCTGGAGGCACCACTCCTTTTAAGGTACAAGTAAACTTTGACATTCCCATATTTGAGGGCCAAATATATGAAGATTCCATAGATAGATGGTTGAATATGTTAGAAGGATATTTCTTGGTTCGTGAATTTTCCAACCGAGAAAGGATTATTTTCGCACTCCTCAAAGCCGCCCCCCATGTCAAGGACTGGTGGGAAACCTACTCAGAGCAACAGGGTGAGGGGGAATCCTCTCTGTTCTTTGCCACACCCACTTGGAATTATTTTCGAGATACCATCAAGGAACAATATTATCACGTGGGGAGCTATGAGGAAAAATACATACAATGGACTACGCTGCGACAGCAAAGGGACCAAGATGTGCATGAGATGACGAATCTGTTTCATACCCTAAGCACAAAGTTGGGTATCAAAGATTCAGAGAAACATTTGGTGTTAAAGTACTGCAGTTGTCTTTACAGATACATTTAGGAGGAAATGGAGTTCCTCGACATCTCCTCGCTTAGTGTGGCGTACCGATATGCTGCCAAGATTGAGTAGAAGTTCAAACAGAAAAAGCGAGACTTTGGGTCTGTGAATCAAAAGCAAGGGAAAGGTACCCCCAAACTATAGAACAAAGGACCAAGCCAAGGCATGGTGGCCCAGGATAACCTTCCAAAGCCACAAGCAAAGAACAACACCACGAAGCCAAAAAAGGACACGGGGAAGTGGTGTGAGTTCCATAAGAGTTACACTCACAATACAAGTGAGTGTCGGGCCAAGCAGTCACTGGTAGCCGAGTTAAAGGCTTCTGAATCGGATGCATGCTCCAACTCTGAATCATAACCCAACAAGGGGAATGATAGGGGGAAGAAAATTATTGATGCAGAGCCCAACGCCACCATTTCCACCACGAAGATCCATAAGGAGGAACCAAAAGATCCAGAGGAGGCAGAGAGTCTCTTCCATTCCAATATGTGGGTAAAGGGTTCCCCATTGCAGTTCATTGTCGACAGCGGGAGCCAGAAGAACCTCATCTCGGTAGAGGTTGTGAAGTACCTGGGCTTGCTGACCACAACACACCCACAACCATACACCATCGGGTGGTTGCACCAAGGATGGGACCTCTGTGTCAGCCAACAATGCCACCTTTCCTACAACATCAAGCCCTTCACGGATGAGGTATTATGTGACATTGCTCCTCTTGATGTTTCTGATGTATTATTAGGCCAATCATACTTGTGGAAGCGACATGCTATGTATGAGTCCAGGCCTCGTGCTGTTATTATCACCTTGGGAAATAAGTTGTACAGGATACCGAAGATAGCACCGCCTACCACCATTTCTTTGGTTACTGCAAAACAATGCAGTAAGCTCATTTCCAAAACCAGGAAATTTTTTTTCCTAATGATCCGCCCTCAGAGAAAGAGGAAGATTGTGGCCATGACCTCCAGACAGGGCCCCGCTACACAAAAACAATAGATGGATAAGGTCATGGAGGAGTACAAGGACATCTTCACCTCCCCCGTAGGGGTGCCTCTACACTGCCAGGTCAAGCACCCCATCGATCTGACCCCAGGTGCGTCGCTGCCCAATGGACCCATCTATCGATGCTTTGTTCTGGAGAATGACGAAATCAAGAGGCATATTCAGGAGCTATTGCAGAAAGGTCACATCTGGCCAAGTTCATCACCCTGTGGGAGCCTGATCATGCTGGTGCAGAAGAAGGATGGGACTTGGAGACTTTGCATTGACTATCGGGCACTGAACAAGATCATTGTTCGGAATAGGTACCCGATCCCATGGATTGATGACCTTCTGGACCAACTCAAGGGGGTGAAATATTTCAGCAAGATTGACTTGAAGTTGGGGTATCACCAGGTACCAATCGAACACTCTAATGTGTGGAAGACTGCCTTCAAATCTAAGGAGGGCCTTTTCGAATGGTTGGTCATGCCATTCGGGTTGACGAATGCCCCTGCAACCTTCATGAGGCTAATGGACAACATCCTGCGGCCATTCACCAACTCATTTGTAGTGGTGTCCTTGGATGACATTCTGATCTTTAGCCAGAATTGGGAAGAGCACCTCCACCACATCCAAAAGGTCCTCCAAACACTGCGACAACACAAGTTGTGTGCCAATTTGGAGAAATACACTTTTGTCATGACCCAGGTTCAGTATCTGGGATACATTATTGATGAGTGGGGGGTGCATGTGAATCCAACAAAGAACCAAGTCATTCACGATTGGCCAGCCCCAACCACCCTAACAGAGCTCCACATCTTTTTAGGTCTTGCCAATTTCTACCATAGGTTTGTGTTGGGATTCTCTCATATCACTTGGCCCTTGAGTCAAGTCACCAAGGGAGGAGCTAAAGAAAAATTCTTTTGGTCCGAATCTCAACAGAAGGAATTTGGGGAGTTGAAGCATCGCCTATGCTCTGCACCAGTGCTCACATTACCAGACTTGCAAAAACCATTTCAGATCGAGACAGATGCCTCTGACTATGCCATTGGGGCAGTCCTTACTCAACATGGGAATCCAGTGGCATATCACAGTGAGATACTTTCTGACACAGTGCGGAAGTATCCCACTTATGAAAAATAAATGTATTCCATTGTGCAAGCTTGTCGACAATGGAAGCATTACATTTTGGTAAAGGAAACGGTCATCCACACAGACCACCAACCCCTGCAGTTCATACAGACACAAGGGAAGTTGCAGAATGATCGCCATCAGAAGTGGTTCACATACCTGCAATAGTTTCATTTGAACATTAAGTACAAGAAAGGAAACACCAATAATGTTGCAGACTAACTTAGTCGACCACCCATCGTGGCACTAACCACTGTGCTCAACTCTTGTGGGCACAAGACTTTTGATTGGCCACTTCTCTACACAAGTGATCCAGAATTCAGCCACATACAATACACTCTTGGAGGGTAAGCAAGTTCCCAATTTTTACCTCTAGGATGCCCTGCTTTGTCACCTGGGACACCTTTTCATTCCTTCAAGCGAGTGTGCCAAGATGATTTGGGAGGCACACTACAGTCAGGTCGCTGGGCATTTCGGGGTCGAGAAAACCATGGCAGTACTGCAAAAGTATTTCTATTAGTTGAACCTTCGACAGGATGTCGGGAAGTACATCAAGTCCTGCATTGCTTGCGCCATTGACAAACCGACCATCAAGAAGCAAGGCCTCTATACTCCACATCCTACCCCAAACCAACATTGGGAATCCATCTCTATGGATTACATGTCGGGCCTTCCTTCTACTAAGCATGGCAATGACTGTGTTTTTGTGGTCGTCGACCAATTCTCGAAGATGTCCATTATGATGGCCTGCAAGAAGAATATCACAGCAGAAGCCACTGCTAAACTCTTCTTTGAACGAGTGTGGGTACACTTTGGGATTCCAAAGTCTATCATCTTAGATTGGGATAGCAGGTTCCTCAGTACATTTTGGTACAGCCTCAGGTCGATGCTGGACACCAAGCTCACCAAGTCCATATCTTTCCATCCGCAAACTGATGGCCATACAGAGGTCGTCAACCGAATGATTGTACACATTTTGTGCATGTACAACTCAAAGCATCCACGCACATGGGATGAGAGCCTCCCTTATGTACAAAAAAACTACAACCGAGCTCTCCATAGCTCAACCAACCACAACCCATTTCAAGTGGGCTTGGGATTCCAGCCACTATGTCCCATTGACGTAGCCATGCCATTTGCGACTACTCAGGCAGATTCAACCCATGTCCAATTTGAGGCTGACAAGGAAAACAACTTCATTGAGCGCATTCAACACATCTGCCAACAAGTTCATGACATCTTGGACAGAGCCAATGCTAAGTACAAGCAATGACATGATCAACATCGAGTGCCACACAACTTCTAGGTGGGCGACAAAGTGTGGCTACATTTGCAAAAGGAGCGCCTCGTTGGACCCTACCAAAAGATTCGCCCGCTTCGATATGGGACATACACCATCACCAAGGTTGTAGGGGACAATGCCTTTGAGCTCAGTATTCCACCATTCCTTGGTCTGCATCCAGTGTTCAATGTGGACCACCTTCGACCCTACTTTTCACCTCTCCTAGACACATCCGACATGGCAGAACAACTCACACCAATAGATTTAAGCCCAGATTGCATGGAACAAGCCACAACTGATCGAATTATGGACACACAGATCAAGAAAACCCACCAATAGAGGACCTAGCTATATCAAGTTGTCAAAACAGGGCAACTCCTTCACCAGAGCAAGTGGCTCATCAGGGACCAAGTTCAGTAGAAGTTTCCTCATCTCATGGAGGAACTCAACGCAATGGGGACCATTGCTTCCTAAGGGGGGAGGAATAATCCAGGTGGATATTGGTGGCCACCTGCATATTCCACTTGGACCCACACCATTGTTTCTTTCAGTTTTTCAGTTTCCTTAATTGTAGCACAATTTACTATTTTTAGCAGTTTTTTGGGTCCTGAACTTTTGGAGCTGTTTTGAGGCCCTAAACGACGTTTTTTGGGCATGAATGCTCCAGTGAATATGAGTCTGTTCCAGACTCAATATTCACTATTAGCAGTGTATTCCTTGGATAGATCTTTCTAATGATGGATCATGTGCGTCAAACGGAGATAGTATGCCAAAGTTACGACGTCGGGAAATTGATGTACCAATTTACCCCAACGGGGCCCATATTCTGGCGTTTCATCTCCTAGGGTTAGGTTTTTGGATGTTTAGGGTTTTCCATTGTTTCTCAGTAATATATAGGCCTTCAAGACTCATTGTAACAGGCAGTTCAGAGGCTAGTAGCCACCACATCTCTTCTTAGAGATAAGCTACTAGCGCCCTAGCTAGTTTATTTCCATTCTGTCTGTAAGCATTTTTCAGTCATTTGTTATTAATGAAATGAAGTCTTATTCCCGTTGCACCTCTATGCTTATGTGTATTTCTGTATTTCATTGTGTTCCTACATAAATCCAAATCAACCACTCACCATAATACCTGACTTGTACCTCATGGAGCAAGGCCCAATGCCTCTCGGAAGCCAGCTGGTGTGGTGGATGCCATCTGAAATGTGATGAGACCCCCTTTTTTTCAATTGTGAAACTGAGAGCCACTACCTTGGCTTGGTGGAAAAATGATGGTAATGTCATACAGCTAGATACCCATGATCATGATAGGTTGTCTCATTATGAGACCTCCTATCCTCTAACTAACCCCCTAAGCATTCTATCATTTATTCTTGTAGGTCCCCCCTTTTCTTACAGATAAGCGTTTCATTGCTTTCTTGGGGGATCTCTGGGAGAAGCATCTAGAAGGTTTATGTATAGGATTTTATCTTTTACTTGACAACAATCCCTCTTGGCCTTCAGCCCCTTCTTCCCATAGAATGAGGGACAACCCTCTCTTGGGTCAATACAACCTAACATCCCAAGAGATAAGGAAATGGGGGGTTTAAGTGATGAAAAGTGGTAAGTATGGTCAGGAATGGTATGATGATTTTTCAAGGGAGTTCCTAGTAGCAAACCCATTCCTAAGGAAGACCACTTACTAGGGCACAATGTCAACCACCAAGGTGAAACAAGGAAAAAGGCATAATGTCCAAACATATGTCATGAAATCTAAAGAAGTCTAAGATACAACATACTCAAATGCCTCAAATATTGAAAGGACACTCACTATAATACCCGACTTGTACCTCATGGGGCAAGGCCCAATGCCTCTTGAAAGCCAGCTGGTGTGGTGGATGCCATCTAAAAATCTATGACCTCTTTGGTGGTGAGAAGGGTCTCCATCTGTGCAAGTGGATATTGCTGGTCATGTAGTCTCTCGGCACTCCATATCTGCAACCTGAGGGCCTCGAGACATGATCTCCTTAGTTATCCCACAAAATGGGGATAACAAGTCCAAATGGAGTGATTCACAGTAACTTTGGGTGAATTACTCATAGTTTTTAGTTAGGTGTTCCTGATGTAGATTTGAGTGATAACAAGTAACAATTCATGTTGTTATTATGAGGTTAAATTCCATTTCCAAGCAATATGGTTTTCGTATTTCCAAGAAAATCCTCATAGCTCTGGGCTAGGTTTTTAGTCTTATCTAGTGAGTTGGCTTCTCGGTGGATTGCTTTCCTCCTTTTAGGGATTCTTTGGGTGCCCTTGGACATCTCTTGTCGAATAAGCAAGAGATGAGTGGGATCATCAAAGATGACATCTATAGGCAGATGGCCTCAATGTTTGACCCCCTTACATGCTTTAGCATTGGGTGCCTACACTGAGGATACCTCTAGGGAAATTTTTTGTGGGCTCTCGTAGGGTATGGATAGATGGTGAGCATCAAATTCCATGAGGATAGGATTTTCTAGTGATTTTATATGTAGGAGATTGAGACATAGTGTTGGTTCGCTTCACGTTTGCTCGTTTCTTTCTTAACGTTGGGGGGTTGAAGACCCAGGGTTCATCTACAGTTAGCATTCAGAAAATCCATTGAACACTCCTTAACCATGAACAATATGCAACAACAACACAAGCATATTCAATTGACACATGAGTAATACATCATAGATCAAAATCATTTTATCTTTATTATCATCCTTCAATTAGGTACAAACATACATTAAATGACTCATTCATTGACAACAAAAAAGTATTACATTTCCTCAAGCAATTTCCTAGATTTAAATTACATTGTTCCATGCACATCCTTTCAAAATCTACATATATGATAGACTTAGACTTATAACCAGAGACATTACAAGAAATAATCTTAGAGAGAGCTCAAGAACATTGACGAAAAACCACCAGAACAACAACCAACTAACTAACTAGTTAACTCTCTTTTTGTTATTGTTGCTTCTAAGCTTTGGCGCTCAACCACATCCAGTTCTTCTCCACTCGCTCTATTGATTGCCAGTCTTGCATGCTTTTCTCAACCGCATGTAGTCCACGTAGACTCTTTAGAATTGTGGCAATCTCAACTACCTTGCCAGCTCATCTTTTCACTGCTCCACGTTCTCTTGTATTTCTTGTATTAATTAGTTGGGGAGATTTCTTGAAGATTATTTTCTTGATTCCAGTGTGCTTGCAGTGTTTTCTTGATTTCTAAAGCACATTAAAAAATTCAAACCGACGCGTACTGGAATTGGTGTGCATTAACAAAACTTGATTTGGCATGCACACCTTTTGTTTGTTGATACTGAGAGGGGGGTGAATCAATATCAAGTACAATTTAACACTTTTTACAACTTTACTTTTCAATCAAATAATATATCCAATATACAATATGAGCAAAAGATGAAATACACAGTGCACAATAGATTTACGTGGAAATCCACATAATTCTTATCTTATATAATAAAAATATTACATTCAAAGGAAGCTACAACTTCCAAGATTTTCCAGCACCAACTAAAAGGAGACACCAACCCCCTGGTTTACAGGCTCCAATCCAAAGGAAGCTACAACTCCCTAGATTCTCTAGATCCAACTGGAAAGAGGCTCCAACCCCCTTTCCTTGCCCCTTCCTTCCACCCTCAAATATGTATATAAAAGAATCAACCTGTCATAACCAAGTTCTAAGACTCTCCTGGTCCACTGTAGATTCACATGAACAACTTGATGATGTCATTTGTCATCTTGTACCTACCCAAAACATAGATCCGTGCTTTGCTCTACTGTCAACCTGCGAACATCCATGTTTTTCTCCACTATGACCTATGTATATTCATGCCTTGCTCCACTGCAACCCGTAGATGACCTCATAAATCTTTGTACACTGAGGATGACCTTAGAAAGCTCTGTACACTTCTCTCTTGCAGATTTTTTCTTTACCGAATTTCACCTTTCTAACACAAGTGGAGACCCACTTATGCTAGCTCCATTCTACACTTACTTGATGATAATGAGAGGCTTTTTTATGTGTATTTACACTTTTCCAAGTACTTCCTTTACTTAACTTTTTAGGGCCGACCTATAACTTCTTATTTGCACTTTCTTTATTTAACTTTAGGGTCGACTTGTAACTTCTTATTTGCACTTTCTTTATTTAACTTTAGGGCTGACCTGTAAATTCTTGTTTGCACTTTCTTTATTTAACTTTAGGGCTGACCTGTAACTTGTTGTTTGCAACACCTTTGGGGCTTCTTGACCATTTAACCATTTAACCATATTTCTAGGGATTTTTGTAGATTTCTTCAAAGTGTCTTCCCATGAGGGCCATGCTTAAAGTTATTTCATAAGGGAGGTACTTTGGAGACTTCTTCAAATACACCCATCACTTCTAGGGGCTTCCAAACCTTTTCTAGAGTTGACATCAACAACAACCAATTTTCCAACAATCTCCCCCTTTGGCATTGATGGCAACACTCATACTCTTATTGTGAACATTGCTCCCCCTATCATCATGCTTCCAAATTTTCTTTCCCCCTTTGACATCAATGGAAAATGGTGACTCTTCTCTTTGGGGTTTCTCCCCATGAACTCATGGCACTCAATAGTACTTCTCCTGCCTTTTATGTTTTCTTATCCTTTCCTTCCTTGGAGCTCTTTTGTGTGACTTCAATTTTCTTTCTTTCCTCTTTGTCTAGGATGTATATGTTATTTGGTCTTCTTGTTTCTATCACAACCAATATGCCTGAGTCTTCTTCTCTGATTTCACATCTTCAGGAGTCAACCTTAAGATTGTATTCTTGATCACTTATTTCACTAACACTAAGGAGATTATGCTTCAATTATTCAACTAGTTAGACATTTTATGCTTTTACATTTTCACTTCCAAGACTCAATACACCTTTTCCAAGTATTTTGACAGAGGAGTCATTTCCAAATGCCACTCTGCCACTTTTTCCTTTCTTTAGGATGATGAATTTGTTTTAGTCCCCAGTCATGTGTGTTGAGCACCCACTATCTATGTACCATTCATCTTCTTTATCTTCAACAATTAGTGTTAATCAACAATTTTCCTTGTTTGGATTCTCTTTTCTTTTCCATACTATGGTTGGCATAGGAGCATCTTCTTTCATATCTCTGCAATCTCGTGCTTTGTGACCAAGATTATTGCATTTCTAGCATCCAATATTTTGATCCATCAGTGGAACAAATGGATTGTAATTTCTATTGAAAGATCCATAAGCATTTCCAAATCTATTTTTTACATGAGTGTCCTTTGGATATCCATAATCATTTATGTTTCTCATATAGTTGTCTCTTGCATTGATTTTACAGTGAATTGCTTTGTGTCTAAAGTTTCTGCAAGTATAAAAATGACCAAGAAAAATATTCTCATACCTATTAGGAAAGAACCTTCTTGGTGTCTCACCACTTCTGAATTTCGATCTTCTGTTCCAGCTAGAGGTGTCATGTTCTTGCTTTTCTTCAACTCCCTTTTGATTGTTGATTCCACTTCTTAAGGTATTTGCATAGTTTCTAGAATTTCCTTCATATTTCTTGTCATTTTTATCTGTGTCTGTTGTCTTCAAACTGTTATTGTATCCACGTCCTGTCTTATCAGTAGGTGATCTCTGATTGTTAAGAATTTCATATAACGTTTCAGTACTTCTTTCAAATTTCTCCAATTTTTCCATTGTCAATGTTAGCTCCTTTCTTGTGTGATCCAATTATGCTTTTAATTTCTCATAATCTCCAATCTTCTTATCTAATTGCTCCTTCACTCTATTAATTGTCTTTTCAAGCTCATGATTCTCTTCTTCTTAGCTACTCAATTCATTTTTTAATTCTCTATTTGTGTTTTTGAGCTTGATATTTTATTTTTCAACGTGCTTCAATTTTTCCAGATTCGCATCATCTTCCTATTCACTTTCTGTGAAGTATTTGCCTCCCCAAAAAGACTTTATGTTTGTTTCTGTTGATGTTTTTAGTAGCATCAGGAGGTATTCTTTCCTTGACAATTTTTCTTAGAGAAGAAGATTCCAAGAAGTCAAAGGAAGACCATTGAACAATTGAAGAACACCCCATAAGAGAATTCGGCCCACAGGAAAATAACAAAGTGGAAATAGAATTTATGAGAAGAGAAGTCTGCCCACATGAAAATAATAAAGTTAAAATAGAATTTCTAGGAAGAGAAGTTGACCCACAAGAAAATAATAAAGTCGAAATAGAATTTACAGGAAGAGAAGTCGACCCCAACTAAGTGACTGAACTAGTATAAATAAAGGTGACACCTTGCTCATTTGAAAACACACACACACACTCATCTCATCCACTCAGAAAAGAAGGAAAAGGGGGTGCAAGTCTAAGGCAAACCTAGTAGACGCTGCAACTGGGGTTCTTGGTGGTTTCTCTTATGCGCTATCTCTATAAGAGTTGTGCTAGGGTTGTGAGGTGACTCAATTGTCTACCCTCGCTAGGGTTTGACAAGAAGAAGAGATAAGTACTTGTTATCAGGGTTTCTTCATTGTTGGTTTTTCTCTTGTGAATAGAGCTTGTTCATGGTTGTATTGTATTATAAAAAATATTCTCTCTAAGAAAAGTTGGTTGGGTTTTTCCCCGAGTTTGGGTTTTCCTAGGATAAATATTTGTGTCTTCTTATGATTGTCTATCTACTTATAGATCCTAATTATATTTTAAGTATATGATTTTTGAATGTTAAAAGAAGATCAAAATACTCTGGTAAATATATTGCTATTGAAAATTTAAGAAAATATAACATGGTATCAAAACATGTTACCTTCAGAACAATCTAATCACTGGAATGAAGATTGTGAGAAAAAATGGAAGGCCACATTGTTGAGATTTGTTGTTGCACAATTTTTTGTCAAGCTCGTTGAGCAATTTATTGGAGGTGTTGAAACAAAACTTAAAATCTTTAACCCTTAAGGTTTAGATTTTTTTTTATTGGTTGTGTTTTACGTGTTTCGGCTTTCTAAAACAAGAATTTCGTCACCTATAAATTCATGATGCCTTTAATTGTTTATTTTTGAACAACGAACGGAAAAAATCTAAAAAATATAAGTTTTTAAACACTCTTTGAAAAATCTTTTAAAACGGGTAGTAATTTAAAATTTACAAATTTTAATTTGAACCTGAAAGAAATCGGGATTCAGGGTTTTGCGTAAACAAATGTTTGATGCAAATTGAATCACGAAACCCCGATACCCAATTTTGCGATGCATTTGATCCTTAAGTAAGATACAAATTAATCTAATCTCTTCTAAGAATGATTAAGAGTTAAAATAATTACATCACGATTTCGGGATTCGCGGTTCTATGAGAAGCGCATTTCTTGTCATCATATTTCCCGAAATCTCGATCGCCAAAATCCCAACTCATAATTCACAATTAAAATAAACTATATCTGTTTTGGCCTTAATCTTGATTACTGAGTTGATTAAGATAAGTTAAGTCATATTTAAAAGAGACGGGCCATCGCCATTTCGCGATCTCGGGATTCACAATTCCATGAGAGCACGACTCATGTCATCAGATTTCCCAAAATCCCAATTTCCGATTTTCCGATTAACAAAATCCCGAAAAGATCGAATCTCAATTAATCAACATTTTAAAAACGTTTAAATATTAAATAAAACATCGCGATATCGCGATTTCAGCGATCAGGTTTCTTCGATGACATATTTTTTCGACATCAAGACTGTCGAAACCCCGAAAATCATGTTATCAAATTTAACTCAAAATTAACACTAATAAATCCACTTTCTAAAAAGTTTTAAAGTTAATCTTTCTTTAAGTGTTCATTAATGCATTGTGGTCTGATTAAGTATGTTTCTCTTTTTTTGAAAATGACGAGAAAGCCTAAGTACGGACATTGAATGCATATCCCCGAAAATCTTTTCTACATTACGAGCTTTTATTTCATGACAGATGTACGATTCTGATTATGTTTAAGATATATTCAAATTAAATGATCAAACATCTGTATTTTCATTTCAAAGCTAAGTTTTTTCATCCACTCTCTGTGACAGGTTTTCAAGTTAAACGCAGAGCTATAGCACCCAAAAAAACACCGAAGAAAAACAAAGACCAACAAGAAGGTGATATTATCTCTAATACTACTCCACACGGCGTACACTCTATCAAATCGTGGATTGGAATTTTCGAATTGCTGGAGGATGAGCTTAAATATGCAGACCCTGATTCGAAAAATTACCTTCGAGACATTGTTGATTCTAAGCTTCATAAGGTTGTTGCGTGTCCGAGGCTGGTGACATATACTGAGATGATCGGCTGGGCTCTGGATAGGGTAGATATCCCAACAAGAAGCATTCTGAACGAGCAAGGATCTGTCGTCGGCTCATTCAGGCCTGAGAACATTCAAGTAATGTATAAACTCTCACCGAATTATAAACACACCTTTAATGCTGAATTTTTAGCTGAGTTTCAAAGAAAGGAATGTGTTGAGGCAAGCCAAACATATCCCAACATGATTAGAGGATGGGTGACGTCCGAAGCAAATTTTAGGGCCGATACTCATGGGATTTATGCTTCGGCCTCCTTAAACGAATATATGGTTTACGTAGCTATGATGTTATGCAGACTATTCAGGAGAAAGGATCCCTGTCACTTTCATGCAGACTGGGTACCATTCTTAGAGGAAGTTTAAGAAGGACGTAGTTTTAACTGGCATAAAATTTTGTCAGATAACCTAACGCAAGAGGTTGTAAATTATAAAGCAGCCAAGTCAAAGGGACAGCCAGTGTCTTTTTATATGTCTGCATATATTACGGATGCCATTTCTTTTATGAATCCTTTTCTATTAATGAGTTGGAGTTGGATTACTTCCTTCCCAGAGCCTATTCATAAATACCACTCATCTCTATGGGAAGAAAATGCAAAATATTTTTTTTATGATGTTTGTCATTATGTCATTATTCCTCTGCACAAATTATTTTTTGGATGTGAACCCCCTCGCATTTCTGATGCAGTCATAGAAAACCTCAAATCGGTTGCCGACTGGTTTATTGAGGAAATTTTTTCCTATGTTAGGGTTTATCGCTGTTCCATTTTGCCTAACGCACTCCCGAAATTCTTACCAGACAGATTAGTATGCAGAGAAGTAGCTCATCAGTTAGCCAAGGGTGGTATTGGGCTAGAATTAAAATCCCTTCAGAAAAAAGCATGGCCATCTTTCCCTGTTCATGTCGAGAAATTTACTTTATCAAACTTAGGCAATTCTAAGGCAGAGGCTGAGTCATTGGAGGAAGTGAAGTTAGTAAACATCGAGCACAGAAAACATGACCCTTACCAAATAATTAGTCGGCATTACATACATTGTAATTTAAAAGCATATGCACATGAATTTTCTGTTTATGATGATATTTTCAAAGATGTTAAGTCTTATGAGGAAGTGCAGAATAGAGTACAGGCCTTTCCACCTAACTCACAGGCTAGGTTTGCATCTTTTTAAAGCCATAGGCGAAGTTGTCTGACGAAGATTTTATAGGGTGAAATTTCGACCTCATTGCCAGAACAAGAAGAAACCCCTCCAGGGTTTGAAACTAATTCTCAAGGTAAAGCCAATGATAAAGATAAGTTGAAGGATGCTGAAATACCTCCTCAAAAAACAAAAGGTTCTTAGATAAAAGAAAGAGGGACAAAGAAAGGAAAAGGATTGGAAACAAGTCCAATAATTCTTGATGATGTTCCAGAAAAGATAGGAGGAACTGCTTCAAAAGAGCTTGGTAGTCCTATCACCTCTTTAACCCCATTATAGTCTACTTTCGGAACCCCTCATGAAGGAGTTCTATATGTCAGTGACCTAGAGCTGATTTCAAGAGATGAAATCCCCCCATCGGATTACTTTTTCAGCAAAAAGCGAAGAGTTGTCTTGAAACAGGAAATTCATCCTAGAGGAGAAGGATCGATTAAGAAACATAAAGTTATCATAGATGGAAAGAAACTCAAGGATGGAGAGTTCGCTAATGAATTAGTAGGAATAATGGGTGCTATAGCATCAGCTAATATATATTCTGTGGGAAACCTAACAACTATGCTTGAACAGAAGGATCAAGAAATAATCCAGTTGCAAGACAAACTGAAGGAAAATGAAAGAAATATTGGTTGGGGAATACAGAAGGGTCTAGAAAAACATAGACTCAAAGATATGCAAGAAATATAAAAATTAAATAAAGATTTGGATGAGGCAAAAAATTTAATACAGGTCACACAGGAACAAGTACAAAAGCTAGGAGAAGAAAATAAGTAGTTGCATGATAAGATTAATTTTATTACTAACCAGGTAGTTGAACTTGAACATTTCAGGACGCAGGCATAAGAGATATATGCAAGAATATAAGAGGAACAACAGAAAGTATTCTGGAATCTGGAAATAATCTAGAACTATTTTCAGGAATCAAATAAGTCCATGGAAAATGTGTTCAAGAAAGAAACTTTCCAACGTGAAACTTTGACGAAAATATATAAATATAGTTTCAAAAGGCTGAGAAATGGCTTCAGAAATTTTGGAGAGAGCCATTCTTGTAATTTCAGTTTTGAAGTTCATCGAAATATAAATCGCAAACAAGATTCTGGATCCTGCAACTTTGTAACTATCTGTCTTCCCCTGTTTATCATGCTTTGTTAAATTTTCTGTTTAAATGTTTTTCTAAGAAGTAATTGATTTGAAGTGATATACATCGTGGTTTATTATTTCAGATTGGTTTGGATGTTAAAATGTTTTACAGTGTTTTCTCTGAAATTGCTTTAGTAATTTTAAGACCTGTAAAACATTTTGTTCCTTAATACTTAACTCTGTTAGAAACCTTGTTTTTCTTTCATCATCGTTAATTGAAATATAAGATTATTTCTTGATAAAAGCCTTATATTTCTCTATAGTGTGTTTTGTTGTTTACAATTTCAAAATTGTTACAAAACCAGGAAATGGCCTTGAATGTGTTTTACATTACTGTTTTAAATTTTAAAATTGTTTTCCTTGATCTAATCTCTGGAAATCTGAAGTAACCAATTGATTAAAAAATCCATTTATAAACCTTTTAAACTTTATCATCCATGACTGTCCCTAGTAGCAGACAACCTAACGTAGAACCGGGCCTTCAGGATCAAACCGGCATTGCCCTAAGTTTATTTAATACTATTTTTAAAACAACGACTAATAGGGCTGAGTTAGAACGATCATGGGCTGCTATTGAGTGTGACATTAGCATCCAAGAGCAACAGGAAGCAAGACAGAGACAATTGAGAAACTAAATCTGCTTTGATCTTTCTTTAGTCCCTTATTTCCAAATCTTTTCTTTAAATCATTACGGATGCCTTGATGGTATGTTTTATAGCCTTAAAACATAAACTCAGGAACAACATCTTTTTGGCGCCATTACCGGGGAACAAAGAAACGAATCTTTTCCCTGGGAAGAACGACATTGACATTTTTTGTTGTTGATAGTGAACAAGAGCATAAAACTTTCTAAGGCTAAATTATTTTTCACTTGGCAACTCCACACTAAATAATCTGACTAGTAGCCGCAAGAACAACAGAAAAAACCTGGATAGTAAACAGACCTCGCCAGTCTCCGATCCGGAAAAAATTTTAAAATCATGAAAATCAATTAAACAAATCCTTTTATCTACTTATCCTATAGATCAGCCTAAATTTACACAATCAAACTCATTAGAAACTTTTGAAAGATCACTTTCACTTCCCCCCTCTTTTGATACTTTCTCATTCCCTGAAGTTTCGTCTCCAGTTTTTCGAAAATCTTCTCCACACGCTGTCCAAACTTCATTCCCAAATCTAACCATGGTGGCACAAGGAGGTGCTGGAGCTGGAGGTGGTGCTTCTGGAGGTGGTCAAGTACCACTTCCCAGGATTTTTGCCAAAGTGGTTGCTAGATATGCTCCCCTCGTCCTTCCTGTTCCTCTTCATGATCTCCCTAAAAATTATATGAAGAGCCTCCTGAAATTTATGAAGAGCCTCCCGAAATTTACAGGGGAGGGTGATTTGACTGCACAAGAACACATAAACTTTTTTGATCAATTTGAAGATATACTCGGAATAGAACATGAAGATGTTTATTCTAGATTACTTGTTCAAACATTTGAAGGACAGGTGAGGACTTGGTTCCGAGCCTTACCAGCTGGATCATTAAGATCCTATGAAAAGCTTGAGAGTGCATTTATCAGACAATGGGGTGAGAGGAAGGATCACCTCTAGTATTTAACCGAATTCGGAGCCCTCAGAAAGAAAAACTCTGAGTCAATTCTAGAATTCACACAGAGGTTCAATAAATTTTACAATAAAATTCCAGTTGAAGTTAAACCTTCACAACCTGCAGCAAAAGTGACTTTTGCTGGAGCTTTTGATCCCAACTTTGCTTTATTGTTGAGAGAAAGGAGATCAATAGACCTTTCTAAAATGCAGGATGATGCGCTTGAAATCGAATCCAATATGATGGCATTAGGAAAACTTAAAGAAAAAACTGAAACTAGTAATAAAAAAAAAAAAAAAATTTAAAGAACAAGGTGGACCTTCAGGGTCAAGAAAATCTTCTGGAGATAGAATAGAAGAGATGGATTGGGTCATTCGAGAACTTTCAAACAAGATCTCAAAAATGGAACTAGAAAAATCTGAAAGAGATCATTTTCCCAGAAAAGATTTTCGAAAAAATCCTGAACCTCAGGGACCACATAAAATGATGAAAAATGAAGATCAAAAAATTCAAAGACCCTTTAAAAGTGAAAATTATATTGGAGAAGAAGATTTAGGAGATTTTGAAGAATTAGATGAAGACATTAGTAATCTTGGTGATGATAATAAATCCCCATATTTATCTAGACAGGATTATGAAGCGTCTTTGATTAAAGAAAGTACATCAGATGAAAAGGTTAACAATAATGTCACTGATGATTTTACATATCAAAATATTGTAGACGATATTATTGCTAAGTTACAGGGAAAATATAATCTAAGACCAAGAAATAAAAATCTCCCAAATGTTACAACAAAAAAGGGTTTGTTAAGAAATGATATCGATGAGGTAAATCCAAAAGTTGTAGATAAACAGTCTGCAAAAAGAAATACAATTGATACCCACCCTGTACAGTTAGAACCAGTAGGAACACCCCTTGTAAATACACAAGCTCCAATAAAAGAAAACAAGGTTACTTTCCAACGTAAAACCAAGAAGAAAGGTATGGAAGCCCTGAACATTGAAAATGACAAGGCTCTAGGAAACTTTAATTTGGAAAACAAAATAAGTAAAATCAAACTTCCTATCCCCCTTGTTGAATTAGCTAAAAATCCAGTATACCGAAAACAAATCGCCAAAATGATTAATTTTTCTGAAGATGAAAGTCAGGCCAACGCTATTAACTTAGAAGATGGCAAGCCTATCCTAGTTTTCGGTCCACATGTCGAAGGTGCAAGAGATACAATGGCTCCTTTTTATATTACACTAACCCTTTTCGACCATCTTTTACATAAATGTATGTTGGATTCTGGAGCTTCCCATAATGTTATGCCAAAGGCAATAATGGAAAAACTTGGTCTCGAAATCACAAGACCCTATGGTGATCTATATTCTTTCGATTCAAGGAAAGCAAAATGCATAGGTATGATTAAAGACTTAGTGGTAGGTTTGGCTCAAATACCTGCTAAAAGTATCCTTATGGATGTAGTAGTCGCTGATATTCCCCAAAAATATGGAATGCTATTATCTAGATCATGGGGCGCTAAGCTTGGAGGATCTCTCCAGCTAGATATGACATATGCTACAATCCCCGTTTTCAGAGGCCGATTTACTCGTCTTTACAGGGAGACTAGGTTGGAATTTACTGTAAGTGACCCAAATAACCCTAACAATCATCCAGTTTATATTACCGACCAAGATTTAGGAAATTGTATATTATCTCTAGATGATGATTTTGAAGTAGATGTAGATGATAAATGTACAGAAGAAAAAATTGAAAAAAAAGAAATAGAGAAAAATGTATATATGGAAAATGTATTTTGATGGTGCTTCCTCCTATCTTGGAGCTGGGGCTGGGGCACTTCTTATTGCTCCTGATGATCAATTTGTTATTCCTTTTTCATATAGGCTCTAGTGGTATATAGATTGTACAAATAATGTATGTGAATATGAAGCTTTAGTACTCAGATTAGACACTGCTAGAAGGATGAAAATTAAGAATCTTGAAGTCTTTGGTGATGCTGAATTAATCATAAAACAAGTGAATCGGAAATATCAAGCTAAGCATCCTAGATTACGGTCTTATAGGAATTGTGTTTGGGATTTAATAGAGAACTTCTTCACTTCTGTGAATTTTCATTTCATCCCAAGATCTGAAAATCAACAGGCTGATGCTTTAGCCAAAGCTGTATCAACTTTTACACCCCCGACTGCTTTTAATTTAAAATATCATATACAAATGAGACATCGCCCTTCAATACCAAATAATATACAACATTGGCAGGTTTTTGAAGACGATGAACAACTTCAAAAGTTTCTCGAATCATTAGATGAATTTGCAGAAACGTATAATGATCAGGAGAATCAAAATGATCCTATTTAGATCATGCAAGAAGGGGAAGATTCTAAAGATTTTCATGATAAAATTGCTAACCACCGAATGCTTGTTCTCAAGAACAACTAAATCCACAAAGGTCTAATCCCTTTGGAAATACTCTTTAATAAAGATGACATTCCTTCTAAAACTACTCTACAACCTCAACCAGAGGAGGTTGAAGATTGTAGTATAGGAACCGAAGATAATCCCAAAATGGTTAAGTTATCTAAATATTTATCAATAGAAAACAAAAACAAATACACGGAGTTGTTAAAAAAATATAAAGATGTGTTTGCATGGTCATACGAAGATTTGAAAACATATGACACTTCTGTGATAGAACATAAAATACCACTTAAACTAGGAGTCAAACCTTTCAAACAAAAACGCCGACAATTTAACCCTATTTTGTTACCTGTTATTGAACGAGAAGTTAAAAAACTTCTAGACACTAAGATTATTGTTCCCCTAAGATATTCTGATTGGGTAGCTAATATGGTCCCAGTTAGAAAGAAAAATGGAGAAATCAGATTATGTGTTGATTTCAGGAATCTTAATAAATCTTCTCTTAAAGATCATTATCCTCTACCTAAAATGGACCACGTTCTTGAAAAAGTAGTAGGGGCTAATAGAATGTCCATGATTGATGGATTTTTAGGTTATAATCAGATTGCTGTTAGTGAGCTTGACAAGGAAAAAACCACATTTATCACTCCTTGGGGCACGTTTATGTATGATAAAATGTTGTTTGGACTAATGAATGCAGGAGCTACTTTTCAACGTGCAATGGATATTGATTTTGTCGGCGAACGGGACAAGTTTGTAGTCATCTATTTGGATGATCTTACTATTTTTTCAAAATCAGATGAAGACCATATGATTCATCTCAAACAAACATTTGAAAAATGCCGCAGGTTTGGTCTATCCTTAAATCCTAAAAAGTCTCATTTCGCCATGCAGGAAGGAAAGTTGTTGGGTCATATAGTATCCCGAGATGGAATCAGGATTGATCCTAAAAGAGTAGATTCTATAGATACAATAGCTATTCCTAGGAATGTTAAAGAAATTCAATCATTTTTAGGGAAAATAAATTTCTTGAGAAGATTTATTCCTAACTTCGCTGAGATTGTTAAATTGATTACAGATATGCTCAGAAAAAAACAACGAAGTAAAGTGGACAGCAGAAGCTAAGGCATCCTTTGCCCACATTAAGAAAGTTATAAGTGAGGCACCAGTATTAGCGAGCCCAGATTATCTTAAAGATTTTCTCATTTTTTCATTTTCCTCTGAACACATGCTTGTTGTTGTGCTCCTTCAGAAGAATGAAGAAGGTTTCGAGTAACCTATAGCCTTCTTTAGCAAAATCCTCCGAGATGCTGAACTTAAATACAATATAATGGAAAAGCAAGCTTATGCTATGGTAAAAGCATTGAAATCTTTCAGAACATATGTGTTACATTCTAAAGTGATTGCATATGTACCCACTAGTGCTGTAAAAGATATCTTGGTTCAAGCAGACAGTGATGGTAAAAGAGGAAGATGGCTTGCAAAAATTCAAGAGTTTGACTTGGAGGTTAAACCGACCAAATTGGTAAAAGGACAGGGTTTAGCTAAACTTTTAGCTGAATCCAATTTTAGGGCTCTTGGGATAAACAGTGCTCAGGAGGAAGAAGGATGGATAGATGTGAATGAACTTGATGACCAAATAGTCAAAAACAAGATCGAGGAGAAATTCGCGTCGTCAAATTGGTACAAGGACATAGTAACATACTTATTAACTTTTAAATGTCCAGATGATTTGTCACCTTCCAAAGCTAGAACACTGAAGTTGCATGCAGTTAAATACTGTATTTCCGAGAAATGATTATACTGGAAAGACCTTCTTGGTTTCCTTTTAGTCTGTCTGGTCGAATCAGAAACAGAGGAAGTTATAAGTCAATTTCATGAAGGAGTCTGTGGAGGGCACCACGCTTGGAGAGCTACAACATATAAAATCCTGAGGGTTGGTTATTACTGGCCTAAAATTTTCCCAGATGTAAATGCTAAGGTACGAGCTTGCAGCCCTTGCCAATTTTTTACAGGAAAACATAAGCTACCAGCGATGCCATTAGTCCCAGTCAAGACATAAGCTCCTTTTCAGCAATGGGGACTTGACTTCATAGGTGAGATAAATCCTCATTCAAGTGCCCAACATAGATGGATTTTGACCGCTACTGACTATTTCACCAAATGGGTGGAAGCTATCCCAACAAGGAAAGCCATTGATTCAGTAGTTATAGACTTTTTAGAAGAAAATATCTTGTCTAGGTTCGGCTGTCCTAGAAAGATAGTCACAGATAATGCGCATGCTTTCAAGTCTATGGCAATGGTTAGTTTTTTCCAGAAATATAATATTGTGTTGGGACATTCTATAGCATACTATCCGCAGGGAAACAATTTGGCAAAATCTTCTAACAAGAGCTTGATCAGTATAATCAAGAAAGTCTTAAATGAAAATAAAAAATCTTGGCATTTACATTTAAAATACGCTCTATGGGAAAACCAGATAGGCACAAAAAAGTCTATCGGTACTTCTCCATTTCAAATGGTTTATGGAACAGATGTAGTATTGTCCATAAATCTAGCACTTCCTGTGATGAAACTATGGCAAGACGAGAAGGAAGAACCAAATCCTCTCACAAGAAGGATAAACCAGCTGATTGAAGTTCAACAGCATAGGGATGTAGTAGATGAAAAGTTGCAGAAGTACCAGGATGATATGAAGATATTATTTGATCTCAAGGCTAAGAACAAGAACTTTCTCCCAGGGGATCTGGTTTTGATGTGGGATGCTCGAAAAGAAGATTCAAGAAAAAATGGTAAATTCGATCATATTTGGTATGGACCCTTTAAGGTATCATCTTCTGAAGGAAAAAAATTCATTTCTGCTTGAAAATTTGGATGGTAAGATCTTGAATGCCCCTGTTAATAAGCGTTTTTTAAAGCATTATATGGAATAATTAATCCAAAAAAAAACTCATTGTATATACCATTTTGTTTTTCATTTCTAAAAAATCTTATTCGCATTTTGTAAATAAATAAAAATTAGTTAAGTGTTTATAATATATATATATATATATATATATATATATATATATATATATA
>ML792189.1:80433-94037 GCA_009831015.1 Picea engelmannii
TAATATATATATATATATATATATATATATATATATATATATATATATATATATATATATATATATATATATATATATATATAAAGAAAAGAAAAGAGTCCAAAGAGTTATTTTTGAAATTATAACCTAGGTTTTCTAATTTATAGATTGTTGAAAAATATCCTTTTATACCCTCAATACTATCTTTCACGTTTCCGGACTTTCTTATCAGAGTAGGAGAGATTATGTATTAACTTTGAAAATCAACAAATGATTAGATTCAATAAGGTCAGTTTTCATAGTTTTTTCTCTCTGACTAAAAATTGTTATGTTTGAGTTAATTTTGAATATCTTAAGTTTCTTAACAGTTTGTCTGAGGTTTTAAGCTTGCTCAAAAGAAAATCCCCTGAAAATAATTTTTCCCTTTTTCTCTACAGAATGAGGGGTTTTGAAGGTTGAGAAAAATTGTTCTAGAATAACCAAAACAAGTTGACAAACCTCTATTATAAATTTTTACTTAGATAACCACCCCTGATATATTAAGTATCACTGATTTCCCCCGCTTCGTATGCACAAGCTAACTATAAGACAGATGGTGAAAGGAAATTCATATTTGATTGCCCCCATCTAGTCCTACAGACGATGAAAGGAAATTCATTTAAATGATTTCCCTCGTCTAAGTATAAAAGAAATAGATAACTTCACCGAGGTACTGAACAGGCCTGCTGGCAGTGAAGAAATGTCTGAGCATAAAATTAGCGCTCGAAGCGGTGAAAGGAAATTCAGTAAAAAGGGACAGATAACTTCACCGGGGTATTGAACAGGCTTGCTGGCAGTGAAGCAATATCTGAGGTGTCTGTAAGGTTGTCATACTTATCTATAACTCTATTCTAGTTATCAATTTTTCAAAACCGGATATTCATCTTAAGTCAAAATAGAGCTTCCCAATTTAAAAATTATAAATTTTATTTCAATTGATGCAAGCTGAAATTTACAATAATCTATTAAGTTTCCTAAGATTGTTCTAATCATCTCAATACTAACTCAATTTTGGGACGGGAAGGAGAATATTGAAGAAGACTATAACTGAGTTTCAAGCAAATAAGAAGTTTTGAAAAGGTTTTCAAAGGCTTTATATAATCTCTTTTTCCTCTCCTTGAACAGTTTATCAGAGATAAACCCTTGACACCATTTACCCAATGAAGACACTGAGTCTACATGTTCTCCTCATCCCGCAGGGAGACGAGGTCCCCAGTTGGAGCCTATGTTGAAACAGAACTTAAAATCTTTAACCCTTAAGGTTTAGATTTTTTTTTATTGGTTGTGTTTTACGTGTTTCGGCTTTCTTAAAACAAGAATTTTGTCACCTATAAATTCGCGATGCCTTTAATTGTTTATTTTTGAACAACGAACGGAAAAAATCTAAAAAATATAAGTTTTTAAACACTCTTTGAAAAATCTTTTAAAACGGGTAGTAATTTAAAATTTACAAATTTTAATTTAAACCTGAAAGAAATCGGGATTCGGGGTTTTGTGTAAAGAAATGTTTGATGTAAATTGAATCACGAAACCCCGATACCCGATTTCGCGATGCATTTGATCCTTAAGTAAGATACGAATTAATATAATCTCTTCTAAGAATGATTAAGAGTTAAAATAATTATATCGCGATTTCGGGATTCACGGTTCTATGAGAAGCGCATTTCTTGTCATCATATTTCCGGAAATCCTGATCGCCAAAATCCCGACTCATAATTCACAATTAAAATAAACTATATTTGTTTTGGCCTTAATCTTGATTACTGAGTTGATTAAGATAAGTTAAGTCATATTTAAAAGAGACGGGCCATCGCCATTTCGCGATTTCAGGATTCGTGATTCCATGAGAGCACGACTCATGTCATCAGATTTCCCAAAATCTCGATTTCTGATTTTTCGATTAACAAAATCCCAAAAAGATCGAATCTCAATTAATCGACATTTTAAAAACGTTTAAATATTAAATAAAACATCGCGATTTCAGCGAACGGGTTTCTTTGATGACATATTTTTTCGACATCAAGACTGTCGAAACCCCGAAAATCATGTTTTTAAATTTAACTCAAAATTAACACTAATAAATCCACTTTCTAAATTTTTTTAAAGTTAATCTTTCTTTAAGTGTTCATTAATGCATCGTGGTCCGATTAAGTATGTTTCTCTTTTTTTGAAAATGATGAGAAAGCCTAAGTACAAACATTGAATGCATATCCCCAAAAATCTTTTCTACATTACGAGCTTTTATTTCATGACAGATGTACGATTCTCATTATGTTTAAGATATATTCAAATTAAACGATCGAACGTCTGTATTTTCATTTCAAAGCTAAGTTTTTTCATCCACTCTCTATGACAAGTTTTCAAGTTAAACACAGAGCTATGGCACCCAAAAAAGCACCGAAGAAAAATGAATACCAACAGGAAGGTGATATTATCTCTGATACTACTCCACACGGCGTACACTCTGTCAAATCGTGGATTGGAATTTCTGAATTGCTGGAGGATGAGCTTAAATATGCAAACCCTGATTCGGAAAATTACCTTCGAGACATTGCTGAGTCTAAGCCTCATAAGGTTGCTATGCGTCCGAGGCTGGTGACATATACTGAGATGATCGGTTGGGCTCTGGATAGGGTAGATATCCCAACAAGAAGCATTCCGAATGAGCAAGGAGCTATCGTCAGCTCATTCAAGCCTGAGCACATTCAAGTAATGTATAAACTCTCGCAGAATTATAAACACACCTTTAATGCTGAATTTTTAGCTGAGTTTCAAAGAAAGGAATGTGTTGAGGCAGGCCAGACATATCCCGACATGATTAGAGGATGGGCGAGGTCCAAAGCAAATTTTAGGGCCGATACTCATGGGATTTATGCTTCGGCCTCCTTAAACAAATATATGGTTTACGTAGCTATGATGTTATGCAGACTATTCAAGAGAAAGGATCCCTGTCACTTTCATGCAGACTGGGTACCATTCTTAGAGGAAGTTTCAGAAGGACGTAGTTTTAACTGGCATAAAATTTTGTCAGATAACCTAACACAAGAGGTTGTAAATTATAAAGTAGCCAAGTCAAAGGGAAAGCCAATGTCTTCTTATATGTCTGCATATATTATGGATGCCATTTGTTTTATGACTCCTTTTCTGTTAATGAGTTGGATTTGGAGTACTTCCTGCCCAGAGCCTGTTCATAAATACCACTCAGCTCTCTGGGAAGAAAATGCAAAAGATTTTTTTTATGATGTTTGTCATTATGTCATTATTCCTCTGCACAAATTATTTTTTGGATGCGAACCCCCTCGCATTTCTGATGCAGTCATAGAAAGCCTCAAATCGATTGTCGACTGGTTTATTGAGGAAAATTTTTCCTATGTTAGGGTTTATGGTTGTTCCATTCCACCTCACGCACTCCCTAAATTCTTACCAGACATATTAGTATGCAGAGAAGTAGCTCATCAGTTAGCCAAGGATGGTATTGGGCTAGAATTAAAAGCCCTTCAGAAAAAAACATGGCCATCTTTCCCTGTTCATGTCGGGAAATTTACTTTATCAAACTTAGGTCATTCTAAGGCGGAGGGCGAGTCATTGAAGGAAGTGAAGTTAGTAAACATCGAGCACAGAAAACATGACCCTTACCAAATAATTAGTTGGCATTACATACATTGTAATTTAAAAGCATATGAACATGAATTTTCTATTTATGATGATATTTTCAAAGATGTTAAGTCTTATGAGGAAGTGTAGAACAGAGTACAGGCCTTGCCACCTAACTCACAGGCTGGGTTTGTGTCTTTTCAAAGCCATAGGTGAAGTTGTCTGTCGAAGATTTTACAGGGTGAAATTTCGACCTCATTGCCAGAACAGGAAGAAACCCCTCCAGGGTTTGAAACTAATACTCAGGGTAAAGCCAATGATAAAGATAAGTTGAAGGATGTTGAAATACCTCCTCAAAAAATAGAAGGTTCTCAGATAAAAGAAACAAGGACAGAGAAAGGAAAAGGACTGGAAACAAGTCCAATAATTCTTGATGATGTTCTAGAAAAGATAGGAGGAACTGCTTCAAAAGAGCTTGGTAGTCCTATCACCTCTTTAACCTCATTACTGTCTACTTTCAGAGCCCCTTATGAAGGAGTTCTATATGTCAGTGACCTAGAGTTGATTTCAAGAGATGAAATCCCCCCATCGGATTACTTTTTCAGCAAAAAGCGAAGAGTTGTCTTGAAACAGGAAATTCATCCTAGAGGAGAAGGATCGATTAAGAAGCATAGAGTTATCATAGATGGAAAGAAACTCAAGGATGGAGAGTTCGCTACAGAATTAGCAGGAACAATGGGTGCTATAGCATCAGCTAATATATGTTATGTGGGAAACCTAACAACTATGCTTGAATAGAAGGATCAAGAAATAATCCAGTTGCAAGACAGACTGAAAGAAAATAAAAGAAATATTGGTTGGGGAATACATAAGGGTCTAGAACAAGCTAGACTCAAAGATATGCAAGAAATCCAAAAATTAAATAAAGATTTGGATGAGGCAAAACATTTAATACAGGTCACATAGGAACAAGTTCAAAAGCTAGGAGAAGAAAATAAGTAGTTGCATGATAAGATTAATTTTATTACTAACCAGGTAGTTGAACTTGAACATTTTAGGACGCAGGCATCAGAGATATATGCAAGAATATAAGAGGAACAACAGAAAGTATTCTGGAATCTGGAAATAATCCAAAATTATTTTCAGGAATCAAATAAGTCCATGGAAAATGTGTTCCAGAAAGAAAGAGAGGCGAAAATAGCATGGACTACTTTTCAGAAAGCAGTGTCTTCCTCATTAAAAGAAGAAATTGGAAAAACTCAGAAATTATCTATTTCTGAACAGGTAAAAGGGGATATAATGATAAAAGTCCGGGAATCAAAATTGGCTGAATATAAAAGAATCACAAAAGAAGTTAATGAAGATTGCCAAGGAATCTTCGATCTCTTTGAAAGAGATTCATTGAATATCGGAACAGTTGGTTGTTCTGGATTGTTAGGCGAAGTCAATATAGCCAAGCATCAACTGAGGTTTAGAGAAGAGATCGAGGAAAAGAAAGAAGATATTTTGAACATCAAATTGATCAACATCACAGAGATCAACAAGTGGATGGTGACTTCGAGTTTAAAGTTGAAAATAGTTAAATTTACAGAAAGTATGATAGAAAGTCGGTTGCCCGAATTACAGAGGAGATTTTTCTCATTGGAAGAAAATGAGATACCCGAGGCTCCTAAGATCTTAGTAAATTTTTTGGGAAAATGTGTTTAGAGCGTTGAAACAGAAAAAGGAAGTTCGTCAACGCAAACTTAAAACTTTTTTAAATGTTTTTATTATTAGAATTTTAAAAGAAAATGTAAACGGTTGACATTATTTTATGTAATCATAATATTAGGGAGTTGGTTAGTTTCCAACGTTAAAATTTGACGAAAATGTATAAATATAGTTTCAAAAGGCTGAGAAATGGCTTCAGAAATTTTGGAGAGAGCCATTCTTGTAATTTCAGTTTTGAAGTTCATCGGAATATAAATCGCAAACGAGATTCTGGATCCTGCAACTTTGTAACTATGTGTCTTCCCCTGTTTATCATGCTTTGTTAAATTGTCCGTTTAAATGTTTTTCTAACAAGTAATTGATTTGAAGTTATATACATCGTGGTTTATTATTTCAGATTGGTTTGGATGTTAAAATGTTTTACAGTCTTTCCTATGAAATTGCTTTAGTAATTTTAAGACCTGTAAAACCTTTTGTTCCTTAATACTTAACTCTGTTAGAAACCTTGTTTTTCTTTCATCATCGTTAATTGAAATATAAGATTCTTTCTTGATAAAAGCCTTATATTTCTCTATAACGTGTTTTGTTGTTTACAATTTCAAAATTGTTACAAAACCAGGAAACGACCTTGAATGTGTTTTACATTACTGTTTTAAATTTTAAAATTGTTTTCCTTGATCTAATCTCTAGAAATCTGAAGTAACCAATTAGTTAAAAAATCCATTTATAAACCTTTTAAACTTTATCATCCATGACTGTCCCTAGTAGCAGACAACCTAACATAGAACCAGGCCTTCAGGATCAAACCGACATTGCCCTAAGTTTATTTAATACTATTTTTCAAACAACAACTAATAGGGTTGAGTTAGAACGATCATGGGCTGCTATTGAGTGCGACATTAGCATCCAAGAGCAACAGGAAGCAAGACAGAGACAATTGAGAAACTAAATCTGCTTTGATCTTTCTTTAGTCCCTTATTTCCAAATCTTTTCTTTAAATCATTTACGGATACCTTGATGGTATGTTTTATAGCCTTAAAACATAAACTCAGGAACAACAGGAGGATGCTTGATCCAGATGGATATTGGTGGTCAGCCACCTATTCCAACTGGCTTCTCTTGACAATTTTTAGTTCAACACATTCTTCTGCAATTATTTGCAACTGTGGGTTTTACACTTCCAAGGATTGCTGAAGCCCTGCACGGATTCCAGGTGGAGATTGGTGGCTGCCCACCTAATCCAACTGGCTTATTTTGAAAATTTTCATGTCAATACATCTTTATGTACTTCCAGGGTTGTTTTGGGGCCCCGAATAGTGTTTTTTTGGCTTGCCATAGTCAAAATATAAACAAATTTAGAGTTTGACAACATAATATGTAGTTCTCGAAAAGATATTTCCAACAGGATATCACATGCCTAAGACGGAGGTCGTATGAAAAAGTTATGACTCTGAGAAGTTGAGGTACCAACTTACCCATCAGGGCCCACATAACTTTTGGTGTTTATCCTCCTAGGGTTAGGTTTTTGGATGTCTAAGGTTTTGACATTCATGAGTAATGCTAAAAAGGCCTCTGGAGCCTCATTGTAATCATTTTCTCAGACATATATGCATAGAAGCCACATCTCTTTTTATAGATAGCTACCACCATTCGAGCAAGTTGTTTTCAGTTTTGCAATTTTACAGTTTCAACCTATTTTATTTATTCAATAGAAGTTATTATTCACTAGATATTTGTTGTTGTTCTCTGTATCTTCATGTTATTGTATTCAGTCTGTTATTCATTTCATTCTGCTCATAAATCCAGATCAGTGGTATTAGATTGGTTTGCTCTTCATTTATTTCTCTTCGTGTATGTCCCCGACAAGATCTGGGTACAAGAAGTTGGGACTCGAACCAGTCAATCCTTTGCAAGATCGGCCGTGACTAGAGGTTTCTAGCAGAGGTAGGCGACTAGAGGTTTTAGTCATTTCTTTTTTTATTTTTAGTTTAAAATTTTTGAACCACTTCTCCCTTCTCTATTTTTAGTGAAATATCAACCATTTTTTCAAAAAAATCCTATCGGTGTACCGAATAGATTCAATCGCACTAGTGATCTAGGTGGATATTGGTGGCCACCCATCTATTCCAACTGGATCAAAACAATTTGTTGGAAATTTACTATTTTTATCATTTTGTTGGTTCCTAAACTTTTGAGGCCATTTTAAGGGCCTAAACAACATTTTTTCATGATCAGGCACCTTGATAATAATTTAAGGCTCTAAATGAGTCCCCAAAATGAACCTCCTCATCGATACCTTTCCACCGAGCTATCGTTTTCCCAAAAAAAAGATCATATGCCAAAGTTACGCCCCCGGGAAGTTGATACACCAAACTACCCAAAACGGGGTCCACAAAACTGTTGGCTTTTCATCTTCCGGGGTTAGGGTTTTGGATTTTATTTATGTTAAAAATGCCTTTGGATCCTCATTGTAACAATCAACTTCTTTCTGTCACATCTCTTCTCAGAGATAAGCTTCCACCATTGTAGCGAGTCTTTCACTCTATATTTCTATAGTTTTGTACATTTCGTTCATTAATAGAAATTGTGTATTATTGTATCTCTTTGTTTATGGTTATATCTCTGATATGTCTCTATTATATTATTGGATATCTTATATATCTGTGTACATTTCTTTATTATATCTTCCCTCTCATTTTGTGTCGAAAATAATATGGATCAATGGTATCAAAGCAAACTACTCTTGATCGTTTTTCAGTGCATGTCCTCGATGAGGTCTCAGTATAGAAAGTTGGGTCTCTAGCTTGTGTCTCTTGAGTACAATCTCTCTCGCACACCCAAGAAACCCTCCATGGCGTAAGAAAAGCAAAGCAATGAAGAAAAATATTCTATTAATCTATTGCTTGAGCAATCTCTCATGCGATAGAGGGACAAAAGGATGGATAATTTTCCCCACATCCTTCAATGCCTGCTAACAACAACAGTTACGTATTCATCAAGCAAACACTTTGGAGGAACCTCTCTTTTCAAGGTACAAGTTAATTTTGATATTCTCATATTTGAAGGTCAGATAGATGCGGATTCCCTAAAAAAATGGTTAAATTTGCAAGAAGGTTACTTATTTGTTCACATTTTTTTCGACAGGGAAAAGATCACCTTCACACTCCTTAAGGATCTCCCCCATGTCAAATATTGGTGGGAAACTTACTGGGAGAAAATTTCCACAGAGGAGTATGGAATATATGGGGTCGAGCCCACTTGGGAATTTTGTGTGGATGCGGTCAAGGAACAATATTACCTTGTTGGTAACTATGACGAGCAATACATGAAATGGACCACACTGCAGCAAGAGAGGGGCCAAATAGTGTCAGAGTTCACAAATAATTTCCATACCTTGCGTACCAAGCTAGGTATCAAATATTCTAAGTGGCATCTGGTTCTAAAATACCACGGGGCTCTGCATAGGTACATACAAACCAAAATGGATTTTCTGGACTTCTCATCACTAGAAACTACCTATTGAAATGTTGTCAAAATAGAGCAAACATTTAGGCACTAGAACAAACAGGAGTTCAGGTCTGCAAATCTGCAAAAACTAAAGTATGATAAAGATGGCCCTAAAAAATAGACTTCCAAAAACCAGTCCAGGCCACGGGAAAATAAGGGTAAGGGAAAGACAAAGAATGACAATGGAAAGTGGTGTGACTTCCACAAAATCCCCTGACACAACACCAATGAATGTCGCTCAAAACAGTCATTGGTGGCCGAGATCAAAGAAAAATAGACAAACCCAGATTCAAAAAATAATGGGAGAAGACAGATCATCGACGTAGACCCCACTATTACTGTCGCGACCGCATCAGTTCAACCAGAAGAACCATCAAATCTTGAAGAGGGGGAGGGCCTCTTCCATTCATAGATGTGGGTGAAGGGAACCCCATTTCATTTCATTGTTTATAACGGAAGATAGAAGAACCTCATCTCAACAAAGGTCATCAAACAATTGGGACTGTCGACAACACCACACCCGCATCCATACAACATCGGGTGACTTCACCAGGGATGAGATCTCCTTGTCATTCAACAGTGTCACCTGTCCTATGGAATCCAACCCTTCAAGGATGAGGTATTGTGTGATGTTTCCCCTATTGATGTCTGTGATCTTATTTTGGGCCAACCATATATGTGGAAACGTCACATTGTTTATGAGTCTCGACCTCGTAGTGTCATTTTTATTCTGGGGGTCATCTCTACAAGATACCAGAGGTAATTATGACTACTGTCCCACCAAAACAATGCCGCAAGGTAATATCTCATACTACAAAATTCAGCCTCTTCACAATTTGTTCAAAAGGTGAACATAAGGACAGTGCAACCACTACAGCCTTGACCCAAGACCTATAATGGTACCTAAATATTTCCCAGTCAAGCCAAGATACAACAGGTTGGTTGAACAAATTCAACCCCACCAACAATAGGTTCGTGACAGTCTTCAACAAGCTAAGCAACGCCACTTCTCCAAGAAGGCAAGCAACTCACCAAGATTTAGATTCAACAAACGCTTTCCCCCCTCCCCCGAGAAATCAACGCAATGGAAACCATTGTTTCCTAAGAAGGGAGGGTTGATCTAGGTGGATATCAGTGGCCACCCACCTATTCCAACTAGCTCAAAACAATTTGTTGGCAATTTACTATTTTTAGCAATTTTTCAGTTCCTAAACTTCCGGGGCCATTTTGAGGGCCTAAACGGCGTTTTTTTTATCGATTGGGCACCTCAATAATAAATAGAGGCTCTAATTGAGCCCCCAAAATGAAGATCCTTGTTGATACCTTTCCAACGAGTTATCATGCGCCCCAAACATAAATCGTATGCCAAAGTTACGCCCCTGAGAAGTTGATACACCAAACTACCCAAAACAGGGTCCACCAAACTATTGGCTTTTCATCTTTCGGGGTTAGGGTTTGGAATTATTTATGTTAAAAAGGCCTTTGGAGCCTCATTGAAAAAATCAACTTCTTTTGAATGAGCGTAGACATCACATCTCTTCTCAGAGATAAGATGCCACCATTCTAGCGAGTCTTTCACTCTGTATTTCTACAGTTTTGTACATTTCTCTCATTGATAGAAATTGTGTATTACAATATCTCTATGTTTATGGTTATATCTCTAATATATCTCTGTTATATTATTGGATATCTGATATATCTCTGTACATTTCTTTATTATATCTCCACTCTCATTTCGTGCCGAAAATTAGATCAACTGGTGTGTAACCCTACCATGTGCATACAGATATGTTGAAATATTTTATAAAAATTAACTTTCATTTCAAAAAGAAATATTGTTGGTGCACCATATGGTCTTAACTGCACCAATGCATAACCCTACTAGGTGCACCAAGGTAGATTAAATATTTCATAAAAATATATCAACTATTTGTTTTCAAAAAATATTTTTGATGCATCAGATATATTGAACTGCATTGGTGTGTGACACTACCATATGCACCTATGTAGGTCAAATATTTTCAAAAAAAAATTAATTGGTTTTCCCTATACTTATATGTGCATTAGTGTGCTAGGATATAGGGCGCGTCATGATAAGGTTACAAAAAATTACCAAACCAAATTTTCATTTCAACTTTCATTTAGTGCTTCACACCCAAATAAACATTGATGCTCCCTATCCACCTACAACCACACCATTGTTTAGTGCTACTACATTGTGAGATTTATCAATTCCTTTGCTTTCACAATAGCTTTGTGTTCATTTTGGAAACTTTCAAATTGTACCACATTTTCATTTGTCTCTACATTGAAACCATGACTCCTCCATGGAGAAGAGGCCATGTAAATTGATTGTTATCCCTTAATTTACATTTTCAATGGTTTAAAATTTAAAATTAGTGTTTAATTAATTTTTTTTTGGATTGTTTTGAAAACATTTCCACCGATGTATCACTGGGTTGTGACTTGCATTGACATTTGATGCCTATATATACAACACCAGTAAAAGTTGTTGAGTTTTATTTAATGCATGGAAATTTTATGCACTCTCTAGTGCACTAATAAATGAATGGATGCACTGGGAGTGGTGCTCCTATTAAGATTAGGGACACCGCACATCCTTGGTATCAACATCATGGGGTGGTGGTGCGCATTTCATAAACAAGAACACTAGAGTGGCCTACATTGATTGATGGTTCTTATAGAGGTTGCATCGATGCACAATGCTTCCAGGAATTCTAAGCACACTAGACAATTATAAGATAGTGTGTATGAATTTCTCACACTCTCCAATGTGCTAATGAGTTTATGGATGCACCAGAAAAGATGCCCCCTATAATATGTGGCACACTCCACACCCATAGTAACAACGTCAAAGGATGGTGGTTCTCTCTATCATTTGTAGGGAACTGTAGTTACGAGTGCATTGAAAAATATTGTGGCATGTCGAATATGATGCATTTACATAAACATGGTACAATGATATTTAAATTGTATAGATAACTGATAATATTTTTAAAACTTACATACTAATGAGTGCATGAACTATTTAGTAAGATCCCCATTATCGATGTGTTATTATAAATAGAGCATACTAGAGGTTTCAATGCACTTATGGAAATTTAGTGCACCATTAATGGTGCATTTACTTAATATGGGTGCACCAGTGAGTTTTACAAATGTTTTATGCAAAAATATTTTAAGTTCAATATTAAATGAATATTACAAATGGTAATTTAATTTATGTAATGTCCCCCACTACTAAACCCAACAATTATATTTTTCTTTTTTATGATACCATCAAATTAGAAACATGCAATGGGATAAAAACACCCATGCATATAAACAAAAAAATTCCAATAAACATGAATGCAACTAAATAAACATACACATAGTAGCATGCAATTTCTCAAAAACAGAGAGTTTATGCACATCAATATAAACCCATAAATAAAACATTGAATAGAGATAAAACACTCATCTTTTAAATCAAATGTGAAACTAGTTGCAGATGACAGACGTTCCACACAACCATAGACTTGCTACTCCAAATATCAATAACAAGTCACCCATGAGCTAGGGATAGGAATCCACAAGAAAGGGTGTCTACTGCCCACTTACATCAAGCTAGTTTCGTACAACCATCCCAATCCACCAACTCTCTTCCCCACAACCTGCACAACCCAAGGAATGGAATCCCCTTCTCTGCTACACAATCCCTTAGGCTATCCCACTTCCCTCCAAGGCTCCAACACAAGTTGGTTAGGAATCTCTCTTGCCACGAACTCAAGGAAATTACAGCTACAACAAGAAACTCTCAACAAAAAATCATTTGCTTTTCACAACAAAAATCACTTTACATTCCTAACAACCTACTTCTTCATGAATTTCATAGCTCCCACAAGTTTCCCACAAAACCTACTATGGCTATCTTCCAACTCCTACACTCAGATCCCTCTTCTTGTCCCAAAATCTACCTGTAAAACCGCTCTCTCCTCCCATACGAATTTCCTTTTCCCCCAATCTAGTTGAGTCTCAGTCTCCCCAATGTTGATTGTACTTCAGCCCCATTCTCCAAATAACTATAGGATGTGACTCCTTACACCCATCCTCTTACATGTATTCAGTGATTGGGCTCTCATACACTCAAAGAGAAAAATTAGAAGGTTCACTCAAAACAATAAATTAGGAATGGCTTGGGATTTAAGACACATGAATAAAAACCCCCTTTTAGACCCCTTTTCTCTTGTGGAAAACTCATCCCCCATGGTTCTGACCATGTCCATCTATAACCAACATCACATTCTATTTTATTATCATCATATACAATGTTTACATACTACATATTCAGACACGTGGCCTTACATCATATTTACATTACATGTCGCTAATCTGGGGATTAAAAATGAGGATGTTACATTCCCACCCCCTACAAATTGCACCGTCCTCGGTGCACAACACCATACCGGTATATATGATCCGGATTTATGTAGGAACACAATGAAATACAGAAATACACATAAACGCAGAGATGCAGCGGAAATAAGACTTTATTTCATTAATGACTGAAAAATGCTTACAGACAGAATGTAAATAAACTAGCTAAGGCGTTGGTAGCTTATCTCTGAGAATAGATGTGTCTGCTACTCGCATCCATCAGAAGATGATTACAATGAGGCTCTAGAGGCCTTTTTACAATAGACGAGAATGCCAAAAGTCATAGACATCCAAAAACCTAACCCTAGGAGATGAAGCGCCAAAAGTCATGTGGGCCC
>ML792189.1:94087-117088 GCA_009831015.1 Picea engelmannii
CGTTGGAAAGGTATCGTCGAGGAGATTCATTTTGGGGGCTCAATCATGCCTTCGGCTATCATTGAGCACCTCGATCTCCAAAAACCTTCATTTAGGCCCTCAAAATGGCCCCGGAAGTTAAACCTGCTAAAAATAGTAAATTGACAAAATTGCCAGAAAACTGTTTTGAGCCAGTCGGAAAAGGTGGGTGGCCACCAATATCCACCTGGATCAATATATGTACAAGAAAATTATATCATAATACTTGGTATTTTTGCAAGTTCACAACTCCTGCAACAATTCCAACCATAAATATCTTTTTCCTCTCAACCTGCACAACCCAAGGAAGTGTACCCCCTTCTCTACACTATAGTCTCTTAGGTTGTACCACTCCCCTTCCTAGACTCGATTGGAGGTTGGATAGGAATCTCCAAGATGTGGTTCCAGAAACTCTAGTTTCCAAAATGAAGCCTTTCACACTTATATACAAATACACATTCAATTTTCTTCAAAATTTGCAAAAAAATGTGGATACATTGCCCGCATGGTCTCCTTGTGTTCCCACATAGTGTCTTTAGGACTGTGGTAGGTCCATTGAACCTTTACCGGGACAATAAATTTGTTCTTGAGCACTCTAAATTTCTAGTCCATGATGCACACTATTTCCACCCGAAAGTCCCCTTTTGTTTGACCTGGATCACAATCCAATCAATTACGTGGTTAGGATCAGGCACATATTTCTTCAATAAAGACACATGAAACAAATTATGAATGCTCATGGCTACAGTCAATGAAATCATGTATGCAAATGGTCCTATCCTTTCTAAGAGTTCAAACGATCCACAATATCTTGCTGCTAATTTTGGGAAACTTCCCAATCTTAGCAAGCTCCTTTTATCTTTTATTTTTAAAAACTTATGCTCACCCACTTTGAATTCCTTGTATGTCCTATTTTTATCTGCATACTTCTTTTTCTTGTCCTATGCAACCTTTAAATTCAACTTGATCTTTACCATCTTATCTTCCATTTCCCTTAACAATTATGGCCCAATAATTGCTTTGTCTATTGGGTTATCCCAACTCACTGGCATGTTGCATTTTCTGCCATACAAGGCTTTAAATGAGCTCATATTCAATGATGCCTAGTACCCATTATTGTAAGCAAATTCAACCAAGTGAAGATATTATTCCCACTTGGATGGTTGGTCTGTTACATACATTCTTAGCATATCCTTAATTATCTTGTTAGTCCTCTCTGTTTTCCCATATGACTCTGGGTGATATTCTTATCGATCAACTTTCATTGATCACAATTTTAGTATTTTGGTCATATCCATTTTTTGTATATCCCACACTTAGTCTTTTTTTCTAATTCATGGGTTGTGGGAGCACCACCCGTAGTCATCACAAGTCGATAGTCTCACAAGCCCGCAAGTCTGCATTCCCAACACTTAGTTGTTTTCCCATAACACCCATTCTTCACTTATACTTATCCATTTCTTATATTTGTGGGAATACCGTTGCGAGGGTAAGTAATTTCTCAAAGGATACGCACCCCACAAACCCGCATCCCGCACTTCCACCCACTCCAAAATGACCCACATACTTCCGCAACACATAAAATGCAATGTTTTGATACTTAGCTTATTTTTCAATTGTGGATGTGGGAGTTCCCCTTTGCCTCCCCTTCCATCTCCCATATATTGCAACCCGCAAAATCCCATTCATCAAAACACAACCCGCACCACTCACTTTACACTTCCATACTTTATCATTTTTCATTTATTTTGGTAGGTAGTCACATTCTCCAAGAAAATTTATGATCCTATCGCCACATCAACCAACACACAAATATGGATTGAAATCGTTATTAAATAATGTGATTCTCGTAGAATCCCCACTTTTAATCCAAATCAAATCACATAGTTAATAATTCCGAACTAAGAGCTACAACATGTGATATTAAGGCAATATGTGGATAATTTAGTAAGAAATTAAATTTTCATTTTAAATTCTTTCTTCGACGAAACCACCACCTATACACCAAAATTAATCTATGTCAAGTATGTCAAATAAGAAAAAAGAACTCTATTGTTAAGACATTGTTGATACACTTGGATGAGAGGACCATTCATTCATGTGGTCCAAAGCATTCAAATGGTACTCAACACTTTCACCTAAAGAAATGGGTTCAAACAAAGTTTGGACTTCTGGGATTACATCGGTCCAGTGTGTGCTAGAAGTATTGGATTTTAAAGAATTAGTTCTCTAGTGCGCGGATAAGTTCAACAGTGAGAAGAGAATAATCCAATTGCAAGGAAGGACACCTGTTTCTTTAGCATCTACAGTTTTCAATAGGATGCTTAGGATCCCAAAGCTTACCACGACATTCAAAAGTTATGAAGTTGATGCTTTCTTGAAGGCCAACCATGGAGGAACAAATATCTTGGGAAACTTCCTCATAGAGTCATCGGGTCATTCTGGAAACTCTGCCCAACTAGAGGTTTGTTCACTTAAATACTCATATAAAGAGTTTGCATGCTTGTTCACTAGAATTACTAGACAAGAGTCCACAACTACTGTCCTGAAATATGTTTTGTATGTTCTTCACCACTCACTTCATGAGGATGCCCTGTTTGATTGGGCTTGTATTATCTCAAGCAAGGTTTCCTTTCAACTAGGAAACTTTCGAGAGACCAAAAAATTCTTTATGAGTTCTTATTTAATTTTCTCAATTGCCTACAGTCACATATTTGAATACTTGCCTCAAGAAAGAAGTGGAGATTTCACCAAGGATCCTGTTCAATTATGGTATCCGACACTTTGAAAACACAAATATCCGTACCATTTATATGAGGTATAGAATGCCATTTTATATACATTTAAGAAGATAATTCATGATCCAACCACATCAATATTGTCAATGGAAGTAGTTGCCTTTCTAGCAAGGAAAGGAATTTTTTTAAATCTCGATGATTTTAGATACATCAAACTCTATAATTTTAAGGGAAAACCTTCTTTGTTACCTTTTTATGTATTTGACAAATTCTTTATAATTGAAATTTTCAAGCAATAGAAATTTTTTCTTCAATGAAAAGAGGAATAAGCAATTCATTCCACTATCTTGGAAAATTGGGGAGATCATTGTTAAAAATATCTCTCATTTGGTGAATTTGCTGCTCATTTTGATAATTTTAAGATGAGGAAATTCCTGAAATTCAAGGCTTCGACCCTAATGAATTATTCACGGCACACATGTCTGTTGTTAATACAGTGTCAAATTTTTAATAAGATTGAGGGAGTTTGGACAGTTAATGCCCTGTTTTAAATTGTTATTAAGGAAATCGATCTATATTAGAACGCACTGTGCAATAAAAATAACTCTCGAGGTGATAAATTCGAAGAAATAGGGGCCTATGTAGCTAAAATATCTTAAATGGAAAGAAAGGTGCTTATTGCAGGGTCAGAACGAGGCTTAAGACACTCACAAGTGTAAGTGCGTGTTGGCGGAGGAGCTACATCGGTGACCAAGTGCCAAGACCGGGGGCTAAAGCCACAAATCCAACATGTGCTACCGAAAGGGAAGCGATCAACAATAGACGAGGTGGGGCTTATTGGCTCCTAAGATCGATAGTCCACAATTTATTTCGCATCGTGGACATGTGCACTCAATAAGATCTCTCGACAATGCGAGGGTGGTTTCTCCCTGGCCACACAAATAAAGTTGATTAGTTTCGCATCGCTCAAGGGCTTGGGCAAACCACCCGGTCGAGCATGCAATACCACTAGTGGTTTTCTAGAAAACCACCCTACCGCATTCAAGTCGATGCCTAGCTATATGATGATGGGGCACATGAGGACTCTGATAGGGTTGAAATTTGGACACCTCACCTCCCACCTTTACACCTACATGGTCAAATAAGGGGATGACACCTATACAAAGGTCCACTTCTTCATGCATATAGATGATAATGAGTCACTCTGATCAGGAGACATGTGGCCCAATCGGGTTCCACCCTGCCTTGACAAAGCTTCCACATAGAAAGCCACCTGGACCAACAACATCCTATCACATGGTCATCGTACATTGTTTATACCATCAATGATGTCACTCAAAATTGTGTACCTCCTCAAATTTGAAAGACCCAGTGAATGAGAAGGTGACACATGGTTATCAATTATATAAAAGGGGCTAAAAGGGATTTTTAATTGTTCATTATCGTAATTGACACATAATCAAGAGACTGACGCCTAATTCAAACCCATGAACCCTGAAAGAAACCTATACACACCTTCTTCGACCACCAAAAAATGTAATTCAGACTGTCTAAGCTCCTCTTTTCATCTATCCGATCATATCTACCTCATTGAAGCTCCAAAATGACGACAAAGGAAAGCCTTATCCAAACACAAAATGCACCAAAGCAATCGACCCCTCAAGACCACCTGAAAGATAGAGAAGGGGATGTTTTTGACCATGCTCTGTCATGTCATATCCTGTCCTTTACTAGTTGATTCAAAGGGTGCAGACCGATGCTAACACTGGGGGATATTTCTTGTTTTTATGGGAATCAAACCTAGCTTGGTCTGTGATCCTTCAAACAAATGAATTTCCTGAATTGGTGGAGTGTTGTGCCACCAATTATGATAAGAATAAAGAGCATATAACACTACATATGGATCATTTGCAAAATTTCAAAGGAGTCCATAGCCTAGATTCTCCATTTTTATGATCCTGCAGCTACGGAAACTCTGGATGATGATGATTTGGCCTCCAAATACTAGGAGTTAGTTCAGGTGGAAAATGATAAGTTGTTAGGCAAGTTATTAGCTTCAAATACCCAATTGCCAACTAATCCACCTCCTTTTAAATTAGAAATTTCCCATGATATATCTAGACAAACCGGTTTCATGATTTGTCAAGTTCTTGGTTATGAGCATGACAAAGTTGTAGGTGAATCCATTTTGGGTCTGTTTTCAGTCTTGATTCCTATAGAATACATGATTCAAGAGGATCTCCACACAAGTGTATTACACTTTACACACCAAGGCTAAAGCTCATTAAAGTTTTGGTAAAAGGTGAGATGATTAATACTTTAAATGAGTTTGAAAAGCTCATGTATTATTCATTTAAATGAGAAAAACGATTAATACTTGAAGTGAGTGGAAACTACTCATGTATTTATCATTTAATTTGTAAAAGGGGAAATTAGTTTTGTGTGAGAATCCACTTCACAATTAGTTTAGTTTCAAGGGGAAGTTGAGAGTATCATGAGTTGTTTTGAGATTCTTCCTCATTATATTCCAAGTAGTTTCCTAGTCTCAAGGGGAGGTTAAGAGTCTCATAGGTTGGTTTGAGATTCTTTCTCCTTTTTGTCCTTGAATTGTTATTAGATCCTAAAATTGTGGATCTTGTCTTCTTGAATTATGGAGTTAAGGAAATTATATAAACTCTATGGAGCATGTATCACATTTTGTGAGAAAGTTTCAGCCCTTGCTATAGGAAAAACAATAAAGCTATGCACATTCCAAGTGGATCTGGAGACTTAGCCAACTCCATTAACAATTCCGGTTTGCACATTGTTTTTAGTTCTTTTTTATTATTTCCTAATTCTAGTTTAAAATGTTGAGTATGCATTATATTTTCCAAATATCATGTTAATAACGTGGATTTGAGAAATCTTTCAAACATCTGGAATAGAGAAAACAAACTGAGACAGTTGTCTAACTCCCATTGCCGAATCAAGTTGGTATCAGAGCAGCAAGATCAATGGCCGAATGTGACTACAACGCAGCAAATCATATGCAGAGAGCTGAGTTTAGGCACGATGGTGAATTCAATCTAAAATAGTGAGATCTGGTGTCTGCCGGTGTGAGACCAGTGAGTGATACATCCAAAACCATCTCTCAAAGAAAGGCACGATCTGCCAACGACTCTCCAAATATCGATCCACGTCCATATCCGCGATTTGATAGAGACATATATATGATTTGGGTCGAGAGAAAGTAAAGATCGTTTTCCTAAATTACTCTTTGAGAAAGCCCACATGTTTGTGGTCAAAGGAGTACCAGTTGCACGAAGTCGAAGAAGGAAGCGACCGATTCAAAAAAGTGTATTCTTTTAATCTCTTATATCACCTTCCAAATAGCCAAAGCGATCGACAATTTGGTTTAAAGAATCCAAGCAGAGGATGGAGATTTGGTTTCACAAAAGGCTCTGGATATTTCCTATTGCAGATCTAAAATGTGTGTTTACTACTAGAAATACTCCATTATATCGATGTTGAGGGTACAGTCGAATCGGGATGGAAGAGCTGCCTGGGCCGTGAAGGTTCTAGTTTTCACTTCGTTGATCATAGTGGGATCTAAATCGAAGAAATACAACACGAGGGACATGCTTTTAGCTCAAGTCTCACGGAAGAAAGTGTTGAATACATAGTACAAACAATAATTTGGTAAAAGGGCCAACAATCTGGATTAGAGGTCAACCAATGCGATCAAAGCAGGGAGTAATCGCCCAGCCCACGAGATAAAAAAAGAACAGGATGGTTGTGTTTTGTACAACCTCTGCATAAAAGACTCCTCCACTATCAAATCCTTCTCATCATATTTTTAAGTCCTTGGGACATTGATCAGTGACATAGAGATAGCGATTCGACAGATCTATGCTTCTATAGTCTGCTACAACAATTATATCAAAGTTATAATTGTTATAGTCTGCTACAACAATTATATCAAAGTTATTCAAGTTATTGTCCGAAGGGTTTGTTAACACCTTTTTGTGTTAGATTACTTCATTTGCTCCATTTACAGTTGGAAGTGCATATTTGAAGGCATTTGCAGAAGACAACCATGGGAAAAACATCAAAGTGAGCATGGCTTCAAGAGCTCGAAGAAATCAACCAGACAATTTAGTTAGAGAACGTTGAGTTGAAAAGATTGCTACAAGAATAAGAAGAAGAGAAGCAGAAATTGCAACTCCAATTGCAAGCCACAGAAGAGGCTTTGGTAAAGTTGCAGAGTGTTGAGGGATTGAAGAAGCCTATACCAGATGTGGAAACTTCCTCTGAGGTATGCAGTAGCAGTAACCCTTCGATTTCACAATCTTCAATTCATGATGATTCTTTTGGTGCCTTTGAAAGGCACACTAAGGGCATTGGCTTGACGTTGTTGAAAAAGATGGGATATGAAGGAAAGGGCCTTGGAGCTAATGGCCAAGGTGTTGTGAATCCTATCGAAGCGACATAATTACTTCGATATGCAGGATTTGGTTATGGCAACTAGGAGGTTGGAGAATGCTCCAAAACCAAAGAATCCAGAAAGTATTCGAATGATAATTCTGAATCAGTAGCTGAGAGCACATCCGACGATTGTGATTCCAAGCCATCTCCAAAGGGAGGTGAGCATGCCAAAGGACGAGCTAAGTTAAATTCTCCTCACCAGATTTGCACCAAAGAAAACCATCCAAGGTATAATAAGTCTAAACCATCTAAGGTATAATAAGTCTAATTATTCCATTGTTCCTTTTGATTATAAGAAGATTGGCAATGAAAAGCAAAATTTGTGGTATAAGAAATCATGTACATTCTGTGGGTTGTATAACCATAGTATTGCCAAGTGTTGGAAAAGAATGGCTTTGTACAAGAAAGTGATGCCGACCAGGAAGGTGACACGACATGAGACCCCTCTCCACAATAGGAGAAAAAGAAGGGCAAGCAATTCTAGGTATTGAAGAACCATTGCACCTATTGCAACAAGGATGGACATGAGAAATCCCACTGTTGCGAACTCCATCCAGAGCTTCATCCGAAGAAGGGCAAGAAGGTTTTGCAAACACCTATGAAGGAACCAACAGATGCAAAAGTGGAGCACATTGTGACAATCCATGGAACAGCTCGTGAAAAAGGCCAACTAAATAAAGAGAGCCCATTAGCCTGGTTGGGTAAGAGATGGGTATCCTTTTTTAGTAGCTGATCCATGAAGCTCCAAAATACCTCAAAAAATCAAAGTGCCCATAATTATGAGATGAAGCTAATGACGAATAGTATGCAGGGATATAAGTAGCTGATCTGAGAGCTTGTGGCCTGAGCTATGAATGGTTGGAACACTTTATGAGGTAGAATTGCACTCTTCAGGATATATCCAAGTTTACAATAAAAAGTTGTAGAATGATGAGATGGGCCTGTTGGTTCTATGTATGTTGTGATTTGAGCAGCCAGTTGAGTGCCTTGACATAAACCCAATGTAAGTTTCATGCATTTATGGTTTTTGCCTCTTTTTGGAAATTGAATGTATGTTGTAGATTCTGGTGATCTTTGAGTGTTGCAGAAAGACAACAAGATCTAAATTATTGCAGAAAAATCGTTATTAGAGCCTTGCATGCAAACCACGACGATGCGGTAAGAGGCTATTTTGACACTTTGACAAAAAGTAGTCATTTTTATAGTCAAAAGTCTCAGAATTGCAAGATGAATATGATGACAATGAGCATGTTGCCTTGAAATTGATGTAAAAGGTTGTGATTATCCACTCTTAGGTGATGATGAGAGTGAAGGCATTTTTTTTTATTCCTAAGCCTTGTTGGCAACATTGTAATGGGTCTTGTAGCCACTGTTGAGTGAGAGAAATTATTTTTTCTAAGGCTTTTTTTGGCAATCATTGTAAACTTGTCCATAAGAGTTTTATAAACTCTTGGAAAGTATGGTATTTATTTTAAGTTTTCAAAATTGTGATCATGTATTATCAAGTACAAATTTGCATTGATGCAAGTGTTGGCATCAACATCCTCATCAAAGGTGAAGGAGAAGAAGGGTGCAGCCTTTCAGAGAGAATTGTTATGTAGACAAAAGAATCATCTACATATTTGCATTGATGTAAGTGTTGGCATCAACATCCTCATTCCAAAGTACAAAGGTGAAGGAGAAGAAGGGTGCGAATTTTCAAAGAAATTTATTATGCAGGTTGAGTAGTGGAGTGTAAGACTCTTCCTAGAAGCTGGTTACAGATATTCAAGTTACAATTTCTCTCTATACTTTTGGAGGACCAAAAGTGTTTTTTTTGTGGGGAGGTATGATCTAGGAGAATCTCCACACAAGTGTATTACACTTTACACACCAAGGATAAAGCTCATTAAATTTTGGTAAAAGGTAAGATGATTAATTATAAATGATTAATACTTTAAATGAGTGTGAGAAACTCATGTATTATTCATTCAAATGAGAAAAATGATTAATACTTGAAGTGAGTGGAAATTACTCATGTATTTTTCATTTAATTTCTAAAAAGAGAAATTAGTTTTGTGTGAGAATCCACCTCACAATTAGTTTCCTAGTTTCAAGGGCAAGTTGAGAGCCTCATGAGTTGTTTTGAGATTCTTCCTCATTATATCCCAAGTAATTTCCTAGTCTCAAGGGGAGGTTAAGAGTCTCTGATCCGGATTATTTTTGAGAACGAAATGAAAGCAAAGATATTACAATGAAATACACATAAATATTGCCAGAAACAGAGAAATACAATAATACATAAATTCTATAAATGAAAGAAATGTACAAAGACTGTAAAAATACAGAGTGAAAGACTCGCTAGAATGGTGGCAACTTATCTCTGAGAAGAGATGTGATGGCTACTCGCATTCGCAAGAAGATGATTATTACAATTAGGCTCCAAAGGAATTTTTAACATAAGTAAAATCCAAAACCCTAACCCCAGAAGATGAAAAGCCAAAAGGTTTGTGGGCCCTGATGGGGGTAGTTTATACATCAACTTATCGGGGGCATAACTTTTGCATACGATCTCTGTTTGGGGCACTCGATACATCGTTAGAAAGATCTCTTCGAGGAATACAATTTTTGACAACGAATATCAAGTCTGGAGAAAACTCATATTCACTAGATGTTTGATGCCCAAAAAACGTCGTTTAGGGCCTCAAAATGGCTCCAGAAGTTCAAGACCCGAAAAACTACCAAAAATAGTAAATTACTAAAATTTCCAGAAAATTGTTTTGAGCCAGTTGGAAAAGGTGGGTGGCCACCCATATCCACCTGGATAAATCCTCCCTCCTTAGCAAGCAATGGTCTCCATTGCGTTGAATGCCTGGGGGAGAAGGAAAAGTGTTTGTTGAATCTGCATCTTGATCAGTTGCTTGCCTTGTTGGAGAAGTTATGCTGCTTAGCTCGTTGAAGGTTGTCACAAACATGTGGCTGGAAGGGTTGGACCTTTTTAACTAGTCTGGCTACATGAGATGCCTGTGTGCAGAATGAATCTTTACACTTTGTTGCAATCTTGTTGATCTGCTTCTGTTGGATAGAAGGTGCTTGGGCCGAGGCTATAGTGGTTGCAGTATCCTTCTGTTCACCTTTTGAACAGATTGTGAATAAGCTAAATTTTGTAGTATGAGATACTACCTTGCGGCACTATCTAGGTGGAACAGTAGTCAGAACTACCTCTGGTATTCTGTAGAGATGACCCCCCAGAGAAACAATGACACTGCGGGGTCGAGACTCGTAAACAACATAGTGTTTCCACATATATGGTTGGCCCAAGAGAACATCACATACATCCAGTGGGGAAACATCACATAATACCTCATCCTTAAAGGGTTGGATGTCGTATGACAATCGACACTGTTGGCTGACACGAAGATCTTGTCCCTGGCGAAGCCACCCAATGTTGTATGGCTGCAAGTGTGGTGTTGTCGACAATCCCAATTTTTTGATGACCTCTGCTGAGATGATTTTCTTCTGGCTTCCACTATCAACAATAAAATGTAGCGAGGTCCCCTTCACCCACATATGTGAATGAAAAAGGCGCTCCTCTTCTTCAGGATCTGTTGGTTCTTCTGGTTGAATTGTTGCGGTCGTGATAATAACATTGGGGTCTGCGTCGATGATTTGTCTTTTACCAGTATTTTCAGAATCAGATTCTGACTCAGGGTTCGGCTCCTTGTCTTTGATCTCGGCCACCAATGACTGTTTTGAGTGACATTCATCGGTGTTGTTCCAGGGGCTTTTGTGGAAATCGCACCATTTTTCAGTGTCCTTCTTTGTCTTCCCGCAACCCTTCTTTTCCTGTGGCTTGGATTGGTTTTCGAAAGACTGTTTGTTAGGGTCGTCTTTATTATACTTTGGTTGTTGCATATTTGCATACCCAAACTCCTGTTTGTTCTGGTGCTTAAATTTATGCTCGATTTTAACAACATATTGATAAACAAAACAGAGTGATGAGACGTCCAGAAAATCCATTTCAGCTTGGATGTATATGTGTAGAGCCCCACGGTATTTTAGAACCAAATGTTGTTCGAAGTCTTTGATACCCAACTTGTTGTGCAAGGTGTGGAAGATATTGGTGAACTCCTGAAATTCTTGGCCCCTCTCTTGCCGCACTGTGGTCCATCTCACATACTGGTCCTCATAGTTGCCAACAGGGTAATATTGTTCCTTTACCGCATCCACAAAAAAATCCCAAGTGGGCTCGACCCCATATATTCCAGACTCCTATGTGGAACTTTGCTCCCAGTAAGTTTCCCACCAATGTTTGACATGGGGGAGAGATTTAAGGAGTGTGAAGGTGATCTTTTCCCTGTCGGAAAAATTATGAACAGAGAAATAACCTTCTTACAGATTTAACCATTTGTCTAGGGCATCCACATCTATCTTACCTTCAAATACGGGAATATCAAAATTAACCTGTACCATGAAAGGAGAGGTGCTTCAAAAGTGGTTGTTTGATGAAGATGTGTCTGTTGCTATCGACAGACATTGAAGGATGTGGAAAAAATTCTCCATCATTTCGTCCCTCTGTCATGCGAGATCTTGCTCAAGAAACAGATTGATAGGATCGTCTGCTCCATCATTTTTCTTTTCTTTCACCATGGAGGGTTTCTTGGGTGTGCGAGAGAGATTGTCTTCAAGAGAGACAAACTCGAGACCCAACTTGCTATACTCAGACCTCGCTGGGGGATTGCACTGAAAAACGATCAAGAGCGACCTACTCTGATGCCACTGATCCAGAATATTTTTGAGAACGAAATGAAAGAAAATATATTACAATGAAATACACATAAATATTGCCAGAAACAGAGAAATACAGTAATACATGAATTCTATTGATGAAAGAAATGTATAGAGACTGTAAAAATACAGAGTGAAAGACTTGCTAGAATGGTGGCAGCTTATCTCTGAGAATAGATGTGACGGCTACTCGCATTCGCAAGAAGATGATTATTACAATGAGGCTCCAAAGGCATTTTTAACATAAGTAAAATAAAAAACCCTAACCCCGGAAGATGAAAAGCCAAAAGGTTTGCGAGCCCCGATGGGGGTAGTTGATACATCAACTTCCTGGGGGCGTAACTTTTGCATTCCATCTTTGTTTGGGGTGATCGATACATCGTTAGATAGATCAATCCGAGGACTACAATCGTTGAAAATGATTAATAAGTCCATAATGGACTCATATTCCCCAGATGTTTGATGCCCAAAAAACGTCGTTTAGGGCCTCAAAACGGCTCCGGAAGTTCAGGACCCGAAAAATTGCCAAAAATAGTAAATTACCAAAATTTCCAGAAAACTGTTTTGAGCCAGTTGGAAAAGGTGGGTGGCCACCGATATCCACCTGGATCAGTCTCATAGGTTGGTTTGAGTTTCTTTTTCATTTTTGTCCTTGAGTTGTTATTATATCCTAAAATTGTGGATCTTGTCTCCTTGAATTATGGAGTTAAGGAAACTATATAAACTCCTTATGTAAGCTCTGGGTTTCATCCCTTGGATCATCCCTTTATGGAGCTTGAGAGAGAGAGATCAAGAGATCTGAGAAGAAAGGAATTTAGTCCTTTTGGTGTCTAAATAAATGTCACTTATGTGAAAGCCTTAAGTTCTTTATGTAAGAGAAGGTTTCTCTAGGTTTCAGCCCTGTATGGAGCATGTACCACATTTTGTGAGAATGTTTCAATCCTTTCTATAGGAAGGACAATAAATCAATTCACATTTCAAGCAGATCCGGAGACGTAGACAATCTAGTCTACTGAACTTCGTTAACAATTCTGGTTTGCACATCGTTTTTGTTTCTTTTTTATTATTGTCTAATTCCACTTTAAAATGTAGAGTATGCATTATATTTTCCAAATATCATGTTAATAACGCGGATTTGAGAAATCTATCAAACATCCAGAATGGAGAAAAAAAACTAGGACAATTTTCTAACTCCCATTACCGGATCAATACATGGCATGTACCAAGTATGATTATGCTCAATTCTTAGCCGGAGTAATTAATTTCCAATTATCAATTTTTCATGGTTCAAAGTCTTTTAGGTATCAATCTTACCTAGTCTACCTAATCATGAATAATAATTTTGCTTATTTTGATAATTTGGGAATTAAGGTGACAAGGGATTTGGGAACCATTAAACATGTGGTTGAATGCACTGAAGAAATAAGAAGGAAGGAGTAAAATCAGGGTTTTACCCTTTTTGTAATCAAATTCATGAGTGCCTTTTACTCGTTCCTCCACATGGTGCAACCTCCTATAATGTTCCCTCATATAAAAAAGACATTGCAACTAAGAAAGGATACCAACACAGGAGACTAGTATTTAGTCGAGGATCACAGGGTTTGTGGTTTTGAGCAATAACCATACAAGATGACAACTTTCTTGACCCCAAGGATCTTTGCCTTGGATTATATCAGGCAAAGGCCTGTATCGGATCATCAACATTTTTCTCAGCATAGGTAGGAAATCACATTAAAACTGCCAAATGAAGTGGGCCCTTTCCTAGACAAGTTGAGGTCTGCCCTAAATTTTGTTGAAGATATGTTGCAAAAATTTGATTTTAAGAAATAAAACAATTGGATATATGATCCATAGGGTGTGATAGCTGCAAGGAGACCCACGTACAAACATCAACGAAATCTTATCATAGAAAGTATATAATATTCTAGATATAAAAAGTATGCAAAACAAAAATATAGCTAAAAATGGCAGATGAACAACAATATAACCAGAACAACACCACGACAATGCCAAAATGATAACAAAATAACACCAGAAATAACACTTTGATTACTGAGAGCAATGTTCATTTTCCTCTTCGAGGGGGAAACCTCCAGCAGAGAAGAGCTCTATTACAATAATATCCAAGATAAAAGTTCTCATACCCTCGACTCCTATTTATATTAAATATGTCTATCAAAAGAACCATCTAGAGGAAGATCCTTCTAGAAGCGAAAGCTTCTATTAGGTCTTCTTACATTGGACTTATTATTCCTTATTGTTAGGCCTTATTAATATTGATCTTTATTACATGGAAATATATTATTCTACCTATGTGAGGGGTTAGGTCCCTAACATGTCCTCCCCCTTAAAAACAACCTTGTCCTCAAGGCTTGAGATGGGGAAATTGTTGTAGAATGGTAGCCGGTTCCCAAGTGGCATCTTCCAGAGTTGTATCTTTCCATTGGACTAACACTTCCTTGATGGTTCACTGATGCAACCGACGCTTACTCTGGTCCAAAAATGCTTGTGGTTGTAGCCAAATGGAGCCTTCTTTGTCCAACTCATGAATGTTGGTTTGAGTTTGGCACTTAGTTCCAATCACCTTCTTTAAGCAGGAAACATGAAAAATAGGATGTAGCTTAGAATGACTGGGAAAAGATAACTGATAAGCCACTTGTCCCACATGCTTGAGAACGGTATAAGGACCATAAAATTTGGGCGCCAGTTTCTGAAAATGGTTAGCCTTGAAAAAAGTTTGCTTGTAAGGTTACACTCGAAGAAACACCTGATCCCCTTCTGCAAATTGACGTTCAGAGTGACCTTGATCTGCTTATTGCTTAATGCGATTATGGGCCATGACCAAATTCTCTTTGAGGGTACGGAGAATAGCCTCTCAAACTGTAAGCGTTTGGTCAACCGCCTGGACCTTCGAGACACCTAGAAAATATGATAGGAATGAAGGTGGATTTTGTCCATATACTGATTCAAAAGGAGTCATGCATGTAGATGTATGGTACGAAGTGTTGTACCACCATTCAACTATTTGTAACCATTGATCCCATTGATTCTACCTTTCTAATGGAAAACACCTCAAATATGTTTCCAAACATTTGTTGACAACTTCAGTTTGACCATCAGTCTGGGGATGATAAGTTGTGTTGAGATGCAATTGGGTGCCTTGTAACTTGAACAATTCTTGCCAAACATTGTTGGTGAAAGTTGGGTCATGATAAAAAATAATAGAATGTGGCATGCCATGAAGCTTGAAGACTTGATCCATGAAAATTTGATCCACAATAGATGTTGTAAATGGGTGTTGAAGAGCACAGAAATGAGCATACTTGGAAAGACAATCAACTACCACCATGATGACTGATTTATTTCCTGATTTAGGTAAGCCTACAATAAAATCCATAGAGACATCCCACCAAATAATAGGTGGAATCAAAAGTGGTTGTAGTGTGCCAAGATATTTGATAGTTTCACCCTTGTTGTGTTGACACACATCACATTCAACCACAAAATTATGAACGTCATGTTTCATACCCTCCCAGAAGAAAGAACGTTTGACCCGGTCATAGGTTTTGGTAAACCCGGAGTGCCCAGTTGTGGGTGTAGCATGAAGCTCAGAAAGTACAGTGGATTTAAGTTTTGACTATTTACTTAAATACAAACAACCTTTGTATCGAAGCTCATCATTGAGCCAAGAGTAACCTGGGAAAACTGGAGAATTGGACTGCAATTGTTGTATCAAATGCAAACTTTTGGGATCATGTAGCCATTCCTGATGAGCATCTTGTTGCCAATCTGCTACAATGAAAGAGAGAGAAAAAAGAGACCCTTCATCTTCATATTTTTTGGAAAGTGCATCAACAACCACATTGTCTTTTCCTTTTTTGTAAATTATATCATAATCATATCCAAAGAGCTTAGTCACCCATTTTTGTTGCTCGGGGGAGGAAAGGCGTTGTTCCAGAAAATACTTGAGGCTTTGATGATCTGTCTTAACTTGGAAACATTTCCCCAATAGATAAGTTCGCCAAAGATCCACGACATGTAGAATAGACAACATTTTCTTTTCATAGATTGATTTTCCCAAATTTCTCTCGGACAATTGTTTGCTGGTAAAGGCCAAAGGCCGACCCTCCTGCATAAGGACAATGCCAATTCCTTTCTTGGAAGCATCACATTCTACGACTGGAGTAGTGCACATGGCTATCTTCAAGGTTTGAAAATCATGATCATCTGTTGGAGTCCAAGTGAAAGAATTATTTTAAGGAGTGTAGTGAGAGGTATGTGTTCATAAAGCTTTGCCAAAAAGTGTGTCCAAGCCACATACCCTTGGCGGGCATTTTTTCTCCATTGCCACCATTGCCAACGTTCTTGATCTAGATGGAGAACACCATACCGGAGTTTGGCCAATTCATTTGTAATGCCATACAAAGAGAAATAATGTTCCATTTGAGTTACCCAGCCAGTGGGATATGATTCATCAAATTTGGTCACATCCACACGCGAAAGGCATAGGTCACGCTGAAAGTGATGGGGATGAAAATTCTGGGAATGAGAGGAAGTTTCACCTTCGGTATGCAAAGGTGGGTCAGATAAGGGAAGACCTGCAGGGATATGCAGCTTGGTGCAGATCGTCGTAGCGACATATTCAAGCTGAGTAGTAATGTCCTGTTTGAGCTCTTGTTTGACTTCCTCGATTGAGGAAGCGACTGAAGCAACGATGGAGGAATGCATTTTTTGATTGATGGAGAGAATATTGGCATTGAGTTGTCGCACTTCTTGTTGGGTTTCTGTGAAATTAGAGTGCAAGGTATTGAAGCGAGCTTCCAAGTCTTGGCTATGGATATGGGCCATGATGACGAGGGAACACGAAAAGGGGTGGGTGGGACCACACAGAAAATGGGTTATGGGTGAACTGTATCACAACGATCAAGGCGATGATTTGAATCCAATGGGGTAAAGCCAAAATAAGGGTGTTGGAAGGGGGTTGGGTCCACATAATTGTTTTTTGCTGAAAAATGATAGGTATGATTGTGATAAGGGAGAAGAGAGAAATCCAATGGAATAGGTATCAAATAATGGTGCCAACAGGATCCAAACTCGTTTTGTTTTTTTTATTTCTGTGGAGTTATACTCCAATTTGAAGAATACTGTAGGGATGAAATGTCCAAATGCTTAACAGGAAGAAATGTGTAGTAATTTTGCAACTCTAATGCAGGAGACACAGTTGTGCCACAATAGATCTTGTCTTTTCTATTTTCATTTCCGTCCCTAGGGTTAGGTATTCAAGGGTTCTACAGATAAGGGTTTTCCTTGTGCTATATCTCTCTGATATACGTGCGAGGTCTAATAGTAGTACTTGATCCAATATCTCAGGGCACCAACTAAGGAGGCTAGACCATACCCTTAGTCATACTACCTGACTACCCAGGTACTAGAGAGTATCTTCCCGAGTGATGTTCTCGGTGGAACTATAGCATTCAGGCGGCCGATCGGTTTATCTATGGAGGGCTTCAGGAGATCTAGGCCGATACGTATATAGGTGTTGTCTAATGTGCTACCACTCGAAGGGGTACCAACAGGGGTTACAAGGGTGACCAAAAGATGTGCTCTTAAGTACCACTTGTATTTCCTGCGCGTATGAATCCCCGACCATGGGTTTATGCGTGTAATGACAGATCTCTCTAGCTTAAAGATGTCGGAATACGTCTCTACCCTGAAAAATTTTAACCCACAATTTTTTGTCAAGGAAGGTTCTCTGATACCACTTGTAATATTCCAGATATAAAAAGTATGAAGAACAAAAATAAATAGCTAGAAATGGTAGATGAACAACAATATAACCAGAAAAACACCACGATAATAAAAAAAATGATAACAAAATAACACCAGAAATATCACTTTGATTACCAAGAGCAATGTTCACTTGCCTCTTCAAGGGGGCAACCTCCAACAGAGCAGAGCTCTATTACAATAATATCCAAGAAAAAAGTTATGATACCCTTGACTCCTATTTATACTAAATATGTCTATCAAAAGAACCATCTAGAGGAAGATCCTTCTAGAAGTGGAAGCATCTATTAGGTCTTCTTACATTGAACTTATTCTTCCTTATTTCTAGGCCTTATTAATATTGACCTTTATTACATGGAAATATATTATTCTACCTACGTTTGGGGTTAGGTCCCTAACAAAGTACTGCCAACTTATATTCTTGGGAAGAAGTGAGGTAGATCTTATTGGAAGAAGGGAAGATTTCAGCTACTGATAAATTAGGGGACCCAACAAAATCCTCTCAAGTTTCTCAAAAGTAATAATTTCCACTGGGGAAGAGGAATTTTGTAGACATAAATTTTGGCATGGAAACATATGAGAAAAAGAGAAAAAATCCCAAGACTGATGAAGGGATAGATACAGAGGATACCCTTTCAAATGTTTTGGATAAGGGGAAAAACATTCTACATATTACATATGGATCTAGTAAGGAAGGGATAGCTTCTACAACCCCCATTCTCATAGTAGAACATTTTCCATCAACATTCTTGTCAGCAAGGGAAGCCATTACTGCTACCTCTGAAGGAGCCATCAAGAAGCAACCCTCTATTATCTCCCACTATGATGATACACGGAGGTAGAATTAAGAGGAAAGAAGAGAGTTGTGTCCTAAAGGAACAAATAAAACAAAGTTCCTCTCATTCATGGACTATCAATATAACAATTTGAATTTGGTTGTCCCAAAAGAAAAGGTGCCAAAACCTCTCAGTCCTGCAGACTATAATGCCTCCCAGATAAAGGTTAAGTTGGGAAATATTCATCCCAAGGACATGATGGAGCTACATAAGAAAACCAGTGACATGTTTTACAAAGGCATTTTCCAATCTTATGCAAGTGAAAGGAAGATGAGGGAGACAGTCATAAAAGTTGAAAGGAAGTTGAAGTAGGAAAGGATATCAGCTAGGGCCAAGTAGCTCTAGATAGTTGAACTGGAGAAGAAAATTATTTCTTTGGGAGAATATCCCAAAGATATCAAAATTGTTGGATGTTGGCATGCGGTTGTAAGACCCTAGGTTCAAGTTATCTAACCAACAAAACCCTTTAGATACCGACCCTTTAGGCATCACCTGCATGCAAGTGAAGTCTCACCCAAGGCATCTATTGGGGCTGTAGGAACCAAGTTTCTGTAGTAGTGAGGGGATGGGAGGTGATCGTCTTATTCATTCTTACTTATCTACTTTGTGCGCATGATCATGTGTCTGTTATTCCTTGAATCTTTATTAATTGGTGAATTCAGTTATACAACACCATTATACCACAGATTGCAACATAAACTATTCACTATAACATTCATAACTATTGCACAGTGATCATATAGTAAACAGATCTAGTCTAACATGCATAAACCTACTATTCATAAACAATCACATGAAACACACACATGGAGACACAAAGTTAATGTGGTTCATGCAACTTTGGGCTATGTCCACAATGTCTGACTTCTTTATTATTCTTTCTGTAATCTTCTTAGGCTTGCACACTGCCCTTACAACAGATGTATCATGATATCTCTCCCCATCTTTCCTAGCCACTCTGCAGTGAAAGCCTCTCTCTATAAAACTCTCCCTAGACCTTTAAACATAGAGTCTCTCTCTCACTCTCAGTATATTCTCTCCATAACAACAACAATATTAGCTCTTCTCCTTACACAACTCCAACAACATATTCTACTCGACCCATTACATATTTATACATGGAAGCTAGGGCTCAAACCCTACTTGCTTATCCCCAAAACCCTATTACAAATCATTCTGACTCATTACAACTTAGGTTGACTTGTTTTTCGGGTGTGTTTTTCCTGCTTTTGCGTATGCATGCTACTTTTGCATTCCTAGCTATTGTTATTCTTGCTTTTGCATGTCTCTCTACTTTATTCTCTTGCTTTATTCTCATGATTTATTCTATGCCAAGTATGCTTTTACTGCGCACTCTACTCTTTCCTTCTTTTGTTTCTATGCATATCATTCATACTTAGGATTTTCCTCGAAACTGTTTCCAAAATTCCTGTGCAACATGCCCCCAACACTCACCTATGGCTCGTCCTGAGTCACTCAGGCCTATTGCATCACACTCCTCCATGCCTTCATGAACTTTTGGAGGGTTTCCCTCGATGCAGGGACTTGTTTTGTTACTTTTTATTCTTTTTCCAAAATTTCCTCTATGGCCTGCGCAGTCAGGGTCGTGATTTTCTCCTCAGTTTCCTGTGTTGCTTACTTTGTCATGCCCTGTGCAGTGGCCAATTCTGTTATTATCTTGAGTGCTTTGTTCTACATAGGTTCCAATTTTTGTGCAATCTTCTTTTGATTTTCCCACATCTTCTCTACTTCAATGTATTTCTATCTATTTGCAAGGATGGTTTTCATCCGTTTGACAGGTGGTAGAGTGTTGATGCTTTCAGTGGTTTTCTGGGCCTTTTCTTGTGTGGTTCTTATTCTATCCTCGATCTCCTTCATCTCTAGATTCATCATGAGGTGTGTCCAAATATGCGTACTCTCGTTGCACAACCTCGTGCACTCTTGGTCTAGACTCTTAATATTTTCCACTGAGGTTGTCGCCATCCTTTCCCTTTTCTCGTTTTCCTCAGGAGGTGTTCCTGGCATGGTGTGAGATTCCAAGTCTCCAATATTAGTGTGGAATCCTTTAATGACTTCACCAATTCTTGAGACATGTTCTTCCATTGTGGCCTCTACTACTAGTGGTACTTTGGGGATCTCCTTGTAGAGATTTGGATGAACTTTTGTATCTGTTGTTCCATTTTCTCGATCTCTTCCTTCTCTTTTAGTGCTTTATCTTCTTTTTCTCAACCTCATTCTTCTCCTCCAATTCTCTTTCAACTTTTTCTTCAACTTCTCTCTTCTCCTGCAGAGTAGTTGTATACTTTTGTTGGATTTCTACCTTCTCATCTATCACCTTGGTCAACTCTATGCATGTTTCTTTGTGCAGAGCCTTATCTCCTGCATAATACCAATGTGCAAGATCTGAAGTACTGGTGTGGGCATCCGAGAAATGACTAAGTTCAGATGACTTAGTGCTCTCACTTTCTCTTGCAGTTCTTGCATCAAGAACTTGACTATATCTGACGTGATATCCAACACTCTGCGCTCGATGGCTAACTTTGATAGGAATGGAGTGGAAGTCCCTGCTTCCTCAATCAGGCTCGTTGATGGTCCTTTACCTAAGCCTCTCTCTAGTGCTATCCTCACTATCTCCAATAGTTGTTGTTTTGTCATCAACTAGTCTTGCACCTTCTGGTGTTGTTCATCTTGTTTCCATGATGCTTCTTCAATTGCCTCTTCTGCAACATCCCGCACTTGGTAGTTGATTATATCCATGTCATCATCTGTCAGAGTATAGACATATGGTACTTTGTGGGATTTCATCTTTTTGCATGGAGCTACGACTGGACCCTTCCCCTTGTATTTTTGTTTGACCCCTGTTGTTGGGACTGTTTGTTGTGTGTCTTCTGCTGATGGTCCTGTATTCAGTGTATTCTTTGCTCCATTGTGTCATCCATTTACCTATCCCTCAGTTAGTTCTTCCTCTTCATTTTCTTTTTCTTCTTCTTCATCGGTGTTCTTTGTTTATTCCCATGTAACTTTCTACTCTTCCTCCCAGTCATTGGCAATTAGACATACATCGTCCACTGTCAACTTGTAGCTTGTTGGAAGACGCTAGCATGCATGGTATCTTTTGTATTGAATGTACATGTGGTGCATCCTTTCTTTAAAGTGCACAATATCCTGGTAAGTCTCTATTGTCTGGGCGGTGATGCGCAACTTATGTGTTATGAGATATCTAATTTCTTCAAGATAAACATAGAATGTGACATTGTTATCTATTTGTCTCCTCTTGTTTGTCGTATGCCATAGGTTCACATATCACGCAACTGCATTACCTATGCTTATTGTTTTCAAAAAATGTTAATCGCCAGGCTCCTTCCATCCAACTAGTGAAATCAGGATGGGAAGCTAGGAATAATGAAATTCTATGCCTTTCTCCCGGAATTCTATGCAATCTATCAAAAACCGATTTACCAAAAATGTGGCCCAATTCATTTGGACCCCCTCTGCACACTTTTCCACAACTGCGATCACTGCGTCCAACACCTCATCCTTGCGGTATTTCCTCAACAATTTGCAGGCCAATATTTGCATTGAAAATCACACAACATCATCACTTATGTTTGCGACATCCAACCTCTGCTTCCCTCTGAATGTGTGAAACTTATCCTTCATAGTTTCCGATAATTCTTTCTTCTCTGTCTTATTTGTGAATAATGTTTCCAGATCCTCTCCTATTTTCGAAAAGCATGTTATCTGCATAATTAGTTTTGTATCAATAGATATCGATGGGTCTAGCCACAAAGTTCCTCCATGGATGCAACTTAGTAACATTTTGACGCATGCGTTTATTTCTAGACTTCGACCAAAATGTGGCATCTTCAACAGATTCAATATTCTTGATTTCTCTAGTCCTTCCACCCAAATCTATGGTTCAAGAAGGATTTCACCTGTCCCTGGGATTCTTTTGGCGCATAAATATTTCTCTCGTTCCAGCTCAAGAAACTTTTGTTCATCCATTATGTCATGGTCTACAAAATTCAAAGCAACGATCTTTCCTAGAATTTCCCCTTTGACAATGACACTAGGAAATGTAATACTTCATATATATATATATATATTAATAAAATACATCGTTGGCTCCAAGATAGACAAGGACGAAAGAGATAGGGGGATATGATTCCATGAGAGAGGGGGCTTAAGGGGATAAGTATTTTTATTATATTTTATTTACTCATAATTGATTTTATGGAGAAAAGGGGTTTCATGAGATTCTTGGGAGGAAGGCCACGTGGTTCTTGTTTGCATGTAATTATATAAACCATTCCCATGAGCTGTTTTGGTGCTTCTCTTGTTTAATCATTTCATTTTAGAATTCCTCATTTCACACTTGCTGAATTTGTGTG
>ML792189.1:117131-130568 GCA_009831015.1 Picea engelmannii
TGTTAACAAATGGTTGGAGGAGGAGAGCCATTGCTAGATGGATGTAATATATTAATGATCATTCCATGAGAGAATGGATGCATGTGTGCATGAGATAGATGGCAGTTCTGAAAGAACTGTCCACAACTGAGAATCCTTGGAGTTTCCAGCAGGGAGATTTACTGACCAATAGCAATGGATCCCTAGAGAGAAATGGAATAGCTCGAGGGACTGCATGGAAGACAAATGTGTTCATTTCTTTGGGTTGTGCAGGATGATGGGAAAAGAGAGATGGAGATTCGAATTTGTTGTGTGGTTGGGAAACCTGAGAGCCAGTTAGCCAATTGTTGTGTGTTTTAGATTTGGCCTAGGAACCATCCTTGTGGATTCATATCCCTGGCTTGGGGGTGACCTTCTGTTGAGAGTAAATGAACACTAGTGTATTTGGTTGGGAGGAGTGTTCTTGGTTTGCAACCAGTTGGTGAATGTTTACTTCCAAAGATAAGTTCTCTCTATGTTTTTTGTACAATGTATTTTTCGTTGTGTATTTAATTATCTCTGAGATGTATTTCTGTGTGCATGCTTCTTGGTTATTTGTTGTGCATGAAACACTATTTATTTATTTTCTGTTGTAGCATGGATCTTGATTAATGCATGTGAGTTTTTCATGCTTCATTTTCGAATTAATTATTATTAGAATTCAAAATCGGTTTAGAAGCGAGTCTTGAAGTAGCGTGCCCAGCTTGTGGGTGGCTGGGTATGTTATGTTTTTAGTGTGAACAACATGCACTTTCCATCTACAGGTACTCTAACCTATGGCACAATGTCCTTTCTTGGTGGTATGTAGTCCCTATGAAAGCTCGGTTGTGAGGCCAAAGCTCTGGGTGTTTCCATGAACACTGGTGCAACTAGTGGTATTTTTTTTTTCTTACATGTTGTGGCTACTTGTACCCCAACTTTTGGTGGTGCCATTGTTCTCTGCAAATGATTTATTTAACTGTTCTGTGTTGGTTCTAGTTTGGCTCAGGTTCGGCTCTGGTCTGCTTTGTATGCTCACATCTCTTATCAAATGCAAATAACCTTTCCCTATCAAGCCCCTATGAGCTTTTATAACGATTCAATAATTGTGTAATTTATTTTTCACCCAATGTAAGTGTCGAATCCACTCAGAGTCTGCAATCAATACTTTCCTTATTGTGGCATTAATGTCAAATCCTTCGCCATATTTTTCCTTCGATATGCCAGTCTCGATCCTTGGTGGTGCCTTCTATTTATGAACACACGTCTCCAGTACGTTTCATCATTATTGTTTTTTAACTATTGTTTTCGTTCTTTAATTCCCTTAACATCCCTATTCCACTCTTGACTTTTGCACACACTTAACTTCCTTTGTGTTTTTTTGGTTATTTGTGTGATACTCCCTTTTTCTGCATGGGTCTTGTTTCTTTATTTCCCATACTTCTTTATGTCTACCTTTGGTGTCTTTCTTGTTTTTCCACTTTTCATTTATTTTCTTCCTTTTTCTACTTTTTGTTTGTTTTTCCTATATTTTACCTCCCTACTATAGTACATCGGTGTGGTAAACTTCAAGTCTCCTACCTCAAATATTATCTCCCTCCTCTTCACATTAATGATCACTTGATTATCAAAGGCCCATTCAAGTCCCATCAGTGCTGGATATGGTTGACTATCATCCACGATCTCAATGACTTCAAAATATGCTACACTGTGTACTCCATCTATATTCATAGTTACTCCTATCAATCGACCAATTGGTACTATCTTGTGTTGGTTTTCCAACCTTAACTGAATAGGAGACCAAATCAACTTGGGTTTTCCCAACAACAAAACCATTTGTTGGTGCACGGTTGTAAGACCCTAGGTTCAAGTTATCTAACCAAAAAAACCCTTCAAATACTGACCCTTTCTGTATCACTTGCATGTAAGAGAAATCTCACCTGAGGCATCTATTGGGGCTGTAGGAACCAAGTTTTTGCAGTAGTGAGGGGATGGGAGGAGATCTCCTTATTCATTCTTACTTATCTACTATGTGCGCATTATCCTATGTTTGTTATTCCTTGATTAATTGGTGAATTCATTTATATAACACCATTATACTATAGATTGCAACATAAACTATTCACTGTAAAATTCATAACTACTGTGCAGTGATCGTATAGTAAACAAATCTAGTCTAACATGCATAAACCTACTATTCATAAACAATCACATGAATCACACACATGGAGACACAAAGTTAACATGGTTCACCCAAATTTGGGCTACGCCCACAACAATTGGCTTCTTTATTATTCTTTCTGTAATTGTCTCAGGCTTGCACACTGCACTTAGAATAGATGTATCATGATATCTCTCTCCATCTTCCCTAGCCGCTCTGCAATGCAAGCCTTTCTCTGTAAAAATCTCCCTAGAACTTTAAACATAGACTCTCTCTCTCTCTCTCTCTCACTCTTAGTCTATTCTCTCCACAACAACAATATTAGCTCTTCTCCCGACACAACTTCAACAACATATTTTACTCGACCCATTACATATTTATAAATGGAAGCTAACTCTCAAAACCCTACTTGCTTATCTCCAAAACCCTATTACAAATCATTCTGACTCATTACAACTCAGGTTGACTTGTTGATTGGGCATGCTTTTCTTGCTTTTGCATTCCCCAATGTTGTTCTTCCTACTTTTGCTCGTCTCTTTTCTTTATTCTCTTGCTTTATTCTCTTCCAAGTATGCTTTTATTGTGCACTTCAATTCTGAATGCGCCTTTACGACGCACTCCGCTCCTGCCTTCTCTTCCTTCTTCTTTTGCTGTGCATCTCCTTCATACTTAGGATTTTCCTCAAAACTGTATCCAAAATTCCTGTCCAACATTGGATACTTGATGATCCAAAAAGACAATGAGATCAAGGTATTAAAGAAGAAGCTCGATATTCCATAGGTACAACATCTTCAAACTCCTGAATTACAAGCTAGTCATAAAGAAAATGAGCAGTTGTACCAAATATTGCTAGAAATTCATAATACTGTGAAAAGATTGCAAGAAGAGAATCAGTGATTTAAATATCAACTAGTGAATATTTTTCAGAAATCCAAGGAATCTAAAGTGCCATTTATTATTTTAGATGCAGATGAAGGCCTATCCAAGATCATGTCAGAATTAAGTGTAAAGGAAATGGAGCTTGACACAATCACAAATAAGCTCAAGTTCAGTGCATCCAAGAGAACATAGTTAGAGGAGTAGGCCAAGAGTAGAGACGTGCTCTTGAGTCAACTACATGAAGCTAAAAACCAAGCTGAATAGGAATTGTCTTATACAAAACTGAAAGTTACAGGAAAAGCAGCCTTGAAGGGATCCAAACACAAGATTTGGGATCAAATATCAGCTACAGTCTTTCTAAATTGGTCCTAGTTCAAAATAATCCAAGAAGAGCTTCAATTGATCATTGTGGTATACAAAGACATCAAGAAGATAGCTTCATAATTGTAAATCAAGACATAAGTGGCTAGAAATTTAATAAATTTTTTAAACAATGAGTCTAAGGAGGATCTTAAATACCTTAATATTGAAGATAGAGCTAGCATCATCATAGATGCTAAAAAGGTCTTGACCAAGAGGAGACTCATGCAGAGTGTAAAGAATAAGGCACGTGATCTTACTAGAGAAATTGGCTCTTTTAAGAATATATGTAGAGAGGTGATCAATCATGGATTGGCTAACTTTTGGGATAGAAATGGAGACCTCTATTTAGATAAAAACTATCAGAAGCTTCTGGATGATAGGAAAAAATATGATAGTAGGTTTGACAAGCTGGAAGGACCCCTAAAGAGGAAATATGTGATGGATATGTTGGATTGATCCAGGAGGATCTTGTCACTCAACAAATTCATAGGTTCTTATTTCTGCCAAAGTTGTCCACACAATGAAGAAATCACATAGAGCTTTCATACACATTTTGAATGAGGTTAGGAGGAATTCATATGAGAAAGATATGGCTCATTGATGTTTTGGGTAAAATGGTAAAAAAATAAAATGTAAAATGATTAATACTTATGTTGATCTGAGGTGCTCATGTATTATTATATTTTTTTGTAAAAAATGAAACTAATTGGTGTGAGAACTACGTAACACTTTAGTTTCCTACTCTCAAGGGAAAGTTGAGATTCTCATGGAATGTAATTTCTTAGTATCAAGGGAATGTTGAGATTCTCAAGGATTGTACTTTCCTAGTTTCATGGAGAGATGATATCTTCACGAAGACTTGAGATTTTCTTAGGCATGGTTGAGATATTTTCTCAAACAAATTCCTTAAAAGGTGCCCATATCCTAATTTATGGGATCTTGAAAGATATTTTCTCCTTGATATGTTGAAGTAGCTTTCAACCATGTAAAGCTATATAAAGACCATTTTTCTCCTTTGTATGGGGGAGATTGGTAAAGGTATTTTTGGAGTAGTAAACTCTTTGAAAGAGAGTAAGCAAGTAGCCATGCTTGTAGTTTGTAAACCCCTTCATTGGGAAAATTTGTAAGCCCGTCATTGGGAGAATTGAGCTTCACTTGGGAGACGTTTTAGCCTCTGTAAAGGAGAGAATCAACCCCACATTGAGAGAGTGTTTCAGTCCTTTATTGGAAGAGGATTGTAGCCCTTTTGTAAAGGATAATCAATCGTTGTTTGGGAGAAGAAATAATAAATGGTTCATTGCTTGAAGTGGACCCATAGCCATGCTGGTGAACTCCGTTAACAATATGGTTTTCACATTGTTTATGTGTTTTTTATTATTGTATAATATCATATTTCAAATGATGAATTTCCATTTTTCTTTATACAATTATGGAGGAATTGAGAAGCATTTAAACACATCTGAATTAGTAGTTGTTAATCACTAATTTTCAGATCAAGTTGGTATAAGAGCAGTAAGATTAGAGGTTGTTTATGTGGTTTGTAAGGACAACCATGGGAAAAGCTATGAAGAGAGAAAAAATTCAAGAGTTGGAAAAGATCAACCAGAGTACTCAAGCAGAGAATGATGAGTCGAGAAGGTTGACACACACATCAAAAGATGAGAAGTGAAATTTGCAACTTCAGTTACAAGCCACCGTAGAGGCTTTGGTAAAGTTTCTAAGTGTAGAAGGATTAAAGAAACCGTCCTTTACACCAGATCCAAAAACTGTCTCTGAGATACGTAGTAGAAGTAATTCTTCAATTTCACATGCTTCCCATCAAGATGATTCTTTTGGTGCATTGAAAAGAACATTAAAGGTGTTGGGTTGAAATTGCTAATGGAAATGGGATTTGATGGAAAAGGCCTTGGAATCAATGGCCAATGAATGACTAATTACATACAGGTTAAGGAAAGACCTTGTTATGCATATTTGGGATATGGAGATGAAGAAGTTGGAGAGTGCTCCAAGACAATTGAAGTAAGAGAAGAGCCCAAGCCATTACAAAAACTTCCCATGCAAGGAGATGGCACACCACTTCATGATAGTGACAGTTAATGCAAGTCAGAACTAAGAAAGGTACATCCTTTCAGCCATGGGAAAAACATCAAGGTATAATTCAAAGAATCTCCAAAGAGAGATGAACATCCCAAAGGAGTAGGTAAAACATGTTCCCCTCATCATACTTGCATGAAGAACAATTCTAAAAGGCAGGGCAAGTACTCCAATGTTTTCTTCGATTATAAGAAGAATGGCCAAGTAACACCAAATTTATGGTATACATATCCATTTAACTTTTGTGGATTAAATAACCATTGTATGGCTATGTGTTGGAAGAGAAAGTCCTTACTGAAGAAGATCATGTCCCTTAGGAAGAAAACAATATCTAAAGACCACTCTCCAAGTCCCATGTGTTGGAAGAGAAAGTCCTTACTGAAGAAGATCATGTCCCTTAGGAAGAAAACAATATCTAAAGACCACTCTCCAAGTCCCAATGTGGAGTATAGCAAGAAGGGTTTGATGTCTAAGAAAATGGGAAAAATCTTTTACAGTCATTGTCATTGTCAGATGAGTGGTCATTCGGTTGATAAGTGTTGGAAGCATCATCCACATCTTTGCTCGAATCCTCAAAAGGGAGTTGTGCAAGCACCCACCTAAAAAGAGGTAGCAAATGAAAGAGTTGGTCAAGTACCAACAATCCATGAGGCAACTCGTGAAGAAGATTTCCTATCCAAGGAAGATCCCATCAAGATGGAGCAACCCAAGGAGCGTCAATTTGAATGGATATCATTTTTGCATAGCCAAGTTTAACATGCGCATGTAGCACCTCCAAATCATTTTTCTGGTTTTCATGATTGAAAAATCATGAAGGAAACTAATCTAATATGTATAAAAAAGTATGGAGGTAGATCACTCATTGAGAATGAAATATGTTAGAAGCTATCCGAATTCGCACATTGTTCATAAAGATCAAATTTGCACATTGTTCATAAACATCAAAAGGGAATCTTGATTTAATTTGGGCCAAGCCTATGGCATCTACATGTGCAAACGTTTGATTCTGAAACATTTTGTCGTTGGTATAGTATGTGACCGGAATGATGGCACCAGGATTGAATACCAACTGTTCGTTCTCATTGAATAACTTACCAAAACATATTAAAATAGATATGACATGTATTTGCATGACATGCAAAGAAGGAATTTCCATAAGCAACTTAGATGTAATTGAATATTTTCTTCTGGAAGCATCAACGAGTGTGAAAGGAAACTGCATACTGGTTAAGAGGCATAGTGAATCCCAAGCTCATTTTTGCCAAATGATCAAGGAACAATGAATTCATGTTCATGGGATACCCTGTTGTGGGGTGTCAAAACTGCATGCAGAAATCCAGATCCATCTCATCTCTTGCTTGAAGGTTGTGCAAGATATGATTCCAGGCGACGACGTAAACTAGGTGTGTTTGCAAGAGAACGAAGGGAATGAGGGCCATAACAACTCTCATGTAGCCCAACTTTTTGCCTTGATCAATGGCAAATATTTCTACCTATGGATTGTGTAGTGGTGTCCAAGAATGTAATATTGGATCCGAATCTCAATTTGCGGCTAAGGATCTGTCATCTTGTTCCAGATCATGAACGAATTGTTCAATGAGGTTTGAGTTGAGTATTCCATATGTGTTTGAGATACATTGAGCTCATGGGAGTCCAAAAATTGGCGCATGAAATAGGCCATGGGGATTGCCTCACATGGAATATGTCAATCTAGAAAGTTTCCAGCCGATGCTAAAATCGATGAGATCATTGATTATCTCGTGAAACGTTATACTTCCAATCTGGTTTCTCATGAAAACAAATCACTGAAGATCATGATAATATTGACACCGAATGGATAGATAAGCGACGTTGCTGAAGAGATTCGAGGCATGAAAATCAGGGGGAACAAAGAGTTTTGGTTGGAGCGATCCACGGTAAAGATAGATCAGTCACATGTTTGGGTTTAACACACGTCTACACTCCAGACAATAGTGGCGAAGATCATGGATAGTTATGGGAATTAACAAACGTTTGTGTGTAGGAAAATGATTCAGGATTCATGCATTAATGGATATGTTTATCATTCCCTTCATAAGTTTCTCTGCCATCACTTTCGCAACACTATGGAGATCGCTCGATTTGATTGTCAGTCCTTGATAAATGCATGAGGCATCATCGATAATGTTTTTACCAGTGGCGATAATAACTCCAGGAGATACATGTGTTCTACAAATACAAGATGCAGATTGACTGGCTTCCAGTGAAGTACGAAAGCATCTCGACTGGCTTCGAAGTTTTGCATGGGGTCATTGTTAGCGAAAGTGATATTCATGGGTGTTTTTTTTTTCTGCCAAATTGGTGGAGATTCTGACCACCAGGCAATGGTATCTAGGGGTAGACATCCTGAAAATGCATTATTTCTATGAATTGGAATTCGCATTCGACATGCTCCTAAAAAATCATAGTTAAGTCAAGTGTCGGGAAACATGGTGTTGCAATTGCTATTGTTTTGTGCAAAATTTGGTTTGCATCAGTGTGTTTTTTACATGATCATCCAAGATGTGGAGCGATAGGCCTTGAATGTGCTGAGGTGCAACCTGTACATTTCAGATGGAACTTAAGAGGTAGTGAAACGATGGGATTTTTTTTGTTGATAGACTTCCTTCCTTATTACAATGAGAAATTACAGTGTATGCTCTTGACACTAGTTTTCTTACATGTGGTCATGTTGTGCCACATGTTCATGTAAGGCATACAAGTCAGTGGCTGGTGGGATTTTCTGATGATCTTTGCACATTGCATATTGTGGTCCCTTTGCATTGGCTTTATTTTGTTGCATTCCCGACAGTATTTTCACTTCTCATGATTGGATTTAAGGACCAGCAAGTTGCTCAAGAGCTTGTATCTGTTGAAATTTCTGATAAGGAATATTTTTATGGGCTATATGACTTATGGTATGAAGTGAATTGTTGCAATGAATTTTTTTAGTTCTACATTCAATGTGCATGCTGCAAAGGAAACTGTATGTTATTGTGTTTGTTTATGTAAATGGAGTGGGAACTCGTTGGGGTATTGCCTATCTACATGAGAAGTGTAGAGAAATCATTATAAACTTAGACATAATTCATTCCAGTCATTGGATCAGTTGTGGAGCCATATTTAGATGAAGTCTAGTAAGATATTCTTCAAGCTATCTTAAGGTTGTCATAAATCCATCCTCAAGACTTTTGGTGAACCAAAAGTTCCTTTTAGTGGGGAGGTATGATCCAGGAAGATCTTCTCACTCAACAAATTCAGGGGTTCTTGTTTATGCAAAAGCTACCTGCACAATGAAGAACTCGCAGAGAGATTTCCGATGCAGTTTGAATGAGGTCAGGAGGACTTCATACACTAAAGATATGGCTCATTGATGTTTTGTGTAAAATGGCAAAAACATAAAATGTAAAATAATTAATACATATGCTGAGCTTAGGTGCTCATGTATTATTGTATTTAAAAAAAAAAAGGAAACTAATTGGTGTGACAACTACATAACACTTTACTTTCCTACTCTCAAGGGAAAATTAATATTCTCATGGATTGTAATTTCCTAGTGTCAAGGGAATGTTGAGATTCTCAAAAATTACAGTTTCCTAGTTTCATGGAGAGTTGAGATCTTAATGGAGACTTGATATTTTGTTAGGCATGGTTGAGATATTTTCTCAAACCAATTCTTTAAAAGGTGCCCAGATCCTGATTTATAGGATTTTGAGAGATATTTTCTCCTTTATATGTTGAAGTAGTTTTCAACCATGTAAAACTATATAAAAACCATTTTGCTCCTTTGTTAAAGGTATTTTTGGAGAAGTAAACTCTTTGAAAGAGACTAAACAAGAAACCATGCTTGTAGTTTGTAAACCCCTTAATTAGGAGAAATTGTAAGCCCCTCATTGGGAGAATTGAGCCCCACTTGGGAGAGGTTTTAGCCTCTGTTAATGAGAGAATCAACCCCACATTGGGAGAGAATTTCAGTCCTTTATTGGAAGAGGATTATTTCCCTTTTGTAAAGGAGAATCATCCCCTGTTTGGGAGAAGAAATGATAAAAGGTTTGTTGCTTGAAGTGGATCGAGATGACACAGACAGAGTTTGGTGAACTTTGTTAACAATCCGGTTTGCAAATTGTTTATGTGTGTTTGATTATTATATAATTTCAGATTTTAAATTATGAATTGCCAATTTTATTTATAAAATTATGGAGGAATTGAGAAGTGTTTAAATGCATCTGAATTAGTAGTTGTTAAGCACTAATTTCCAGATCAATATTTTGCATTATTGAACAATATGAAGATGATCTTCAAAAATATTTTTACATTTTCATATGAGATATATATTGATTCATATGAGTTAATAATATATTGATTCATATGAGTTAATAAGGATCTTAAATCAGCTAGAGTACCCAATGGGCAACGTATGGAAGAAAATGTGCCAATATCTAAAGGTACAACTACCAAAACAAGGTCAAACAAGTGGCACACAATAAGGTCAAACAAGTAGCACACATCCAACCTCATCTTAAGTAATCTTCTTCTTAATTTTTACATATGTAAAAAGTAAATTTTCACTAAAGGTATAACCTCCAATAAACAAGAAGCGGTTGAAGAAGTGGTTTAAGGAAATTGCTTTCTCATTTCATGGAAACTATAAAGGAGTCATAAGGAACATTCTTTAGTATTTTTATCAGTAGAGAGAGAGGTGTTGTCCATATGTTGTCATTGATGTCAAAATGAGCATGGACATGACATACAAATAATATGGTGCAAAGATGCCACACAGTAAAAGAAAGTGCGTGAAAAATAAATAGAAACGCAGAAACGAACATAGAAATGCAGAAGGAAGTGAGTAGAAGGATTGAAGGACGAAAGGATCAATAATGCAAAAGAAATCAAGGAAGTGATTGAGACTTATAGGAGTGCACATAAGAATAGGAAAACAACCCGTGACATAGTTCATAGGTAAAGTATGATGGAGAGAAGTGTGACAGAGTGGACTGTGAAGGGACAAGTGAGAGTTGAGAAAACAAGTGAGAAAGTCACCTGGGTGCATTAACTGTGACATATATCGTTGATATTTCTTATTGAGTTTCTCGCGAGGGAGCTCGGGCCAGTTTTCCAGTGAAAGGAACTGACGGTCACATTTGGCGTGGTGGAATCTCACTTTAGATACTAATAACAGAGATCTTTGTGTTTTTTTTTTTAGAATTCTGCGCAGAATTGTCGACAACTAGGTAAGTGTGCTATAGAGAAAGTGTGATAGACTGAATACTTGTGACTTGAATCTTGTGCTCCTATTCTATCTATGCAAAGGGTGCTCTATAGGCTAGAATGTAAATTTCTTTATCATTCTTGAGGAGATGCTCTGATGAGCCAGAGTTCATTCATAGGAAGATTTGGTCCATTTGATTTAGTCAAATAATGTCCACACATAACCAAATGGACCTTGATCTGGTCAAGATAATTCCACAATATAATTGTCATGCATCCACATACTTTATTTAAACAGAAGTGTAACTAACATGACTTTGATCTAGTCAATATTTGTCCACAATATAACTATCACATGTCCACATACAGAAAGGTGAATTCAGGAAAAAACATTATAAATAGGGATGTGATTTGTTCAAGCATAGGGCAGATGAAAAGAGAAGAAAATTTTCCTGTAACTATTAAAAGGAAATGAACTGGAGACACATTATATTGCTATTTTGAATTAAGGAGAAAGGTCTAGTTCTGTAGGAAATAATTTTTGAAAACTGAATACAGGGTGGCAGAGTGGTGCTAGGATGAGTTGAAGCTCACTGAGGATTGGTGTCCTCATCAATTATAACATGTTGGTGATTGAGAGGATTGGTGTCCTCATTATCTGTGACATGTGGGTTCCTGTCGAGATGAAAAATAGGTTGGTTCCTGAGAGGATTGGTGTCCTCATTATTTGCAATAGGTTGGTGCCTGAGAGGATTGGTGTCTTCATTATATGTGACAGGTGGGTTCCTGTCTAGTTGAAAAATTATAAAGTGTAAGTTGGTGCTTGCTGAAGAACATAAAGAAATATGTTATGTGGTTTTCTCCTGCATTGGGTTTCCACATAAAATTCTTGTGTGCTGTGTTTTCTGTCTTATTTTGATTTTTGCATACATTGGTGATTAAGTGAGGACTTCTAAATAATTCTAAATATATGAAAGGAAATAAAATTAGAGTAAATTGATACAATACCGATTCACCCCCCTCCCCACCTTAGTATTGATGTGAGACTCAACAATTAGTATCTTCAACCAGACCTCCTATATTCAATGTAACAAATTTTAGATTTTGAAAAGTCAGAATGAAGACCTACTTGATGTCTCTCGGTATGGAAGTCTAGAAGATCATGGTAGATGGTTATAAAACTCCAACAACTCTTCCAAATGATGAAGTTGGTAATAAAAGTTACTACAATAATCCAAGAGATATGAATGCTATTGAAGGTGGGCTTGCAGATTTTTTTTGTTGTTAAAGTGATACAGTTGGAATCCGCCAAGGAAATATGGGAAAAACTGGTTTAAAATTATGAAGGAGACGAGAAAGTAAATTTGGCCAAAATTCAAGATAAAAAAATGAAATTTGAAAGCCTAAGGATGAGTGGAGATGAAAACATTGTAGTTTTCTTCCTCATAGTAGATGAGACTATAAACACTATGAAATGGCCAGGTGAAAAGATTGAAGAATCTATGGTGGTTTAGAAGGTAATGAGGTCTCTTCCCTCAAGACTTGATGAAAAAGTTTCTGCTATAGAATAAATGCATGAACTAGATAAAGTGACTATGGATAGGCTCCATGGAATACTATTGCTTATGAAACGAGGACCAAGAAATAATATCTGGATCTAAAGGATGCAGTCTTCAAGGCATCTGTCAAATTGTCTCAAGATCATGATTCCTCTGAACACTTCTAAGATGAAGAAGAAGCCAACTTTGTAAGGAAATTGAAGACGGGCTCCAGAAAGTATAAAGGTATATTACCATTCAAATGTTTTCATTGTGGTAAAATTGGTCATTTTTCATATAAATGTCCTTTCAAAGAAAACAACACTAATGAAAAAGAAAGAAAATACAAAGATAAACCTAAGGATTTTAAAAAGAAAAGGGTTTTTAAAAGAAACAATTTTTATTAAAAGGAGGACAACAGTAATTTCTTAGACGACGGAGAAGAATATTTTGAGCCAGGTATAGCTAAATATGAAAAAATTATCATGGCTCTCAAACAACCAAGATCTAACTAAGAAAAAATAGACACAAAGGAGTATGCAGTTGTAGTCAACCTGGAAGGATAACTCATTAGTGCTCTAGATGAAATCTCTTTGCTCAATAAAAAGAAGAGACTAAGAAAAGAACAATTACAAATATACAAAGAAAAAGACAATGAGATTAGTGAAGCTCTGCTCCTTTGAAGGCTGAGTTCATGAAGGCAATGGGTATCTCATTTTTTTCAACATTTTTATGTGTAATGTCCCCACTTTAGGACATCATCACAGGGCAGAGACTTATGATGACCAGAGTAGCCAAATGGATGTTATAGCGAGTACAAGGGTATTTGAGAGGCATTGTGGGGTCCAGTTGGCATTTATCATCATATTCCATCATTATGAGCCATTCCGCACAGGTTGGCTTTGGTTTCGTTCCATTTCGATGATTTCGATGATTTTGACTATTTTGAGCTATAAGTTAATTAAAATCACTAAAGAGGGCATTTTGGGCACATTACTTGGAGGAACCTCTCAGTGTAATAGCTCATAGGAATCGAGAGGAGAAACACTACAGGATGGGATGGCTAGAAGTGACTTTCAGTGGCCAAGGAAGCCACAAGGAGAGATAAGGAGATTTTCAGAGGTAAAAAGGTTAATTAATTAATTAAAGTGATTTAATTAATTAATTAAATATTAATAA
>ML792189.1:150876-162292 GCA_009831015.1 Picea engelmannii
CGTTTGGAGGGGTTACACTTCAGATCTGACCCTGAGACTTTACCTAGTGACTTGTAGTGTCCCGATCTATATTTCTGGAGAGTTTCAGAGCATTTGGAGGCCTCCTTCAGTAGGGCCAAATTATCTAGGGTTTCAGTCATCCAATGGGGCACAACATTCAGTGGGGGATTTCAGATCTACAGAGATTGAGAGAGATCTTGGAGATTCGATCACCTGGTTTGTTCTTACCATCACCCGATCTATCAGTTGGCATATTTATTAGGGTGATTGGACACTTTTGGCAGCAGGGCCGAATTATCTAGGGTTTCAGTCATCCAGTGGGGTGCACCATTTAGTGGGGGATTTCAGATCTACAGAGATTGAGAGGGATGTTGGAGATTCGGTCACCTGGGTTGTTCTTACCATCACCTGATCTATCAGTTGGCATATTTATTAGGTTGATTGGACACTTTTGGTAGCAGGGCCGAGTTATTGAGGGTTTCAGCCTTCTATTGGAGCGTGACATTCTTCAGCTGGAGAGTTGGGCATTCAGATCTGCTTGTATTGATCTTCATTTCTCATTCAGCCTTTGGAGGCATCCTTTGTATTAGCGGGAGCATTTTGTAGCAGCTCTTATCTATTGTCTATCTTCTTGGCCTTCTGTTGATCATTCCAAATCGGCATCTTCATTGTAGCAGGTTTCTCTATTTTATGAATAAAGAAGAATTGAGATGTTTTTGCTTGTCTATCTTATTGCATATGGTTTAGGTATGTTCCATGGTTATCTCTTTCTGTTATTTACTGCATACACACATATAAACACATCTAAAAGGTAGATCAACAAAGTGTTTGACGAAATACCACAACCAGAAAAAGGTTTTAAAAAGACACCAAAATAGTGATGATCCTTGCATAATGGCTTGGGATCATTACATTATGTGTTAACACAACAACATAAGATCGGTCAGAAGAAAAGGTGTAAAGAGTAAATTCCTGAGAAAAATTGGGACTCATTAAGGAAGGGGATTCTATTATTGATTTTCTAATTGAATTGAAGGCCTGGATTTATTGCGGTCCCCAACAGTATAAAACATAATTTTTAATTAAATTCTACAATGGCCTTACCATTTCCGAGAAACTTGGGACAAATCTTCTGACGAAATTAATCTTGCCCAAAAAGGACTGCATGACTTTTCAGGAAGAAGGAGGAGGGAGTTTAGCAATATCTTGGGTTCTTTCAGGGTCAATAATCATTCTGTATTTAGACACTATAAACCCAAGCAACTTACCTTGATCCACTACAAAGATAAATTTCTTAGGGTTGAGAGATATGCTGAACTTGCGGCATCGTTCGAGGACAGCCTTGACGTGAGACAAGTGATCTTTCTTTTTTATAGAGAAGAGGGTGACATCATCAAGATATACCATGAATAATTGGTTTATGAGGCCACGAAAATCAATATCCATTGCTCTCTGAAAATCGGCACCGTCATTTATCAGTCCAGAAGGCATTTTCCTGTAGGCATAAGGGCCCCATGGGGTACGAAAAGTGGTTTTAAGCTGATCTGAGGGAGACATAAGGACTTGGTTGTATCCCAAAAATCCATCTAGCAAAGATAGTCTTTCAGAACCAGACACTTTCTATAGAATTTGTTCCATTGGAGGCACAGGGTAGTTTTCTTCATCAGATGCCCGGTTTAGGTTCCGGAAATCGACACAAAGTCGAATTTCACCATTTTTATTCCTTATAGGGACTAGATTAGACGCCCACTGTGTGTGCCTTGCCGGGAAAATTATCTTTCCAGTTAGTAATTTATTCAGTTATTTTTTAAGAGTGGGTTCCAATTTAGGATGCATTTTCCTCAATTTCTGTTGAAAAGGTTGAGTCTGGGGTTTCATGGGAATGACATTTTGTATGTTGTTGGGGTCAAATGTTTTTAAGTCATCATACATCCAGGAAAAAATGACTTTAAATTATTTAAGCAATTTTATAAAAGAAGATCGTTCTTGTTTGGAACATCACGTTCCCAGATTAATATTTTGAGGATTGTCCTTTGTTCCTAAATTAACCATCTCATAAATCAAAGAAGAACTGTTCATTTTACAATTAACTGTCCCTCTAAACTTATCATGCAAGTCATAAAACTTCTCTAGTCTTACAACAGATCTGGGCATAGATTTTACCAGATCAGATGTCGATTCACGAGATCTAGGATCTGATATTACCGTGATGTTTCAAAGGTTTTCATCGTGAGTGCCTTCATTAATGACTGCTCTTTGGAAAGTATCTTCCATATGCAGGAAGTTGATAATCTGTCGGTCATCGTCGAATACTCTCCATTTTGTGATGTTATCCGGGATTGACGGCTTGGAAAATAATTTGATTTAAAATGCATTAGGGGAAAGACCTTCAATGGGAAATAGTTTAGAAGCAATATTAGCCAATAAATTAACTTCTGGATTACTTAGTCTAGGAATTGAATTTATGTTAAATGTTGAAAATTTATGCATTAAACTCCATACCTCTGTTTGGTAGCTTTTCATATGTGGTGATAAGCAATGTATGGCGTTTCTTACCTGCATAACCATGATTTTTGAATCATTGAACACTATTAAGTTTTGTACGTCCATATGCAATTCCTTCCTAAGTCCTTGTAGAAGTGCTTCGTACTCAACCATGTTGTTATTGCATTCAAACTCTAACTGACAAGCAATAATGATTTTGGATCGATGAACACACAGCTGACACCTGCTCCTTCTTTGGATTAGGATCCATCAAAGTATAAGGACTAGATTTGTGCATCTTGTGCGTCATTAGTAGTACTTGACACACTTGGAAAAGATGATGTCTGAGTGTAATTCATAATTTCTGATTGCTGCCCAGAATCAATAATAGAAGAGATTTCGGTTATGAAATTACCAAAGAAGGTATTCATTCCCTGCATTTCAAATGAATTTGTGGATGTGATGAAAGGTTCATTTGGATCATTCAGATTTGTTACAGTATGCTTGAGATAACGCTCTCTGTTTATCCTGATTTTGTTGGGCTATCCATTTTCAGGCAGCCACAAATGAGACCAATCTGTGGCAAAGTAACCATGCAGTTGTTCTGACCATTCCCTGCTTAAGAACAAACCATAAACTTTAGGGATATCAACAACGATAATGTCAATTATCTGATGAACCTTAGGATTGGATGATAATCTAACCAGAACGTTCTTGAGCTCACTAATTACCTTAACATTTGTTCGATCTAGCTGAATGATTTTGAGATCAGAAGGTTTCACCTCTGCATTATTTTTTTGACAAACAGAAAGAGACATCATGTTTGACAATGCACCAGAATCTACCATGCAATTATGTACATTCCTATTAAAAATTTCAAATATTAACAAAAAGGGCGAGACATTTTTTAGAGTGTTAACAACATAATTCTGTTGATTTTTTGTTGTTGTCCCTAAAGCAGTCTTATCTACATTTGCTACAGTTTTTTCCTGTTAAATCCCTTTTATTTGGAAGTTCAGATGTCGTTTTAGTTGGGACTTTTTTGGCTGTTTTTGAATTGATTTATGTTGATTTCTTGCTGCTAGGATCGTTGTTTTTTCTTTTTCTGCGATAGTTTGAAGCATTTTCTGCAAAATGGGGGGAAATTTCAGTAGTTCCAAAATAGAAATATTAGCCCTCAATTTTTTTTTAAATCTTCAATTAAATCGTATTCTAAAACTAGGGCTACTAAGATTTGTTTACCTTCAATTTGCTTTGACTGTTTTGGAAACACATTATTACTCGCTTCAGAAGAAGGTTTGTTTTATGTTTTGCTTCTTGTGTTGTAGGGGTGAACAGTTTCAAAATTTTCTTGGAAGATATTGTCCGAGAAGTGACCAAAAATATTGGGAGATGATTCTTCCTCCTCCGGTACTTCTTCCTCAAGATTTTGCATTATTGAACAATCTGAGGATGATCTTCAAAAATATCCCAGGTATACTGATTTAGATGAGTTAATAAGGATTTTAAATCATCTAGAGTACCCAATGGGCAAGGTATGGAAGAAAATGTGCCATTATCTAAAGGTACAACTACCAAAACAAGGTTAAACAAGTGGCACACAATAAGGTCAAACAAGTAGCAAACATCCAACCTCATCTTAAGTAATTTTCTTATTATTTTTTACATATATAAAAAAGATTTTCTCAGTAAAGGTAAAACCTCCAAGAAACAAGAAGCGGTTTCAATAATCAAGAAGAAGTGGTTTTCTCATTTCAGGGAAACTATAAAGGAGTCATAAGGAACATTCTTTAGTTTTTTATCAACAGACAAAGAGAGGTGTTTTGCATATGTTGTCATTGATGTAAAAATGACCATGGACATGGCGTACAAACAATATGGTGCAAAGATTGTGTTGGCGATGGAAGTCACTCCTGGATTGCTATCAGGAGCAGAGCCCGACGCCCATCAGTTTTTTGTCATGATTGTTCATAGATGGGTGATCGAATGGAAGGAAACTCGAAACAGTAGTGTTCCAACTCTAAAAACAGGCCAGGCATGCAAGAGCGAGTGAGGTCTTGTGTAAACTTCAGACAGTGAGCTGTAGTAAAGGGTGAATAGGCGGAAGACTCATGGAGAAGAGTGCGAAGGTCTGTTATAAACAACAAGTTCCTAACAGACTGTAGAAGAAAGCATCCTAACACAAGGTCTTCTTGCATTTGAATACAGAGCACCAGAAAATACAATAATTCCACGATAAATCATTTATCATAACAGAAATGCAACAATTCGCATGACTCAGTCAATCACGAACTTCCTAGCATAAGATGAAAAACTTAGACGGGTAAAGAAGAACTGTCTGACATAAAACAAGAAATCTCATCTACAGATACATAAGCTGGAAACAGAAATAGATGCTAAACATTACAATAGGGAGCTCTGCTCGACCATCGATGCCTACAAAAATGGCAAAAATGCCTACATATACTTGGGACTAACTCTGGTTCTCCAGGCGCGATCACATCGCGAATTCAATACTTAACATTGCGGAGCTTCTCTATCAGGACGGGCTGTCAGTCATCCTCCATCAAATCTGCCCTATGTTCCCCTGTCGTGCACCTCTTTAATTCATCATGGCATGCGCCAGGGGGGTAGCTGGGCCCTTTGAATATTGCATTGGCGTGTGCAGGCTTCTCTGGTGAGTTGGAGACTCGGCGTGGCTTTCCTGAATAGAACCGGTACCAGGGACCCTCCTGGGTCAATTTCAACCGGGACCTCCATACTTTTGCAATAAATGGGTGACACAAGACTTCACCCACCCTCTTTCTCCTTCTCTGCTGAGCCGAAGTGGCTCTTTTGGATCCCCCGAGTGAAATCCTTGATGAAACCCCGACCTAGTCCACTGGTCTCTTCTCCTTTCCTCATGATCTACTAAACTTCACTGAGACCTTTCCCCAACTCTACATCGGGTTTAGGGGTTTCGTGATTCCCGTTGTTAGGATTTCTTGACCCTTTGAACTCCCTATCACTGATTTTCCGATGAGCGCGTGTACGGGTTAGCCCTCCTGGCTATACTATGTTCCATGTGACCACCTCTTATATGACCTCAGCTGAACCTCTGTCGGGGCTTCGACGCTTTTGATGTCTCGATACATGAGACCCTGGGACTTGCGATTCTCCAATTGTCGATGCGCTTTCCTTGCTAGCCCTCTGACTAGGCCCTGGTCCAAGTGACCATCACCATATTCCCTCGGCCATACTCTCCATCGGAGTTTCACAGTTTGCGATATCAACGAACACGCACCCTCCGGACTCGCGATTCCCCGAAACCCAATGGCTCATGGTCGTTGACATGCCAACGGTCCATCCCCCGTCGCGAAAACCTGCCACCTGTTTCCCACTATGGCCCTTAACTCCGTCGGGAAATTGCGTATCAGGATATCGTGATTCCCGCTGTCATGTGCACGGGACTTTTAGTTCCCTAATCCCCGACTTTGCGGGATCTATCGAAATGTGTCCCTGCTGACAGACGGTTCTGATCCGGTCGGGAAATCGCGGATCGCGGTTCCTGCATGCAAGAATTTCTTATCTTTAAAAAACTCTGATTTTTCCCCTCTGCACACTCGGGGTTAACCTTGGCGCAACTTCCAGAGATCTAATGGCTGACAGGATTTCGTCGATCTCCTCTGTAAGATTTTGGCCGTTGATTTTCTTTGAGGATGGCTAATGAATGCTGAAGACAAAACTTTGCCCGCTCGCTTGCTTGACTTGCTGCTACAAGATGGGATTATCTCGCGATATGCTCAGGTGCTTCCAGTGCAAAATGCAGACCTGGGTACGCCTAATCCCGAGACAAGAAAAATCGCTAACAGATTGTACACAATAAAAGTAAGTGCATGAAAAGTAAATAGAAATACAGAGACGACCATAGAAATGCAGAAGGAAGTGAGTAGAAGGATTAAAGGACGAAAGGATAAATGACGCAAAAGAAATCAAGGAAGTGATTGAATCTTATAGGAGTGCACGTATGAATAGGAAAACACCATGTGACATAGTTCATAAGTAAAGTATGATGGAGAGAAGTGCGATAGAGTGGACTGGGAAGGAATGAGTGGGAGTTCAACAAACAAGTGAGCAAGACACTTGGGTGCATTAACTGTGACATATATCATCGATCTTTATTATTGACTTCCATGTGAGGGAGATCAGGCTAGTTTTCTAGTGAAAGGAACTGACGACCACATTTGGCGTGGTGGAATCTCACTTTAGAGATTAATAAGAGAGATCTTCATGGTATTTTTTTTAGATTTCTGCGCAGAATTGTTGACAACAAGGTAAGCGTGTTGTAGATAAAGTGTGACAGGATGAAGACTTGTGACTTGAATCTTGTGCTCCTATTCTATATATGCAATGGGTGTTGTGTAGACTAGAATCTAAATTGCTATGTCATTCTTGAGGAGATGCTCTGATGATCCAAAGTTCATTCGTAGGAAGATTTGGTCCATTTGATTTAGTCAAATAATGTCCACATATAACCAAATGGACCTTGATCTGGTCAAGATAATTCCACAATATAATTGTCATGCATACACATACTTTATTTAAACATAAGTGTAACTGACAGGACTTTGGTCTGGTCAATATTTGTCCACAATATAACTATCATGTGTCCACATACAAAAAGTTGAACTCAGGAAAAAAAATTATAAATAGGGATGTGATTTGTTCAAGCATAAGGCAGATGAGAAGATAAGAAAAAATTCCTGTAACTGTTAAAAGGAACTGAACTAGAGATGTAAATGTGTTGAACCTGCACATAATAGATCTAGCTAGAAAATACTACACACATTTGCAGACATAAATTAATAAAGAAGAAGCAAGATAGAAAGAATGGAAGAATTCTCATTAACCGTATTCCACACTCAAAAGAGTGAATAATTTACAATAGATATAGGATACATGAGTAACTAATGATCCATAGTGATGGTCTAGATTGATCTAGACACACACCAACAGTTACAAGAGTAAACTGCCACCTAGTCTAGTCTCTTAGGCAGTTACGGGAGTGCATTTCCACCTAGATGAGTTAACTAGTCAACTAGTCTTAAGTTAACTGATTGAACAAAGAGTAGTGATTTGGTGATGATCCCAATGTTGCATGGTGACAAAACCAATGCAACATCTAAACTCAACTCAACTAGTCAAACTGAAGTGTCAACTGAAAGAGAATATTCTCGAGGTCGAATATTCTCCCCTAAAATATAGGAGACTAGATAATGACTAATTATGACTAATAAACAAGTAAAAACCTTAGGAAAAATAAATACTAGGTCTGTGTGAAGTAACCCCAACAAGAGACACATCATATTGTTGTTTTGAATTAAGGAGAAAGGTCCATTTTTGTAAGAAATAATTTTTGAAAACTGAATACAGGGTGGCATGGTGGTGCTAGGATGATTTGAAGCTCACCAAGGATTGTTGTCCACATAAATTATAACAGGTTGGTGATTGAGATGATTGGTGTCCTCATTATCTATGATAGGTAGGTTCCTCTCAAGATGAAAAATAGGTTGGTTCCTGAGAGGATTGGTTTCCTCATTATTTGCAACAGGTTGGTTCCTGAGAGGATTGGTGTCTTCATTATCTGTGACAAGTGGGTTCCTGTCTAGTTGAAAATTTATAAAGTGTAAGTTGGTGCTTGCTGAAAAACATAAAGAAATATGTTCTGTGGTTTTCTCCCGTATTGAGTTTCCATGTAAAATTCTTGTGTACTGTGTTTTCTTTCTTGTTTTGATTTTTGCATACATTGGTGATTAAGTGAGCACTTCTAAATAATTCTAAATATATGAAAGGAAACAAAATTACAGTAAATNCCCTCTCCTAGTATTGATGTGAGACTCAACCATTAGTATCAGAGAAGGTTCCTTTAGTAACATCCTAACAGTTGGAAGGAAGATCACAAAAAAAGTATGGAAAGACAAGATTATTTTTCTTCTTCAACTAGACCTCCTCTATTCAATGGAACAAATTTTAGATTTTGGAAAGTCAGAATGAATACCTACTTGATGTCGCTCAGTATGGAAGTCTAGAATATCATGGTAGATGGTTATAAAACTCCAACAACTCTTCCAACTGATGAAGTTGGTAAGAACAATTACTACAATAATGAAAGAGCTATGAATGCTATCCAAGGTGGGCTTGTAGAAACAAAATTTGTTAAAGTGATACGGTTGGAATCCACCAAGGAAATATGGGAAAAACTGGTAAACATTTATGAAGGAGATGCGAAAGTAAATTTGGCCAAACTTCAAGCTCACAAAATGTAATTTGAAAGCCTAAGGATGAGTGAAGATAAAAAGATTGTAGGTTTATTTCTCATAGTAGATGAGACTATAAACACTATGAAATGGATAGGTGAAAAGATTGAATAATCTATGGTGGTTCAGAAGGTACTAAGGTCTCTTCCCTCAAGACTTGATGCAAAGGTTTATGCTATAGAAGAAATCATTGAACTAGATAAAATGAGTATGGATAGGCTCCATGGAATAATGATTGCTTATGAGATGAGGACCAGGAAATAATATCTGGATCTAAAGGATGCAGTCTTCAAGGCATATGTCAAATTGTCTCAAGATTATGATTCCTCTAAACACTTCTCAGATCAAGAAGAAGCCAAATTTGTAAGGAAATTGAAGAGGGGCTCCAGAAAGTATAAAGGTATGTTACCATTCAAATGTTTTCATTGTGGTAAAATTGGTCTTTTTTCATCTAAATGTCCTTTCAAAGAAAACAACACTAATGAAAAAGAAAGAAAATACAAAGATAAACCTAAGGATTTTTATTTTTTTTGTAAATGAGTGTGTGAATCTATATTGCTTTATAAGGTTATAGTACAAAACTGATGCATGGACTCCCAGGATCTGCCTGAATGGAAACCAGATCTGGGGTCCCTGGAATGCAGTATCTGAAAATAATCAGGATGTGCCTAGGTCACCACCACGGGAAAGCAACCTAGGTTACCATAATCCAGTCTAAAAACTTCATCAAAAGAAATCAAAAAGTCTAAACATAGTAGGGTTATATGCTACTTTGAGAGACATGATCTAGGCGGGTCCTGCACTAATCTAGGTTGATGGGGTGCTCTTCATCCCCTTCCTATTGTGTCATGTCCTCCTCCCTCTGTTCCACCAGACGTATCTTTTTGATGCATGCCGGGGTTCCATTTCTTTCATCTAGAGTGATATCTATATGGTGGACGTAGCGTAGATAGAGATGAAATTTACTTGCCATTCGCTCCAGTTTCTCCTGTTGTCTTTTCTGGTCCTCCACCAGCCTTTTTACCCCTGCCTCTAGGTTACTGAGGTGGTTGAGAATTCATGTGCGCTCTTTCTTCTTCTCTTTGGTTTTCTTCTTGTTGGTCTCCCCCTAGTCCGCACACATCTTACCTATCAGCATTTTGGTTCTCCAAGCTTCCTCCACCATCCTGTGGTAGAGGGTTATCCTCGATTGTGTGGCTCCGAGGTCATGTATGTCCCCTGCTTCTTGGGTTAGTGTTGACCATGATTTTCCCCTGCAGGCATTTTTGATTTCACCCTCCCATATTTTAATGATCATTTTCCCCTTGGTGTCTATCTTCGTGAGAAAGGTGCTCCTTGATTCCCTCACCGCCTGTTTGAATTTTTTCATCCGTCGTGTGCTCTGTGGAGGTTCCTTCCCCTAGGGGCCTCTCTTGTTGTTGGCTTTATTCATGCATACCATCTTCACTTGCAGGTGGTGGTTCTTACATTGGGTTCTTTTCCTGTTCCACTTCACCTCCTTCTGGTAAGTAAGGTGGCCCCTGTAATTGTGATGCCTCGTTCTGTGGTAAGTTTTGGTGTCCCTGCCTTTATGGAGCCAACCCAGCTATGGTCCCATCCTTGCAATCATGGCCTGCTCTTCAAGGTGGTCCTGCCCATCAGTATCCTCTGTTCTAGATCATGTGCACTTAATGACCTTGTTGTTATCCCTACACCAATGCTTTTCCCTACTCATTGTATGCCATCCCTTTCCCCGTCCCATTTCGGTACTTAGGTGAGGTGTGCTCCTACTTGGCCCTGTTGTAACTTGTCATCCTTCATCGTTTGTCGCCTGGGAGTTGTCTCTTCTGCTTTCCAATGGGTAAATTGTGTACTTCTTTTTATTGACGGGACCGTGGTGCCATACCTTCACCTGATGTGTGATATGCGTCTGCATTTATAACCTTATTTGATTGGTGGGCCATCGGATTCTATTTGGGACCTACATGTCCTTCGGTGTTTGTTTCACCCCCATTATTTCCATAATATTCCATACTACTCCTGTTGTCCCAGTATTTTACCACAAGTTGGGTGCAATCTTCCTGGAATTGACCTTGTGGGATGTTACACCACATTGTGTCCAGTTCTGGACCTTCGTTCTTGACCCCCTCATTATCTATTCTATCTTCCAGTCCATTTGTTGACCTCCTCACCCAACGCAACTCCACAGTGATCCCTGTCCGCAAGTGCTCCTGGATTTTTTTCAGTAGTGTAGTGTACCAATTGCTCTGATACCAATTTGTAGTGTACCAATTCACTACCCAGGTTCACCCAAACCTCTCGGTTTACCATTCATTACATGGATTTAAAAACAAACGCATTTAACCAGAATTAAACACACTTAATTCGCAGAGTAAAATATATAAGTTACTATTACCATTAACAAACCATAGCATGCAACAGTATTTTATTTACACAGCGGAAAACATGATACATAAGCAGCCAGTCACACATAACATGATCAAAACATAATTTAGAATACTTATCTTTTATTTGCTGTAGCATTCACCAACCAAGTGCAGGCCTTCCACGAACCTCCCAGCCTTAGACCACACTGTTCATCAGCTCAACAGTAGGTCACCCCCGAGATGGGACCGAGCTCCACCCCAAGGCAAGGA
>ML792189.1:183719-233957 GCA_009831015.1 Picea engelmannii
CATTCTTCTCTCTGTTGTGGCTGTGATAGTCAAACCCTAGCTCGTCACGACTGTCAAACCCTATCTCACCCATAAGTTGAAGGGATTAACTTATTAATCGATAAACCTAAGGATTTTTAAAAGAAGAAGGTTTTTAAAATAAGCAGTTTTTATTCAGAGGACAACAGTAGTTTTTCAAACGATGAAGAAGAATATTTTGAGCCAGATGTAGCTAAAGATGAAAAAATTCTCATGGATCTCAAACAACAGAGATATGACCAAGAAAAAATAGACACAAAGGAGTATGCAGTTGTATTAAACCTGGAAGGAGAACTTATTAGTGCTCTGGAAGAAATATCTCGGCTCAATAAAAAGAAGAGACTAAGGAAAGAACAATTATAAATATACAAATAAAAAGACAACGATATTAGTGAAGAAACAATCATCTTAAAAATTTAGCTAGAAGAGGCCAAAAGAAGGGAAGAAATATGATGAATTAGATCAAATAAAAGGCGAACATTTGTGACAAACTAGAAGCAGAAATAATTTCCTTAAGAAAGGATCTAGATAAATCCAAGAATCAAATGAAATTCATAAAAGGATATGAAACTCTAGATAGCATTCTCAGCAGTCAAAGATCGCCAGATGACAAGACAGGGATAGGATGTAAGGAAAGTCTGAAATTTGTCAAAGGTGATTCAAGCACCAAAATGTCAACTACTGAGAAGCCTAAAATTTATGCATATTCTCTCAAGGGAAACAAAGCCAACCTAACAAAGAAAAAAATGAAAATTAGAAGCAGTCATAACTGGATCATCCCAACTATGCAAACATATATGAAGCAAGGAAGCAACGGGTGCTCGAATATTATCAAGTTGGCAGACAAAGACTGATTCCTACAAGTAAGTTTTTCATTCCAAGGCATCCAAATTTGTTCTATGGATATTTTTTCTCCTTTGGAAAATTTGGACATAAGGCTATGAGTTACAAAACTTTTAGATATAACAGAAATGTACGAATGGCATTCAAAAATCCTCAAATGGCCATGGTTCAAAATCCTTTCAATAATGCCTTCTTCCCTTTACTGAATGGCGTCGAGTGCCAAGTATGCCACAATTATGGACACAAGTTGCTTCCTATATTTAAGCAAGACAAACGACAATATTTTACCAAGGTTTGGAGGAAGAAAAATAAAAACAAAGAAAATTTTGTACTGGATCTATATGCCAAAAATCAAGAAAATCAATGGTATATTGACAGTGGCTACTCCAAGCACATGAAAAGAGACAAGAGTAAGTTTAAATTCCTAACTGAAGAAAAAAGTGCTAATGTTACTTTTGGAAACATTGTTCTAGCCAAAATTAGAGGAAAGGGAACTGTTGTATTAGATGAAAATAAAAAGGGAAAGACCAAAGCATAGAATGTGATGTGTGTAGATGGTATAAAACATAACTTGTTGAGTGTAATTCAAATGTGTGACCAAGGACACAATGTTCTCTTTCATTCAAAAGGTTTTAAAGTAATGGATGCAAATACAGGGAAGACTGCTGTAAATGCAGTTAGAACTTCAGGGAATGTGTATGTTCTAGAAGAAGACAAAGAAAAATGTTGCATTGGTAAAACCGTTGAGAGATGGATTTTGTTAAGAACCTGAATAGATCTACAAATATAATCACCACAAATACTGAATACACAATAGATCCACAAAGTAAGATAGAAGAAACCACACTTTATTAGAAGAAAACCCTTGAGGTAGGGCAACACCATACAATGGATCCTATTATGGAAGGGATCCTCTCTTGTTCACTTGCCTATTCGAGGGGGCATCCTCCTATTGAGCTACCGCTCCAAATACAATATTTCTCTTCATGTCTCATTACATTGCTTGAACCCCTTTATATAGTCCTACCATCACCTAAGAACATTCTAGAGGAGGAATCTTCTAGAAGTAGAACCTTCTAAGAAGTCCTCTTACATTTATTATATATAACTACCCTATTGGGCCTTATTTAATNAATAATATAGTGGACCTAGTCCACCTTACATTGAATGACCTCCACTATTATCACTATGGGCCCTCTGGGATCCCCCACTACCTCTCTAGCTACCTTACATTAAATCCCCCTTATGAAAGCATTGTCCTCAACGATTGATGTACAACCATATACCAGGGTCCCATGGATAATTGTGGACCATAATGCTGAAGAAGACTGAAGAACCAAAGTCCCATGTAGAAAGGAAAGCCATCATGCTGAAGTAGTCCAACTGGCATTGTAAACCAAGGTCACATGTCCAAGTGTTCATGTGAACTCCACACAGAAGATATCAACACCCAATAACCAACTGAAAATGATGCTCCCAATACTGACACCTATCATGTGGATCCAAATAAGAATATTCATCCACATAGTGCGAGAGGATCAAAGATGAATCTGGAAGAAACAATACCATTGTAAAAAATGCAGACTGAACGCTGGTAATGAGCCCCTGATGTGGGACATTGATGTTCTCTACAGAAGGTGGAGTAGAGTCATCAAATAAAATATGGAAGTGGTTGTCATCCTAGAAATGACAACTATCCATATACCAATCATCACAATCGACCTCAAAATCATACCAAGCATATATTTCTTGATTATATTCATCCCTGAGGCCCTCCATAATAAATCTATCCTACATGTTATTCAATGAATCTTGAATACTATGAAAACTATCATTGAGTTCATCTGTGAGGTTATCTGTGAGGTTGTCTGTGAGGCCATGTACAAATGCATCCAATCTGTCATCCAATGTGTGAAACAATTGGGCTTTGAATGATTCAAGAATTTCTTTCAGGTTTTGAGAAGAAATATCCATCTAAACACCCTATGAACTCTTCATTCCCTCAACCGTCATAAAAAAACACAAAAAATAGATCCAATAAGTTACGACAGAAAATCGCGGCTTTTTCTGGAAAAACCCTAAAAAACTGTTGAAGTTAAAATGCTCATAACTTCACTTCCCGGACTCCGTTTTGGCTGATTTTTTTTTTTTGAAATTGGGTGAAATAGTGAGAGGAACTTAGATCTATAATTTATATGGGAAAATTCAGCCTCCATATTCTACAAAAATAAAAATAAAAATCACTGCCGTCCGCAGAAAAAGTCATGAAAATTTGAAAATTTTAAAACTTTAATATCTTGACTTCCCGGACTCCGTTTCGGACGATTTTTTTTTTCAACTTGGGTGTTGTTGGTTGAGTTTCCCAGGATTCCCGTGTACAGTTGTATGATGTTCCCTTTACTATCCCTGATTGCTCCTCCCAAACCTGTTCTTCCTGGGTTGCCTTTCACCGCCACGTCGAAATTCAACTTGAGGGAGCCTGAAGGTGGCGGTTTCCAGTTGCGCTCACCTACTTGGAGTTGCGACTATTGTCTGTTTGGATTGGAGTTGTTCCCACCTGTTAGTTGGAAAAACTCTAGGACTCGGGAGTCCTGATCAGTTGGTTTATCTCTACCCTCTTGGCAGTTGCGGCTCATCACCATCTCACATATCATGGAGGTTATTATTTTATTGATCTTCCCTTCTGGCCAGCTTTGGTTTTTGAAAATGCGTCGGTTCCTTTCCTTCCATATCGACCATATGATAATTCATGGGGTGAGGGTCCAACAGAGGTTCACCTCTTCCTGGTTGTTATAGTTTTCTCTCCAGAGCTTGATTGTTGTGGCAATGTTACCACAAATCCTGTCAGATTGGCAGAAGATACTTGCTGCCCATTCCCACAGTTCTGCAGTGTAGGCGTAATCATCAAGGAGATGGTTGGTTGTTTCTTCCTAAGTTTGAAAAAGATGACATCTTGACGGACTGGTGAAACCTCTTTTCCTTGGGTTATCCCAAGTTAGGATGAGGTTGTGTAATATTAGCCACTGGAAGATCTTAATCTTTGGCCATTGGGGGTTGTTCCATAGCTTATCCCAGTGTTGTGGCAGGTCATCTTGGTCTAGGTCCGCCATATAGGGCCGAACTTATTTTAGGTTGAATTCCTCTCCATCCTTTTTTCCCTGCCTCAATTGGTCCTCTCCTTCCGTGACTGTTATTTTCTGTATGCCGAGTTCCTCCTCCATCTCTTTTATTGTTGTTGTGGGTATCTCATTGTTTTGAGGATTAATCTTGTCCCATATTCTCCATTTGTTGTGGTCCATTCTTTGCTGCTAGTATTGATAGATGTTGATTTTTCCTTGTGTGATGAGGTCCTGTTGGAGTATCCCTCTGTTTGGGTTTTCCATATTTGGTTCCTGTTGCCAAGCGTCCTCCCATAATCTGGTTGTTCTTCCATTCATGATTTCCCAAAAGCTGTGTGTTTGAATCCATACTTTTTTGTGCCGGGCTAGGTTCCAAATGGTTGATCCTTCCCTGGTTCCTCCAAAGTGGATTTTCTCCTGGTCACGGGTGTCCGGTGCATACTTTTCCTTCCATAGGTTTACCCCAAGGTGTTGCAGTTTCTTTGACCCACCGCCACCAAAGTTTCGCCCCATATGCATTGTTGGTCGTTTGTGGATCTTGTAGCCCCAAACCTCCTTTTCTTTTTGGCCTACAGACTTTCTCCCGGACCACTAGGGCCATTTTTTTCTTTGTTTCCGCACCTCGCCACAGGATGTCCCTCTGGATGGCTTTGATTTCTGTAGGATCCCCTATGGAGTGGGGAAGACTAACATCATAAAGGTTGGGATAACTTTTAAAACTGTCTTGGTTAGGATTAGTCTGTCAGCTAGGTTAAGGGACCTATACGTCCAATGTTTTACTCTCTCATGTAACCTATTTATTACTCCTTCCCAAGTTGATAACTTATATACTTTGTCTATCAAAGGAACCCCCAAATACTTGGCTGGAAGTGTTTTTCATTCAAAGCCTAGAATGTTGGTCAAATTCCTTTGGATAACTGGATTGGTATTAAAGAAAAATATCATCGACATGGAGTGGTTGATCTCAGTGCCTGAGGCTTCCCCAAAGTCTTCTAGGATTCGTTTGTAGGCTTTGGCTTCCTTGACCTTGGGTATGCCGTGGAGTAGTGTATCATCCACAAACTGTTGGTGACTTAAAGTAGGGCAGTTTTTGAAAGGTTTGAGCCCTGTTATTTACCCAGTTGTTGTTGTGTTCTTTATGCTCTGGATGAGGCCTTCCATCATTAGAATGAATAGGAAAGGAGACAACGGGTCTCCTTGTCTGATCCCTCTCGTGGGCCAGAAAGGTTTTTTCGAGGCTCCATTGATTAGTAGCGAGTAGCTTGTTGTGGATACTAAACTGGCAATCCAACTGATCTAGTGCTGGGTAAAACAAAAGGCTTCCAAGGTATTGATCATATAATGCCAACTAATTTTTTCATAAGATTTTGCTAGGTCCAGTTGTATTATCATTCCCCCCCTCTTCTGAAGTTTTAAGGTGTGAATGATCTCATGGGCCCGAATGATGTTGTCCATTATTTGTCTACCTTCCATGAAGCCTGCCTGTTATTGCGAGATCAGTGACGGTAGGAGGGGTTTCAATCTATTTTCTATGACTTTGGAGATGATCATATAGATCACATTACAAAGTGCTATGGGTTTGTATCGGTCCGGGGTTTTGGCTTCATTTTCTTTGGGGATTAGGGTGATCATGGTTGTGTTTAGTGCTTTAAGGATGGAGGAAGACCTTCTAGAGTCCTCTACTACCTTATAGATGTCATGTTTGATGATTTCCCAGCAGGCTTTGAAGAACTCCACAGTGAAGCCATCTAGACCTGGTGCTTTTCCACCAAGTCTCTAAGATTGGTGTCTTTTGTACCTACTTTGCTCAGGGTCATTTGCGTATCCCCCTCTGGGTATTGCATGGAGGTGTTGTCGTCTTTTGGTTCGCTGTCCATCAAGGTTGTGCAACTCCCCTGAGCTGTTGTATTGTTTGGCTGTTGGGTGGGGTTTTTTTTTGCTTGGTCTTTGACTTCTAGAACTTTTGTCAAGTCCTTGTCTTATGTTGTCCCTTTCTTTGTTTGGTCCCTTCCGTCCATTGTATTCCGAGTCTCCTGGGTATTTCTTTCCGAGGTTTTATTTTTATTTTTATTATCTATGTTCCTAGGGTTTAGGGTTATAAACCCTTCCTCGTCTTGTTGTGTTTTGGGATTTGTCACTTCCTGCTTTTTGTTTAGAGGGCACTCTCTGATCAAGTGTCCATGTTCATGGAATCTTCTAAATCTAAAGGGGATCTGTTCGTAATCTATGTTTTGGATCCATTCCTCATCCCTGAATTCCACACTTATGGCTTCTGGGAGTGCTCCAAAAACGTCCATATCTATGCAAATTCTTGCATATGATGTTATCTTCCTTTTAGGGTGGCTTCTGAGGTCTTCACATATTTCCCCAGTTTGTTTCCTATTTCTTCAAAGGTAGAGGGAAACCAATAGTCTAGGGATAGCGAATATAATCTCAGCTAGACTGGTACCTTTTTGAAAGTTTCTTTCTCTAGGGAAAAATTTTCTTTCCAAGGTTGCATGTAGAGTCCTGCTGAGGCGTGGAAGTATGGACCTCCCTTGAAGACATTGTCCCTGTCCTCCAGGTTAATAAGGACTACTGTGAAGAAACCCTTCAATCCGAGGTGGAGCTCCACTTCTCCATTTTCCTTCCAGTGATATTTAATCCATTTGTGCAGAGTTCTTTCTGTGGGCCATAACCCCATGAATTTTCATATGAGCGCATGTGTCTTCATCTAGTCCCTGTAGAGTTTCATTTGTGGGTCCTCCAGTACCACCTTGGGTATCATTGTTGTTTTGGGCTTGCAGGGGTTGCGCCCCTCCGTCCCATTATCCTTCACAGTATCTTGCACCTCTTTCTAAGTTTCCTTAGTGGCTTCCTCCATGATCTCATTTTTATCCCGACTTCTCTCTTGATGCTTCCCTGGGTCTGATCCTGAGGTTCCCTTCACTGGTGCCTTGAAAACACCATTGCTTGGCCCTTTTCCTCTTTCCACCACTNCTGTTGTGGCCGTGATATTCAAACCCTAGCTCGTCGCGACTGTCAAACCCTAGCTCACCCATAAGTTGAAGGGATTAACTTATTAATCGATAAGCCTAAGGATTTTTAAAAGAAGAACGTTTTTAAAATAAACAGTTTTTATTCAAAGGAGGACAATAGTAGTTTGTCAGATGATGAAGAAGAATATTTTGAGCCAGATGTAGCTAAAGATGAAAAACTTCTCATGGATCTCAAACAACAAAGATATGACCAAGAAAAAATAGACACAAAGGAGTATGCAGTTGTAGCCAACCTGGAAGGAGAACTTATTAGTGCTCTGGACGAAATATCTCGTCTCAATAAAAAGAAGAGACTAAGGAAAGAACAATTATAAATATACAAATAAAAAGACAATGATATTAGTGAAGAAACAATCATCTTAAAAATTTAGCTAGAAGAGGCCAAAAGAAGGGAAGAAATATGATGAATTAGATAAAAGAAAAGGAGAACATTTGTGATAAACTAGAAGCAGAAATAAATTCCTTAAGAAAGGATCTAGATAAATCCAAGAATCAAATGAAATTCATAAAAGGATATGAAACTCTAGATAGCATTCGCAGCAGTCAGAGATCGCCAGATGACAAGACAGGGATAGGATGTAAGGAAAGTCTAAAATTTGTCAAAGGTGAGTCAAGCACCAAAATGTCAACTACTGAGAAGCCTAAAAGTTATGCATATTCTCTCAAGGGAAACAAACCCAACCTAACAAAGAAAAAAATGAAAATTAGAAGCAGTCATAACTGGATCATCCCAACTATGCAAATAGATATGAAGCAAGGAAGCAACGGGTGCTCGAATATTATCAAGTTGGCAGACAAAGACTGATTCCTACAAGTAAGTTTTTCATTCCAAGGCATCCAAATTTGTTCTATGGATATTGTTTCTCCTGTGGAAAATTTTGACATAAGGCTATGAGTTACAAAACTTTTAGATATAACAGAAATGTACGAATGGCATTCAAAAATCCTCAAATGGATATGGTTCAAAATCCTTTCGATAATGCCTTCTTCCCTTTACTGAATGGCGTCGAGTGCCAAGTATGCCATAATTATGGACACAAGTTGCTTCCTATATTTAAGAAAGACAAATGAGAATATTTTACCAAGGTTTGGAGGAAGAAAAATAAAAACAAAGAAAATTTTGGACTGGATCTATATGCCAAAAATCAAGAAAATCAATGGTATATTGACAGTGGCTACTCCAAGCACATGAAAAGAGACAAGAGTAATTTTAAATTCCTAACTAAAGTAAAAAGTGGTAATGTTACTTTTGGAAACAATGTTCTAGCCAAAATTAGAGGAAAGGGAACTGTTGTATTAGATGAAAATAAAAAGGGAAAGACCAAAGCATAGAATGTGATGTATGTAGATGGTATAAAACATAACTTGTTGAGTGTAATTCAAATGTGTGACCAAGGACAGAATGTTCTCTTTCATTCAAAAGGTTTTAAATTAATGGATGCAAATACAAGGAAGACTGTTGTAAATGCAGTTAGAACTTTAGGGAATGTGTATGTTCTAGAAGAAGACAAAGAAAAATGTCGCATTGGTAAAACCATTGAGAGATGCATTTTGTTAAGAACCTGAATAGATCTACAAATATAATCACCACAAATATTGAATACACAATAGATCCACAAATTAAGATAGAAGAAACCACACTTTATTAGAGGAAAACCCTTGAGGTAGGGCAACACCATACAATGGATCCTATTATGGAAGGGATCCTCTCCTGTTCACTTGCCTATTCGAGGGGGCATCCTCCTAATGAGCTACCGCTCCAAATACAATATTTCTCTTCATGTCTCATTACATTGATTGAACCCCTTTATATAGTGCTACCATCACCTAAGAACATTATAGAGGAGGAATCTTTTAGAAGTAGAACCTTCTAAGAAGTCCTCTTACATTTATTATATCTAATTACCCATTTATTATATTTAACTACCCTAGTGGGCCTTATTTAATAATATAGTGAACCTAGTCCACCTTACATTGAATGACCTCCACTATTATCACTATGGGCCCTCTAGGACCCCCCACTACCTCTCTAGCTACCTTACATTCCATCCCCCTTATGAAAGCATTGTCCTCAACGCTTGATGTACAACCATATACCAGGGTCCCATGGATAATTATGGACCAGAATGCTGAAGAAGACTGAAGAACCAAAGTCCTATGTAGAAAGGAAAGCCATCATGCTGAAGTAGTCCAACTACCATTGTAAACCAAGGTCACATGTCCAAGTGCTCATGTGAACTCCACACGTAAGATATCAGCACCCAATAACCAACTGAAAATGATGCTCCCAATACTGACACCTATCATGTGGATCCAAATAAGAATATTCATCCACATAGTGGGAGAGGATCAAAGATGAATCTGGAAGAAACAATACCATTGTAAAATATGCAGACTGAACGTTGGTAACGATCTCCTGATGTGGGACATTGATGTTCTCTACAGAAGGTGGAGTAGAGTCATCAAATAAAATATGGAAGTGGTTGGCATCCTAGAAATGATAACTATCCATATACCAATCATCACAATCGACCTCAAAATCATACCAAGCATATATTTCTTGATTATATTCATCCCTGAGGCCCTCCATAAGAAATCTCTCCTGCATGTTATTCAATGAATCTTGAATACTATGAAAACTATCATTGAGGTCGTCTGTGAGGTTATCTGTGAGGCTGTCTGTGAGGCCATGTACAAATGCATCCAATCTGTCATCCAATGTGTGAAACAATTGGGTTTTGAATGATTCAAGAATTTATTTCGGGTTTTGAGAAGAAATATCCATCTAAACACCCTATGAACTCTTCGTTCCCTCAACCGTCATGAAAAAAAACAAAAAATAGATCCAATAAGTTACGACAGAAAATAGCGGCTTTTTTCTGGAAAAACCCTAAAAAATGTTGAAGTTAAAATGCTCATAACTTCACTTCCCGGACTCCGTTTTGGCTGATTTGTTTTTTGAAATTGGGTGAAATTGTGAGAGGAACTCAGATCTATAATTTATTTTGGAAAATTCAGCCTCCATATGCTACAAAAATAAAAATAAAATTCACCGTCGTCCGTGGAAAAAATCCTGAAAATTTGCAAATTTTAAAACTTTAATATCTTGACTTCCCGGACTCCATTTCGGACGATTTGTTTTTTCAACTTGGGTGTTATTACGAGAGGAACTCAGATATACAACCCTTTTCTATAAATGTTTCATATAAATATACTAAAAACTTTGATAATTTCGCGGCCCTCTTTTTTCTTCTCCGAAAAAACAAAATCTGCAAAAATAAAAAATATTTGCCCACTATGTTTGCCAAGGAAAGTGCTCTGATACCACTTGTTAAGAACCTGAATAGATATAAAAATATAATCACCACAAATAATAAATACACAATAGATTGACAAAGCAATATAGAAGAAACCACACTTTATTAGAAGAAAACCCTTGAGGTAGGGCAACACCATACAATGGATCCTATTATGGAAGGGATCCTTTCCGGTTCACTTGCCTATTCAAGGGGGCATCCTCCTATTGAGCTACCACTCCAAATACAATATTTCTCTTCATGTCTCATTACATTGCTTGAACCCCTTTATATAGTGCTTTTTAAGAACCAAAGACTGAATACAAAAGCACCACAATACTTGTTAAGAACCAAATACCTGAATACAAAATATCACAATAGATCCAAAGATATCTGAATACAATCCCCACACAAGATCTATGAAACCATATAGAAAACCACACTTTATTATTACCAAACCCTTGAGGTAGGGAAACACCATACAATGGATCCTATTATGGAAGGGATCTTCTCCTGTTCACTTGCCTCTTCGAGGGGGAAACCTCCTAATGAGCTTCAACTCCAAATACAATAATTCTCTTCATGTCTCATTACATTGCTTAAACCTCTTTATATAGTGCTACCATCACCTAAGAACATTCTAGAGGAGGAATCTTCTAGAAGTAGAACCTTCTAAGAAGTCCTCTTATATTTATTATATCTAATTACCCATTTATTATATCTAACTACCCTAGTGGGCCTTATTTAATAATATAGTGGACCTAGTCCACCTTACATTGAATGACCTCCACTATTATCACTATGGGTCCTCTGGTCCCCCCCGCTACCTCTCTAGCTGCCTTACAGATTTGGCACAAAATAGTAGGTCATCTTGATTTTAATCATCTTGTCAAGCTAGGAAGAAAATATGTTGTGAGAGATATGCCTAAAATTTCCAAACCTGAGAATATTGTTTGCAATTCATGTTAGTTTGGAAAGTAGTCAAGATTTCAATTCAAGGAAAGAGAACAATCCACCACTTGACCTCTTGATTTTATTCATATTGGTATATGTGTCCCTAAGATCAGATAGAGGAGGAGAATTCACATATGATGAATTCAATAGTTATTGTGAAAATAATGGGATCAAGAGACCGTTTTCTATTGCCAGAACCCCTTAGCATAATGCAGTACTAGAAGGGATGAACATAACAATTCAAGAAATGGCCAGGGCTATGCTTGATGAATTATAAGTACCCAAAATATTTTGGGGAGAAGATGTTCAAACTGTTGTTAACATTCTCAACAAATCACACATACGAGTAAACAACAATAAAACCCCTTATGAGCTATGGCATGGCATACCAACATCAATAAAGAACTTCAAAAATTTTGGAATAAAATGCTACATTAAAAGGAATGAATATAACTTAGGTAAGTTTGATTCTAGAGTTGATGAAGTGATATTGTTAGGATACTCTTCCAGAAGTAAAGGATACAAGTGCTACAACAAAAGGCTCCATAACATAATTGAGAGCATAGATGTCAAGGTAGATGAGGTACCACTTCATCCAGTGAGACATCAACACCATAATGATCAACATGATAAATAAATCAACAATAAGTTTCAAGTCAATGCAATGGACGAACAACATGAACAAGAGTATTCATAAGAAGAGGATGTTCAAAAACATCATCCAGAGAGCCATATTCTTGGAAACATGGAAGCAAGTGTACAAACTAGAAGAAAAATAATAGATACATCTAGTTCTTCAAATTTTTCATTGCTATCCATGAGTGAACCACAAAATTTTGTGCAAGCAAGTCAAGATGAATATTGGGTCAATGCCACGAATGAAGAACTAGACCAAATAGAGAAAAAAAAAGACTTGGGATCTTGTCCCAAAACCAAATGACAAGAATGTAATTGGAACTAAATAGGTATATAGAAACAAGTTGAATGAAGATGGACATATTGTCAGAAACAAATCCGAACTGGTATGAAAAGGGTATGCTCAAGTAGAAGGCATGGACTTTGAAGAAAAAATTTCCTCAGTTGCAAGAATTGAAGCAATCAGAATGTTTTTGGCACTTGCATGTTACAAAAAGTTCAAAATTTACTAGATGGATGTTAAATCATCCTTTTAAAATGGAGACCTAGAGGAATAAGTTTATGTGGATCAGCCAGAGTGTTTTCAACTAACTTACAAAAAGGACTATGTTTGTAGATTAAGTAAATCTTTGTATGGGATAAAATAATCTCCGTGAGCTTGGTATTACAGTCTGGACAAGTATTTGCACTAGAAAGGATTCAAAAAGGGATCTATTGATAGAAACTTATACATCTAGGATGAAGGTATTGACTTGTTAATTATTTTAGAGTATGTCGATGACATTATTTTTTGGAGAAACATTGAATTAATAAGTAGGAATTTTGTAGCTACAATGCAACAAGAGTTTGATATGTCTGTGTTAGGGGAACTATCTTTCATTCTTGGCCTACAAATTCATCAATCAGAAAGAGGAATTTTCATTTCTCAAAGTAAATATCTCAAGGAATTCTTGAAGAAGTTTATCATGGAAAATTGTGCACCAGTAAGCACTCCCACAAATTCCAATTGCAAACTCAGCAAGGATGACGATGCTCCAGAAGGAGATCAAACCATGTACAAGTATATGATAAGCAACTTACTCTATCTCACATTTTCAAGGCCTGACATCATACACGCAATGGGTTTGGTAGGCAGGTTTCAAGCCAATCCTAAGGAAACTCATTTTCTTTTGGTTAAAAGTAATATTTAGATACTTGTAAGGCACCATTGATTATGGATTGTGTTATCCAAAAGACACAGATCTCGTTCTCAAAGATTATACAGATGCAGACTCGGAAGGAAGTATTGATGATAGAAAAATCACCAATGGAGGAAAATTCTTCCTTGGCAATTGTTTAGTCTCCTGGCTTAGCAAGAAACAAAATTCCATTTCTCTCTCTATAGTTGAATCTAAATACATAGATAAAACATCCTTTTGTACTCAAGTGTTGTGGATTAAAAACAATCTCAAGGATATTCAAGTTCCTTGTGATCACCATGTCTCCATTATGTGTAACAATACAAGTGCTATTAATCTCTCTAAAAAACCTATTCAACACTCTAAGACTAAGCATATACCAATCAAATATCATTTATCAGAGAATAGGTTCAGGATCAGGTGGTTAAATTAGAGTATGTTCCTTCCAAAGAGAAAATTGCGGATATTTTTACCAATCCATTACCAAGAGAACCTTGTGAGTATCTCAGACAAAAGTTGGGGGTGATCTTGTCTTCCCTTCTTCTGTAAAGAACATAGTTCACTACTTCGAAAGGTGCCCCATTTACTGTTGGAGATGCGCATAATTGAAATTTGAAAGGACTCTCGATGATATTTTCTTTAAGGATGGTACTGTGTGTAAAGAGGCTTGGAGGAGAGAATATCCAAAGTCTCTCTTTGTCATTGCTGTCAAATGGGGAGAATAATACAACCTTGCAGTTGTGCACATTGAAAGGAGGAGCAACTTGCAGTTGCACACATTGAAAGGGGGATAAACTTAGCTTATAGTTGCTCACATTGAAAGGGGGAGAAACTTAGCATAAAGGACATTGTTTTGATAGTCACCTTTCAGAACAAAGAAGAAGGATCTTTTGGTTTCCATCAATGACAAAGGGGGAGTTTGTTGTGCATATGTTTTCATTGATGTCAAAATGATCACGGACATGGAGTACAAACAATATGGTGAAAATTTGGCAAACATGCAGATGAAGTGAAAGAAAAGTAAATAGAAATGCAGAGACGACCACAAGAATGCATAAGGAAGTGAGAAGAAAGATTGAAGAATGGAAGGATCAATGATGAAAAATAAATCAAGGAAATGATTGAGTCTTCCAGGAGTGCACGTAACAACATGCGGACAACCTGTGATGCATTTCAGAGGAAAAGTATGATGGAGAGAAGTGCGATGGAGTGAACTGCGACAGAATGAGTGAGAGTTCAGCAAACAATCAAGAAAGCCACATGGGCATGTTGTCAACGACAAATATCGTTGATATTGCTTATTGAGCTTCATGCGAGGGAGCTCAGGCCATTTTTCTAGAAAAAGGAATTGACAGTCACATTTGGTGTGGTGGAATCTCACTTTTGATATTAACAAGAGAGATCTATGTGGTATTGTTTATAGAATTCCATGCGGAATTTTCGGCAAATGGGTAAGCATGTCGTAGAGAAAGTGATATAGGTTGAAGAATTGTGACTTGAATCTTGTGCTCCTATTCTATCTGCGCAATGGGTGCTTTGTAGAACATAATGTAAATTGTTGCATCATTCTTGAGGATATGCTCTGATGAGATAGAGTTCAGTTGTAGGAATATTTGGTCCATTTTATTTGGTCAAATAATGTCCACATATAACCAACTGGACCTTGATCTGGTCAAGATAATTCCAAAATATAATTTTCATGCACCCACATACTTTATTTCGACATAAGTGTAACTAATAGGACTTTGATTTGGTCAATATTTGTCCACATTATAACTGTCACACGTCTACATACAAGAAATTGAACTAAGGAAAAAAAATTATAAATAGGGATGCCTTTTATTCGAGCATAGGGAATATGAGAATATAATAAAAAGGTCCTATAACTATTAAAAGGAATTGAATTGGAGACACATTAGATTGTCATTTTGAATTAAGGAGAAAGGTCTAGTTCTGTAAGAAATATTTTTTGAAAATTGAATACAGGGTGGCAGGGTGGTGCTAGGGTGAGTTGAAGCTCATTGAGGATTGGTGTCCTCATCACTTATAACAAGTTGGTTCTTGATAGGATTGGTGTCCTCATTATCTGTGATAGGTGGGTTCCTGTTGAGCTAAAAAACAAGTTGGTGCTTGAGAGGATTGGTGTCCTCATTATCTGCGACAGGTTGGTGCCTGAGAGGATTGGTGTCCTCATTATTTGCAACATGTGAGTGCCTGTCTAGATGAAAAATTGTAAATTTTAAGTTGGTTCTTGCTGAAGAAAATAAAGAAATATGTTATGTTCTTTTTTCCCGCATTGGGTTTCCACGTAAAAATTCGTGTACTGTTTTTCTTGTCTTGTTTTTATTTCTGCACACACTCATGATTAAGTGAGCACTTCTAAATAATTTTAAATAATTGAAAGGAAAGAAAATTAGAGTGAATTGATATGATTCTAATTCACCCCCCCCTCCCCCCACCCCTCCCCCTCAATCTTTCTGTGAGTCTCGACAAGAGGAAGAGTAGCTTTTTCTCAAAGTTCAAAGATCATCCCATCTCTAGGCACATAATGAATTATGAAAGGGAAATCAACAAGCTTGTAGGGATTCAATGACATTTTATTGTACCAGTTTGTAAGCTCAATTTATTTTCTTCTCCATTGTAATCTTCTTGAGAAGCCATACCTTCCATTCTGTAATGTATTTTGAAAATTCATCAATAGAAGCTTACAATGGATTGACACCATATATGTTGTAAATCTGTGTTGGTTCTTATGTGAATTAGATTGATTTCATCTATATGACCAATTTATTTCCATTATTTGTTTGAATCAGTTGAATGTATGCATAAATATCTTGACATCTTCATGAATGTTTCAAATGATAAGTTGTCTTAAGCATATAACCTTAACAAACCCAAAATTCATTATTGTTTACACTGTTGAATTCTAGTTTTCTCAACATGTTATCCTCATATTCAACTACAAGATTTATTTGCAGTAAATAACTTGTATGTACATGTATTTATTTCATACATTCACATATTAAACCCTAATTTGTATGTTACACAAAAGGGAAATTTTCCATGTAGGCTAAGAGTTTTCCCAATCATCTCGTCTAAAATATTACATGAGTTGTGAGGAATCATTGATTATTTATCCAAACCCTCTGTTATACAAAGTATATTTGAAATTCAAATATGAGTTTTATCTCCAAGGATCCTTGGCATAGTTCCACTAACAACCTGGAACATCTCAAGGACTAACATCTTCAATTGGCTATGGTTCGTCATTTATCAAATCTACTCAACTAAAATAAGAAGGGAATAACCAAAACCCTCTTGAATCCATTCTTGAGAAAAATCATGATGATGTTGATACCTTGGTCAGTACAAATGACCAATACAAACAAAAGGGACAAACAACAAGGAGTGGTAACCCTAACCCTGGCTAACCCAGTGTTTCATAAATAAGTTCATCAACAAAGAATAAGACTCAAGGAAACAATCAAGAACAAAGAAATTCCCATTATATAAATTCTGGTGATGGAGGGGATGAGGACCCTTCTAAAGGTGATATTGAAAAATCACACACATTCCTTATACATCCCAAAATAAAAAGAGAAATAAATCAAAAGGTAGGGCAATACATATCTGAATCTAAACTCAAGGACATGGAATTTGATGCCATAATAGAAGAGACTGACTGAGTTGAGAAAATATTGATTGAGAAAAAATCAATAATAGAGGAATTGGTTTGTTAGGAGCCAATAGTTTTTGAAGAGGAGTCTATCACACTACACCACTTGACCTTCAATGACAATTCAAAGAAATTGTTAATGAGAAAATTAATTTGAAAAATAAGAAACTTCCTGAGAAATGGAATTCATAAATTGATATTCAAGGGGTAAGACCTTATAAAGTTATGGAATTCCATGAATCCATAGGGTAATACATAAAATATTCAATTGATGAAATAGAAAAGGAAAACCTGATTTTGAAGGAGAGAGTGGAGGAACTAGAGAGTGCCTTTCTCCTAAGGCCATTTTTTGTCGAGCCAATTGTTTCCATCTGACCACTTAATAGTATAGAAGACATACCAGAGTGTAGTTTTAGTTTGATAAGTGCCTCTAGTCTATTAATGGTTATTAGAAAGTACAATGGAGATAACATTTAGAAAATAATTGCTTTAATTCTTGAAATATGGGAACTAGCCACTAGTTCGACTACACTCTCTTCAAGGATTCTAAACTTTAAGGAGTATCTCCAAAAGGACTTGGAAAATGATGAACACTTTTTATAAGGAAGTCATCGACACTTTTTTCCACTAAAGTCTCAAATATGAAAGAGGTACATAAAAGAAGGAAAAATCTCCCTTCTAAAATTTTACTAAGGCAAATAAATGCATGTTGGTTAAAAATAATAAAGTTTTTAAGAGAAATAATTATTGAATGTAATACCATAAATACAAAAATAAGTGATGTGTTCTTAAATCTTGTTGATTTGACAAAATAGTTGAAAGGCCCACACCTAACAATGGATTCAATATTGATTTCAAAGGATCAGTTACAAGAACAATTAGATGCCCTTAAGACTTCATGGGCAGGTGAATTCAATGAATTAACTAAATATTTAGAGGAAGAAGTGGAAAGATGGTTGATCCACTGTGTGAATAAAAATAAAGACATTGAAGACACATTTCACCAGCTGAGTTTTGATTTTAATGATATTGAAAATGAATTGTTCGATGCAAGAATAAAACATTAAACAATAGTTTCTCCCATGTGGGAGTACATCGAACTATGGTTAAAGAATGCATTGATCAAAATTGTTGAACCACATCAACAGAAAGAAGTTACGGTCATTAGGGAATCTCCAGTTGAGCAATCTACAAAAGGGATGTCAAAAAGGAAACGAAAAAAGTCTTTTTCCATCAAAGTAAGTCAAGTAGTCACATTTTTAAGTCTTTACTTATTTCTTTTATCTCTTGGATTACTAAGAGGGGGGTGAATCAATATGAGAGAAATGCAATCCTTTTTAACCAAAAAATGCAAGTGTTATATCAATGTAGAATTATCATCCAATAGTTGCAGAGTAAATAAGCAATGAACAAATGAGAAATCATACACATACATAGTACACCAATGTTTTTACGTGGAAACCCAAAGCGGGAGAAAACCACATAATTCTTTTTATTATATGTCTTTAAAAATTACATTCATTGGAAGCACCAACTTCCTTTGTTTTCCAACTGCAACTGGAAGGAGGCTCCAACCCCCTAGATTCTTAGTCTACAATGTGAGGGAAGCTCCAACTCCCCAATTCTATGGCTACAACCAGAAGAAGAATACATCCCCCTATGTTCTTCGACTACAATCAGAAGGTGGCTACAACCACCTGTCCTTACCCTGTCCAACCGCCCTAAAATATAAGTAGAATGATAGAACCAGTGTCACGGTATCACTGTGAGATATACTGTTGTAAACATGTACCAATCAACCTGTACCATAAATAATTGCATCAACCATGCACCAACCTATACCAAACAACCTGTAATCAGCATGTACCATAAACAAGTGCATCAACCATGCACCAACCTGTAGCTCAACCTGTACCATCAACGAGTGCATAAACCATGCACCAAATATGTACCAATAATGCATCAAATACACATAAACTACGACTCATCAATATGTACCAATATCATCAACTATACACCTCATGTATGTGCCAACTCATCAACTACTTGTCTCAACCATGTACCCAACATGTACCTTAACCAAAATCCCTCATCAATTTCATCATCCAAATCTCATTTGTAACTTTGTAACAAACCTGGTGCATATGATCACATACATGCAAACCTTCCTTAACTTTAACAACAAGAGACTAGAATTTTCATCAAACTTTACTTTAGTCTCACATGACTAATTTTAGATTAGTCTACAACCCTAACTTGCAATAATCATAACTATGTACCTGTAATGAATAAAGATATGAAAATGTTATACAATGTTCTTCAGTGGCTTTTATGCAATTCCTCTAGATTTCACTACTTGGAACCTCTCAGAAAAGGAGTTATAGCAAAAATGGCATACCTTGTTGAATTATGGCTTATTCTAGAGAGCAAACTTGTAGAGCTTTCCCTGCACAGAATATTTATTGTATGGATCTGAAAATGGTACACAGAATACTACAAACTATACTATAACCAATACATTTTTTCTTACTGAATTTGGATATGTCATGAATAAGTTATGACTTTTTTACCTGAAACACATGTTTTAGACTAGTTTCAGGACTAGCCACAAACCCTATTTTCCACAGAGTGTAACTCCAAAAATAAAATGACCCACAAGATGAAATTTTTATCATAGCTACTTGGATATGTTTCCTCAAATTCCTCCCAATTTTGCATTCTGAATCATTCTAGAAAAACATTTATTGCAAAAATGGTGAGATAACCTGTAAATAGCATACCTTAGAAAGCATCATCAAAAGAATTGATCCTCCCTTGAATTTAGACCTTCCTTACTTCACCTTCCCTCTAAAATTCAGCTTAGATATCTTTTGGTTGCCTCAGTCACTTGTAGATACTCAATATGCTCAAGTGTGATTAAAATGAGAGACCCTTGCCTCTTATTTATACTTTTATGTAGCTTCCTCAAGGGGTTACCTTCTAACCATTTTAAACCACTTTCCTTATTTTAGGGCTAACCCACTTCTAACCACTTGTCCACTTAGTAATTTCTCCATTAACTTTATTCTTTAAATAATATATTTTGTATCCACTTTGACTCATATTACACTCATCACTTCACTTTATTATTTACCTTCTAAAATCTCTTAAACCACTTTCCTTATTTTAGGGTTAACCCACTTATAATGACTTGTCCACTTAACTTAACCACTTTCCATGATTAGTAAGTTATCCATTAAATTTATTATTTAAATAATTTATTTTGCATCCTATTTTACTTATAGTACACTCATCACTTCACTTTATTATTTAAATAATTTCTTCTTTGCAAACAATTTCACTGCTTTGACCTTTTGGGGCTTCTAGATGACTCATGAGGGTTCTCCAACTTCACATGGTCATAACCCTCTAACTGTGAGGAGTTATGTGACATTCCACATACCACCGAAAATAGAATGGCATGTAATATCCATCTAGAATAGTCTTACCTACAAATATATCAAAACTCATACCATTATCCATCAAACAAACTTGGGTCAATTACCCAAACCTTTGTGCTATCGAAATTAACTACCGAACTTTCTTCAAGGGTTGACATCAATGACAACCAGCCCAATTAATCAACAATATCCCCCTTTGGCATTGATGGAAACACTCTGATACAATACTGAAGTCATGTAATACTGAATTCATATCACTTATTCTCCCCCTGTGACCATCGCTCCCCCTAGAACCATGCCTCTATGCTCTGCATCTGATAAATATCTCCCCCTTTGTCATCATTGGGAAAGGTATCTCTACATTCGGGGCTGCTTCCCCCAACTGAATTTTCCTTGGGGATACTCCCTCTGATTGAACTCTTCCTGAAACTGATCTCCCAACTCAAACTATCCTCTTTATGGTGCTTCATCATCTAAATCTAAGACATATAAGATAAGCATTCAAAAGCATTCATTTTGGAGTAGAAATTACTCTGAGTCTCTAGCGAAGATACTCAAAGGCTTTGCATGGAAGATTTTTTGTAAAGATGTTTTCCACTTGTTCTTTTGTGCCCGCATATTCAACTCTGATGTTCTTCTCTGCAACTTGTTCCCATAGAAAGTGATACTTGATTGGAATGTTCTTCATCTTGGAGTGCATCACCAGGTTCTTTGAGATATTGATGGTGCTTATATTATCACAATAGATTAGAATGGGCGCATCATACTCAACCTGTATATATGTCAGAGTTTGTTTCATCCATAGAACCTATGTACAACTTGTTTTTTCTACAATATAGTCTTCTTCGGCTGTAGATAAGGATATTGATGATTGTTTCTTGCTTAGCCACGATACTAAACACTCACTCAAGTAGAACGTTGATCCACTAGTGCTTCGTCGGTCATCAATGCAACCTTCCCAATCTGCATATGTGTAGGAACTAAGTGATAGATCATTTCCTTTTGGATACCATAATCCAAACTCTTTTGTTTCTTTGAGATATATGAAAATACTCTTTACTGCTAATACATGTGATTCCTTTGGTGCTGCTTGAAATCATGCCACCTGTCCAATTGTCTACATTACATCTAGTCTGGATGTTGTCACATACAGTAAGCTACCAATCATTGACCTATATTGCCTCTGGTTTGTAGACCTTGAATCATCATATTTGCTCAACTTTCAATTGGTTTTCCTAGGAGTGGTAACTAGTTTGCAATCTTCCATTCCGAACCTCTTTAGCATTTCTCTGATATGCTTAGTTTGAGAAATAAAAATTCCTTGGTTTCTTTGATGTATCTGAAGACCCAAAAAGAAGGATAGTTCTATGAGTAATGACATTTCAAATTCATTCTTCATATCCTTTTCAAATTTATGGCTTAACCTATCATCATTGCTTCCAAAAATAATATCATCAACATAAACTTGAATTAATAAAATACTATCTTGAGTTAACTTGATGTAGAGGTTGTTGTTTGCACTTCCTTTTCTGAACCCTTCTTGCTGTAGATATTTATCCATTCTAAAGTACCATGCTCTAGGAGCCTATTTTAGACCATACAAGGCCTTCTTCAATTTAGACACATAATCTGCACTCTCTGACAACTGAAATCCTTCTGGCTGTTCAATGTAGACTTCTTCTTCAAGTTCCCCATTTAGAAAATATGATTTCATGTCCATCTGATACAATTTAATATTCTTGGAGCATGCATAAGCTAAAAGCAATCGGATTGCTTCCATTCTGGAAATTGGGGAAAATGTCTCTTCAAAGTTGATTTCTTCAACCTGTGCATATCCTTTACATATCAATCTATATTTGTTCCTTGTAACATGTCCATATTCATTCAATTTATTTATGAATACCCACTTTGTGACAATCACATTCTTATTCTCTGGTCTTGGAACCAATTCCCAAGTGTCATTTTTCTATATTTGATCCAATTCTTCATCCATGGCCTTATTCCAAAATCCATCCTTGCTGGCCTCTTCAAAACTATTTGGTTCAATCGTAGATGAGAGTGTTAGGTGTGTTTGTTCTAGTGAATAGATTCTTCTTCTAGTCTCAACTCCTGCATCTTTGTTTCCGATAATTTGATCTAAAGGATGATTCTTTTGTACTCACTTGCTAGGTGTCTTTGGAGGCACTTGATGAACTTGCTCTTCTACTTCTGTCTGATCCTCTTCATTTTCCACTTCTACTTCTTCTTCATCTTCTGCTTCTTCTTCGTAAAGTTGTTCCATTGATTCATTTTCTTCTTCCTTTAATTCTTGTCTACTTGTTTCATCAATTGTTACATTGATACTTTCCACAACTTTGTTCAACCTAAGATTGTAACACTTGTATGCTTTCCTTGTACTTGAGTAACCAAAAAGTACTCATTTTTCCATAAGAGAGTCAAACTTTCCCATTCTTCCTTCTTCTCGTTTGATGTATCATTTTCTTCCAAATACTCTGAAGTGATTCATATTTGCTGGTCTTCGTTTCCATAGCTCATAGGGAGTTTTGTCAGTGTTGTTTCTGAGCATTAATCTGTTTTGAATGTGAAATGTTGTATGCATTGTATGTGTCCAAAAAATATCTGTCAATTTGGAATCCATTAATGTTGTTCGAGCCATTTCCTGTGTAATTATTATCCATTATGATAATGTTCATTTATCTCTGAACCAATCTATGAATCCATGCTCTCATCCACTTTCATATATATGTCCAAACCTACCAAGTGTTCTTACTAATCCATCTATGTCCATATTGTCCAAGACTCTACTACACAATTTCCCATAATGCTGACCCATTTATCACTATACTATCATGAATTCTTCACTACTACAACTGATTGTACTTCTGCTAATTGACTGCTCTGGATCTGACTTCTCAAACTCTACAAGTTGCTCGAATGATTTTTATTTGGTCTTTCACAGCTATTGCATAGACTCCCACTGTCTAATATTCATATTACCTGGGAGTCTCTAAGCCGGATGGATTAAAACAATTCTTGCTCTGATGTGTATTCATCATCATCTTCATTGGTAGATTCATCATCTCTCTGAGATCTGACTTATTTCTTTCTGTCTGTGGATTCTTGTTTCACTACAATGCCTGAAAGTACAATCTCTTGAACATGTTCCTTATTTACCTGTACTTATTTTCTTTCAGTTATTTTCCAAACCCTTTTGTATATGACGTCTTTCTCTATAGAATTTTATTCATCTTGTTTTATTTCCAATCTTGTGATCTATGGGACCTTCTCTTTGTTCACATGTTCTTCATGTTTTCTTATCCATACTTTCTTATATCTGATATCAATGTTCTCTTTCATAGAAGTATCGATCATGCTTCTACAATCACTAGCTATGTGTCCATAGTTATGACATTTGTAACATTCAATGTTATGTGGGGCCACATAGGCACTTCTTGCTTGAAAATTTATTTTATAATCCATGCAATTTGCAACCTTATGTCCAAAATTAGTACAATAGAAATAATGATCATAAAATAAATTTGCATACCTGGGAGAGAATGATCTTCTTTGTGGTGCAGTCCTTCTGAATTTATAACTTGACTGATCATGATCAATATTGAAGCTTATTTGTGACTTGAACATGAATGGTCTTCTTGAGGATGTATCTTCAATAGTTTTCTTAGATTTTGGTTGACCATGATTCCTTCCTTTGAGTAATTCTGCATAACTCTTTCTATTTTCTTCATTCTTCTTTTCTAGAAACCTAGAGTGCTTCTCTTCATTCTCTATGATTTATGTGGATGTTTCTGTCTCTTCAACATTCTTGTTGAGATTGACGATTTTACTTCTCAGTGTGAAAACTTCTTCTTTAAGCTTCTCAACCTCTTCTTCTTTCTTCATTATCTGAGACTTCATGACTTCTTCTGTTCTTTTCTCTTTTTCAAGATGGATTTTTAATGTGATTATTTCTTCTTCAAGTCCTTTATCTTCTTTACCAAACTTTGCCTCAAGCTAGTTTAGATCGTTAGTTCTTTCCTTAAGATGATATGTTAATATCTTCTCTCTCATTTCTACTTCTTCCTCCTGTGCTGATATGTTGGCTTCCAAATACTTCTTTTGATATTCAAGATTTATTCAATCTTTCTGGCTTCTTCTCGCTGAGTTCTTAAGTTCTCGATGACCTATTGGGATTCTTAAAAAATGTGAACACTTTCCTTTTGTTTCGTCAATTATTTCTTGAGTGAATTGTTTTATTCTCTTAGTTCATCTAAAGCACTAATCAATTCTCCTTCATAATTGTCTTCCTTTTCAATTAGTTTTTCTATCTCATTTCCTTCATGGCATTCTATTTCAAGATGTCTGTGTTTTTCACAATTAAAGAAAAACAACATACCTTTGGTGATTATGTACTCTTCATGTTCTGAATCTGTTTGACATGGTGAACATAATTCTTCTCGATCTGTGTCTGCATATTCTTTGGCATTTTCGGAATTTGCGATGGGTGAAGAATATATGTCATGAAACTTATCCCAAAGTTCTTTGGCCGATGAAAATTTACCAACATTTTCTCTTATCGGATTAGGTAATCCTTCCCAGATGAAATCCATTGTTATTTTGTTAATCTTCTTCAATTCCTTCTTGGCTACAGACTTTTCCCTTTTTGAACTATCATATCTTGTAACAACTGATAGCCAAATATAATTACCCTATGCCTGTAAAAATAATTTTGTCCTTATGCTCCAAATCTCATACTGTAAACCAATCTAACCATTAAACATTGGTACTTCATTCTCAGAATAATCCATGATCTCCTTCCAGTGGTTAAACTGTTTCTTGAAGGAACTGACTCTGATTCCAATTATTGGATAACCTGAGAGGGAGGGTGAATCGGTAATAGAGCAATGTAATCCTTTTTAACCACAAAATGCAAGTATTATATCAATGTAGCATTATCATCCAATAGTTTCAAATTAAATAAACAATGAACACATGATAAATCATACACACATACACAATACACTAGCATTTTTACGTGGAAACCCAAAGCAGGAGAAAATCACAAAATGATTTTTCTTATATGTCTTTAAGAATTACATTCATTGGAAGCACCAACTTCCTTTGTTTTATAGATGCAACTGGAAGGAGGCTCCAACCCCCTAGTTTCTCAGGCTACAACCTGAGGGAAACTCCAACTCCCCAATTCTCTGGCTACAAACAGAAGGAAGCTACAACCCCCTATGTTCTTCGACTACAATCAGGAGGTGACTACAACCACCTGTCCTTGCCACGTCCAACCACCCTAAAATATAAGTAGAATTATGGAACCACTATCACACTATCACTGGGAGGATAAATGGTGAGATGACCTGTAAATAACATACCTTAGAAAGCATCATCAAAATAATTTATCCTCCCTTGAATTTCAGCCTTCTTTACTTCACCTTCCCTCTGAAATTTGGCTTAGATATCCTTTGGTTACCTCAGTCACTTTCAGATAAAATGAGAGACCCTTGTCTCTTATTTATACTTTTATGTAGCTTCCTCAAGGGGTTACATTCTAACCATCTTAAACCACTTTCCTTATTTTAGGTCTAACCCACTTCTAACCAATTGTCCACTTAGTAATTTCTCCATTAACTTTTTTCTTTAAATAATTTATTTTGTATCCACTTTGACTTATAGTACACTCAACACTACACTTTATTATTTACCTTCTAAAATCTCTTAAACCACTTTCTGTATTTTAGGGCTAACCCACTTCTAACCACTTGTCCACTTAACTTAACCACTTTCCATAATTAGTAAGTTCTCCATTAAATTCATTATTTAAATAATTTATTTTGCATCCTCTTTGACTTATAGTACACTCATCACTTCACTTTATTATTTAAATCATTTCTTCTTGGCAAACACTTTGACTACTTTGACCTTTGGGGGCTTCTAGATGACTCATGAGGTTCTCCAACTTCACATGGCCATAAATATTTAACCATGAGGAGTTATGTGATGTTCCACATACCACCATAAATGGCATGACATGTACTATCCATCTAGAATATTCTTACCTGAAAATATATCAAAACTCATACCATTATCCATCAAACAAACTTGGGTCCATTACCCAAACCTTTGTGCTAACAAAATTCTCTACCTGACTTTATTCAAGGCTTGACATCAATGAAAACCAACACAATTAATCAAAACTATCAATTAGTAGTCACCTAGCCTTTCTTGTTTCATAATATGTGAAAACCAAAGGTTAATTTATAATTGTTTCTTTATTTATTTCTTCCAGGTATTTCTTTTATTATTGGTCCACGAGTACCCCATCCCAGTCCATTTAGGATGAATGAATTTATTTTTACGAATATTACAAACATTCTTGAAAACATTTGTATATTTTTTTAGGATCCCCACAGAACTATTCAGGGCACATGTCTAGTGATTTCTCTAACTTTTAACTTTAAGCACGAGATTTCAAGAAATGCGTCTATGAAAATATTTTTGAGTTTTAATTGCAAATATCATGTTAAGTTCTCTGTAAATGTGGCCTATATTTATTATTGTGTCCTCTTATCAACAAGACCTGCATCTACAAAATTGGCATAAGAAATTAGTCAAATTTATTCCTAGAAAGTCATTGATGAATACGCTACCAAATCTCCTGGGTGTTGTGAATTTCACAATGCGCTACCAAATCTCCTAGGCCCTGTGAATTTCACAGTGAGCTACCAAATCTCAAGGGTGTTGTGAATTTCATAATGCGCTACCAAATATGGATTGGCACTACCAAAATTGAGGGCCTGTTTGGAGGAGACTCTACACAAGCTCTCTACCCAGTGCGTTACCAAATGACGCTACCAATAAACGCCTGGATTCAAGGAATTCGATTTATCATTCTCGTGAGTGGATGATGATGTGGAGAAGAGAAAGGATTATAGGTGGAAACATGATTACAATGTTTAACCACTGGAGGATGCTTGGAAATGGAAAGGAATGCACAACAAATAAGACCACGTCATTTAAATCATGTTGGATTGGTTGCCTACATGACTCCTTTTTTGTAGCATTTTGTTAATAACTGTTAGCATAGGTGTTCGATTGATAGTTGTTGTTGGAGAATCCGATGTGAGGAAGGGCCATCTCACACCTCTAGTTGTTTCATTTCCTTTTTGTTATAAATCCATGATCCAAATGAAGAAAAAGGGGCATGTCGAGAGGCTCTGTTTTTGTACTATGACAAATTAATTTGAAAATAGCCTATCTTATCATTTTCTGTGTTAATAATTCATTTGCAAAAGGAAGTGATGTTTAGCTATGTTTTTTCTTTGTTTTGACTCTTAAGCTTTGTTCTTCTTCAACAACAAGTGTGAGAGGGTTGCTTAGGAGGATCCTTTGAGATCATCTACCTTGTGTGTTGGTAAATCTCTTCTGAAAAGGATCTTTAGATTATGATTCTTATTCTACTGTATAAATAGTATGTCTGAAAAGGATTTTCATGTATTTTTGTTTGCAGTTCTATGTTTCTCATAAAAGTATTCCACCTGAAATCCTTGAAAAGGATAAACATTTCTTTTGGATGATCTGTTTTGTTGCATATGGAAGATGATTTGCAGGGATAGATTCATATGATTTGTCAAGTCAAGCAGATAGCTTCAGCCCTACCTCTCTCATAAATTAAAAATCAATTTTCTTTTCATATTCCTTGATGTGTAAGGATTACCCCTATGTAGTCATGGGGTGACTCCTTGCGCTAACATATTTGGCATCGTTATCAGGGATGGATTTGAGCAGATTGAAAATCTCCCTGGGAAGAACAACATTTCACAGCTCAAGCTTTAGATGGGGACTAAAGTTGGACACCTTCAAGACTGCACATTCACCATGGTGAATCCATTATTCATAATCTATTGGTGACTCCATTGGAATGAGACCAATTAAATAGCTATGAAGGATATCCTGGCAAGAGGTTCTACCCACTTAATTTCTCAGCCACAGATGATTATCCACATCATGTGCCTCTTATTGATCAATGGAAAGATCTGTTGCCCAGATTTTATGAAGATGAGGATGACATCCCTGTTGAGCATGTTCAAGAATTTCATGCTTTGATGAAGCAACTTGACATCCATCATGAAAACATATTGATGAAAATGTTCATGTATTCATTGGATGGGGATGCACGTAAATGGTATTTCTCATTACCCCCTTCTAGAATTTCATGCTTGAAGGATTTCCATAGAGTATTCAATGAACATTGTGAAAGGTTTTATCCCTCTGAAAGTATTTTCCATAACTGTTGTGAGGGATATGTAGAATCTGCTCAAGATTTTTTAGATTGCTCTACTGAATATAAAGATGAAAATGATTTTATTCACTGTCCAAATGAAATTATAAAGAATACTCTTGTATTCGGAGATGACAACATTCATAACTTTGTTTCAGATGAAAATCATGTGTATGAACAACTAGAAGCATCAGTTACTATTGTTCTTGAAATGGATATTTTTAACAATTATATTCTTGATGAAATTACTGTTTTAGAGGTTGATCATAGGTATGAAGAGTAGCCTATTTTTGATGAATATTCAAGTGATAATGAGAATCAATATTATCCTATATTTGATCACTATGAAGACAGGGAGTATGATGCAGAGGTTGGCCTTGTCACAGAAGACATAACTTGAAGGTTTGACCAAGAGCAACCCTTAGTTGAGGCACATGAAGATATCATTTATACACAACTAGAAGTAAATCAACAGTCATTAGTGATCATAAACCACCTACGTCAATCCTTCTTCCACTTGTACACACAGTTTACAGTAAGAAAATTGAAGTCGAAAAAGAAATATGCTATCAGTCCCTTGTGTTTTGTCACCATTTTCATGACCCTGTAGGGGTGTATATGGAGTTGTATTTCTCAAATGTTTTTGAATCTGTAAACTTTATTGTGTCAACAACAGTCAGAGGAGATATAGGAAATGTTTTCAAACCATTTTCATATTCCTCTTGTCTGTTGTCAATCATTGGAATTATAAAGACTCATGTCAGGAAGTTGCTTGAATGGATTTGGTGGAAGTTTGCCTTCAAATAGCCCATTGTAAAATTCAGTTAGCTTAGGTTTTGTACACAAATAATATCCATCAAGAGCAGGTGTGTTTTCTTTTTTTTTGTAAGTAGAGTAATATAAGTTGTCAATATGTTGTCTTTAGCATGATGCATCAGAGCATGACTCCACAACCCAACACTAAGGCACTGGAGCTGCAAAAGGAGTTCTTAGAGCCTCACAGGGAGGACTCTATCCCCCATGAATCCTAATGTTATCACCAAGACCTGCATCTACAAAATTGGCGCAAGAAATTAGTCAAATTTATTCCTGGAAAGTCACTTCTAAATGTGCTACCAAATCTCCTGGGCATTGTGAATTTCACAGTGCGCTACCAAATCTCCTGGGCACTGTGAATTTCATAGTGTGCTACCAAATCTCCTAGGAGATGTGAATTTCACAATGCGCTACCAAATATGGATCGATGCTACCGAAATTAAGGGCTCGTTTGGAGGAGACACTACACAAGCTCGCTACCCAGCGCGCTACCAAACGACGCTACCAACAAATGCCTAGATTCAAGGAGTTTGAGTTATCATTCTGGTGAGTGGTTGATGATGTGGAGAAGAGAAAGGATTATAGGTGGCAGCATGATTACAACATTTAACCACTGGAGGACGCTTGGCAATGGAAAGGAATGCACAGAAAATAAGACCACGTCATTTAAATCATGTTGGATTGGTTGCCTACATGACTCCTATTTTGTAGTAGTTTGTTAATAACTGTTAGCATAGGTGTTTGATTGATAGTTGTTGTTGGAAAATCCAATGTGAGGAAGGGCCATCTCGCACCTCTAGCTATTGCCCTTCCTTTTTGTTATAAATCCATGTTTCAAATGAAGAAAAAGGGGGAGGCCGAGAGGCTCTGTTTTTGTACTTTGACATATTAATTTGAAGATAGCCTATCTTATCATTTTCTGTGTGAAGAATTCATTTACAAAAGGAAGTGATGTTTAGCTATGTTTTTTCTTTGTTTTGACACTTAAGATTTGTTATTCTTCAACAACAAGTGTGAGAGGGTTGCTTAGGAGGATCCTTTGAGATCTTCTACCTTGTGTGTTGCTAAATATCTTCTGAAAAGGATCTTCAAATTATGATTCTTCTTCTACTGTATAAATAGTATGTCTGAAAAGTATTTTCATGTATTTATGTTTGCAGTTCTATGTTTCTCATAAAAGTCCTCCACCTGAAAGCCTTGAAAAGGCTAAACATTTCTTTTGGATGATCTATTTTGCTGCATATGGAAGATGATTTGTAGGGATAGATTCATATGATTCGTCAAGTCAAGCAGATAGCTTCAACCCTACCTCTCTCATAATTTAAAAATCAATTTTCTTTTCGTATTTCTTGATGTGTAAGGCTTACCCCTATGCATTCATGGGGTGACTCCTTGCGCTAACATGTCCAATGATTTGTTTTACTATGATTATGTTATGATGGAGATGTTGTCCTTTAAAATTTCTCACTTTTATGCTTTACAATCTTGCATAATATTGTAAATATTCATTTATGAACAATCTTGGTTCTTTCTAGGGCATTATTTTATGTGTGAATATTTTTTATTTAAAATTTTAGTCTTTTACAACATTCCCTATAAATATATATTATATTAAAAGAGAAGTACCACCTCTATAAACACACATGAGGATTTATCCTTCTGATGTTATCTTTGAGACCTTGAACAATATTTTAGATCAACATTTTTGGAAACCATACTTGGGATCTAAACAAAAGGATAGTTTCACAGACTGGTAGAGTTGAATGACTCAACAAAATCCTATTCAATCCCAGATACCAATTGGGTTGGAGGATCAAAGGAGATTACTTAACTAGTTGTACAATTTGGCCTTATCATGGTGAGAAGTTGAGAATAACTCAAAAATACTTGGAAAGTCTTGGCTCAACAAGAAGAGGTAGTTGAAATTTAGAGACAAAGGAGACACTAATAAATTTTTGAAATGAGAATCATACAAGGGAACACTAACAACTTGAAGTAAAAGAAAGATTCTTGAAATTCATAGAGAAACCCAAGATTCAACATCTAAAGTTGTGAGTGTAGTGGTCATGATCGAATGAGAAGAGAAAAGAAATGAAGTTCCTAATAATGAAAAAAAGGAAAATGATAGACAAAGAAACCCAATAAGAAGATCCAAATCCAGTCCTCTCATCTTACAAGGAGAGCAACATCACTTTCCTACCCTCCCTCAAGGAATTTTACCTGTCTTCACAGGTGATCGGGTTATGCATCCCAAAAAGAATATGGACCAATTCCTTACCATCTGTGGCATCCATTTGATTTAACATGATGATGTGATGGTGATATTTTTTCTTCAAACTTTGATAGGCCTAACCAATGACTGGTACCTTTCTCTCGTAGCTTAGTCAATTGGATCATTTGATTATATGAAAATATATTTATGACTAGATATTCCCATCCAATTTCATATCATACTTTACTCACTCAGTTCACTCTAATACACCTTGAAAAAAAATGAAAGGATCATATATTTCAACTCATGTTTTTACAAGACTTTAAATCAAATTCCAGAAGAGAAGCATCGAAAGGAGCTTGTTATATTTGGGTGCTTTAAGAATGAAATGCCATCAAATGTTAATTATGCAATAAAGACTTCATAAATCACAATGTTATATGAGGAAGTGAGAACAACAACTGAAATGGAAGGAAATATGTTGGAAAGTAATGTTGACCCATAAATTATCCTTGGAAGAGTCCAAATAAATCTGACAAGATTATATGTATCATCTCAAACTCCATGTTCATCCAAAGAAATTGAAGAATGAGGTATTGGAAGAGGAATATTTCAAGGACAACCCTCGAATGTCAGAAATATTCTTGTTTGAATATTTAAATCAAACAATTCGACAGATGCAAAATGATATAACTTGTATGAAGAGTGTTGACAATATAATTCCACAACATCAAGATGCAAGGCTAGTTCAACTAAACTTCAGAAACAAATTTGATAGAAATCAAAGAAACAAAGATCACAGACCTATAACACCTCGACTTCCAAATCCAAATGATGTCATGCTAGAAGAAATTGAAGAAGATGAGTTTATTGAAGACGATGAGAAATCCAATAAAGAGTTGATCAATGACCACAATAAATATTGGAATCAGTCCAAATGGAATAAATTTCATCATTTTTGAAAGCTTGTATGAATAATACGAGTATGATTATATAGAAAAAGACAATGTTGTTCAAACTAGGAATCAAGCAAACAAATTCAAACCTAAATATCAACTAGACAAGGAAAAAGAAAAATATAACAGTCTAGCACCAACAAGGAAAGAACCAGTCGTAAATCATCCCAAAGCACCACTACAAATGAATTATAATGAAATTGATGACTTAACTAAGATTTGTATCACTCTTCCATTCATGGATGTAGTCAATATACCTCAACAGAGGGAAAATATTTTGAATATTTTGGATGATACAAGTTCATCTGGTCTAAGGATATAAAATCTATTATGAACACAAAACAACAACAAAGCTATACACCAACAAGACCAAGAGGCATGGTTCCACCATCTTACATATCACTGGAGAATCATGATTTAACGTTGCATAATTTCATGGTTGATAGTGGAGACACTAATAATATCATGCCATTATCTTTAATGGAGGATCTTGGAATGGAATGCAAAAAGCACTATGAGACATGTGAAATCATTTATGCCATTAATTCCAAAACAATTATCAACTTATGGTGAAATAAATACTTTTGTTCCTGGATATGTGCAACACCACATATTATGATTGTTTTCACCATAATACTGGTTGATATTCCTACAACATATGGTGTTGTATTTGGCATATATTTGTGCTCAATGATTGGAGGGTACATAATGAATCATGGGAGTTGCATGATGCTCCCAAACAAATATGGAACATTGATCAAAGCATTGTGAGAATAGAGAAATCCAACATCATTTCAAAATAAATAAGAAGAAATGATGAGAAGCTATATTGATGTTGGGATTGGAAATTATGTTGTTTTCAATGTAGAGAAAATGAATTCTACCAGAAAAAAGGAGGATAACATCTTTCAAGGGTTTTGGAAAATGTCGTTTGATGGTGCATGTTCTAAATTTGGTGTTGGAGTTGGCATTATTTCTAAAAGTCCTGAATCATGTATTTATCCACATGCAATCATATTTGAGTTCCCTTGCACCAATAATGAAGCTGAGTATGAAGCATTAATTCAAGTATTAACTCTAGCACTTCAAATGAAATTCAATGATCTGGTGGTGATTGAATATTCAGAAATGGTCATCAATCATATTAGAAAAAAGTACAAAATTAAGAAGGATAAATTGAAGCATTATGTAACGAAAGTTTGGGATATTATAGATTCATTTGATTCCTTCAATATTTCCTTTGCTTCTCGAGAGAAGAATAAAAAATCAGAATCATTGTAGCAACAACTTCTCTTTTTAATACTGGTGATTCTCAAAATCCCAATACTTTTCATGTCAAAGCAATGTTTTGACCATCAATACTTGATAATCAATAGTATTGGAAATTTCTTGAAAATGATGAACACGTGGTGAATTTTATTATAGATTTTCACTCAATATCATCAAAGGCATCAGATGAAATGTAGACATGTCTTAAAGAAGGAAAAATCAGTCAAAGGGAGATTCTCGATCAAAGTTCCACTTTGTTTCCAAAGAATTGTATCAATCTTGAATCACTCTTCACAAGATATTATCAAACAAGGTAAAGGAACACAATGGATAAATATTCCCTTAGGAAAGTGAAAGAAACAAAAAATATCAATATTGGCATGACTGAAGCCCCTAAATATATAAATCTTGACACTAGTTTCACTTTTGAAGAAATCAAGGACTATAGTTTTTTTTCAAGGAATTTCAGGATGTTTTTGCATGGAGCTATGATGATTTGAAAGAATATAAAAATTCTATTTATCAACATACTATACTACTCAAGGAAGGAACAACGACATTCAGGAAAAAATTAAGAATAATTAATCCAAAGTTGAAGCCTCTAGTGAAATTGGAGCTGGAAAAGTTAAAAAGGGTTGGTATAATATTTTCAATCAGACACTCAGACTAGATTTCTAACCTTGTGGTTGTTAGAAAGAAGAATGGTGAAATTAAATTTTATGTAGATTTTTGAGATCTCAACCAAGAAAGTGCCAAGGATAATTACCCTTTTCCCAACATGGAAGTATTGTTGCAACAAGATACTGGTTTTGCATTAATATCCAAGTTAGATGGGTTTTCTGGGTACAATAAAGTACTTGTGGATGAATAAGATATACCAAAAGATTCTTTTATCACACCACGATGGACCTATGCATATGGTCACATTCCATTTGGATTAAAAAATGTTGGAGAAACATTTTAGAGAGATATGAACCATGCCTTTAATTATTTTATTGGAAAACTCATGGCTAACTATCAAGATGATTTTACTGTTCATTCAAAGTTGAGAGAGCACAACCTAAAACATCTTACACAAGTTTTTCAAATATGCATAAAGTATGGCATATCTCTCAATCCAAATAAATTCTTATTTGTGGTATCAAAAGGAAAGTTTCTTGGGCATATTGTAAGAAAATAAGGAATTTATATTGCTCCAAAAATAATTAAGACAATAAATTATTTTAATCCTCCTACATCTCGAAAGGGAGTAGAATCTTTCTTTGGAAATATAAATTTTGTGAGAAGATTTGTTCCAAACTATGCCATAATTGTAAATCCAATCAATAATCTCTTAAAGAAAGATTGGAAATTTGAATGGAAGCAAGAGACTCAAAAGGTTTTTACAAACATAAAAAACACAATCACCATTGCTCCTATTCTGGTTAGTCCATATTTTGATAATGATTTCATATTGTATTCATTCACCTCAGAAGAGATAGTTGCTTCCATAATTACTCAAAACAATTCAAAGGGGGAATAACTTCCAATTTCCTTCATGAGTAAAACGTTGCATGATTACGAATTGAAATATTCCACCATAGAAAAGAAATATTTCTCTTTGGTCAAAGAAATTGCTCACTTCATAACTTACAGTTTATCAGCTCATATTATTTCTTATGTACCACATTCTCCTGTCAAAATGTTGCTAAACCAACCATTTAGAGAAGAAAGATAGGCCAACTGCCTAGATAAGCTTCAATAATATGATATGGAAATTGAACCTCTCAAGGAAATTAAAGGACAAGGGTTATGTAAGTTGATGACTAGTATTGAAGTTGTTAATATAAATCCTCCTTATTTAGATGATACTACCATCCAATATGTGTCCATACCAAACTCTGAATGGTACATGGATATTATATTTACTTGAATTCTGGATGCTTTCTTATTGAAATGTCCTCTAAAGAAAAGATAGCCCTGAAAATGAAGACCAATCACTATGTGCTAGTCTCTAGAATATTTTTTCAAAGAAATATTGATGAAATTATGCTGAGATGTTTGGACCATTAAAAATCCCAACAAGCATTACAAAAATTCCATGAAGGAGTCTTTGGAGGACACTTTGCACCTATAGTAATGACACATAGAATTATCAAAGCTAGTTACTATTGGCCAACCATCTTCAAGGATGCTTATTTAATAACTAGAAAATGTCTTCCATGCCAAAACTTTTCTAGAAAAATGAAAAGAGCATCAATGCCTCTAAACCCATCTCAGTGAAACAACCATTCACATAGTGGGGTTTGGATTTTGTTCCAATCAACCCAAAATCCAATAAAGGACATTCAAATATTCTCACTGTTATAGATTATTTTACAAAGTAGCAAGAAATTGTAGCTTTGAAGACTTTTGATTCAGAACAAATGATCATGTTCTTGAAGGATAATATTCTTTCTAGATATGGTGTTCCTAAGAAGTTTATAACATATAATGGCTCAATTTTTATTGGGTCTAAATTTACAAAGTTTTGCGGAGAACATGGTATTCTAATGGGACAATCATCCAATTATTATTCTCAAGGAAACAACATGGTTGAATCAACTAATAAGACATTGATCCAAGTCCTTAAAAATATTTTTTTTGTAAATCAAAGAAATTGGCATAAGAAGTTGGTAGATGCTCTTTGGGTAAGTCACCTCACTCCAAAGGGAAGCATTGGATGGTCACCTTATACTTTTGTATACTGAAATGAAGCTAGAATGCCCATACACATGGACTTGAATGCACTAGCCATTACTACAGGAACTGAAAACATGGAAGAAGACTCCCCTATCCAAGATATATATAATCAAATAATGAATTTGGAAGAACAAAGAGAACAAGCATTGAAAACTATGAACAAAAGACAAGAAATAGTTAAAATGAATTTTGATCATAGAAATACTATAAAGGATTTCCAAAAATATCAATCGGTGTTACTCTTGAATAAAGAAGAGGAGAAACCATATTTTTATACTAACTTTGAATATCTTTGGATTGGGCCATATTAGGTTGAAAACGTTTTGGGTTTCAGTTCTTACTTTTTGAAGATGTGGATGGAACAATTTAAACATCGCATGGGAATAGGAAATACCTCAAGCACTTCTTTCTTTAAATCTCATATTTCCTCCCTTTGTACATAAATCTTTACCCTTTTTCCCTCTCTATATATATCTCATGCATATCTCCTTTTCTTTTGTTTCCTTTTATTTTTATTTTTCCTTGTTTTCTCTGAATCCATTACCCCTTCAACAATGCTTTCTAGATTCTCAACAAAACGTAGGGGATTACTATTACACAATTGGAGCCGATTGTTGATCAACATTCATTGATCATAGTTTAATTATTTTGGTCATATCCACCCTTTGTATATCCCACACTTAGTCATTTTTTTTAATTCATGGGTTGCGACAGCATCGACCATAGTCATCATGAGTCCATAGTCCTGCGAGCCCGCAAGTCTACATTCCCAACACTTAGTCATTTTTCCATAACACCCATTATTCACTTCTTAGACTTATCCATTTCTTATGTTTGCGGGACTACCATTGGGGGGGTAATTAATGTCTCAAAATATCTGCACTCGATAAACCCACATCTCGCACTTCCACCCACTCCAAAATGACCCGCGTACTTCCACAACACATAAAATGCACTGTTATGATACTTAGATTATTTTTCGATTGTAGGTGCAAGAATTCCCATTTTCCTCCCATTCCATCTCCCATATATTGCAACCCAAAAACTTGCATTCATCAAAAATCGCCCCAAATCACTCACTTTACACTTCTATACTTTATAATTTTTCATTTATCCTCGTACATAGTCACATTATCCAAGATAATTTATGGTCCTACCACCACATCAGTTTGCACATGAATATAGATTAAAATTGTTATTAAATAATTTTGATTCTCATGAAATCCCTTTCTTTAATCCAAATCAAATCACACAGTTAACAATTTTGAACTAAGAGCTACAACATGTGATACTAAAGAAATACATGGAGAATTTAGTAATAAATTGAATCCTCATTGTAAATTCTTTCTTCGATAGAACCACCACCTATTCACCAAAATTAACCTCTACCAAGTATGACAAGTAATAAAAAGTAACTCTATCATGGAGACATTTTTAATACACTTGGATGAGATGTTTGTTCAATCCAATGGTCCAAAGTATTCAAATGGTACTCAACACTTCCCTTGAAGAAAGGAGTTCATTTTTTTTTGGACTTATGGGATTGCATCGGATGGGTGTGTGTGCCAAAAGTATCATATTTTAAATAATTATTTCTCTGGTGCATGGATAAGTTCAACAACGAGAAGAGAAAAATCCAATTGCAAGAAAGGACACATGTTTCTTTAGCACCTACAATTTTTAGGAGGATTCTTAGGATTTCAGAGCCTACCATGAAATTCAAAAATTTTTAGGCTAATGCTTTCTTGAACGCCAACTATGGATGAACAAATATCCTGGACAACTTCCTCGTCGAGTGGTTGGGTCATTCTGGAAACTCTTCCAACTAGAGGTATGTTCACTTAAATAGCCATATAAAAAATTTGTGTGGTTTTTCACCAAAATTACTGGACAAGAGTCCACAAATGCGATCTCGAGATATGTGTTGTACGTTCTTCACCACTAAGTTCATCAAGATGCCCTATTTGATTGGGATCATATTATCTTGAGAGAGGTTTCCTTTCAACTAGGAATCTTTCGAAAGACGAAAAAATTATATATGACTTCTTATTCAATTTTTGCAATTTCCTACTGTCACATATTTGAATACTTACCTTAAGCAAGAATTTTAGATTTCACCAAGGATCTAGTTCAATTTTAGTATCTGACACTTTGGAAGCACAAAGCTTTGTGCCATTTCTATGAGGTACATAATTCTTTTTTATCTACTTTAAAAAGCTAGTTCAGGGTCCAACCATATCAAGATTTTCAATGGAAGTAGCTTCCTTTCTGGAAGGGAAAGGAGATTTTTAAACTCTCGATGATTTTAGTTACATCAAACTCTAGGGTTTTCCTGGGAAACCTTCTCTGTTTCTTTTTTATGTATCCGAAAAATTCTTTAGAGTTGAAATTTGCAAGAAATACAAATTTTGGGCACATTTCTTCAATGAAAAGAAGAAGAAGCAATTCATTCCACTACTTTGGAGAATTGAGGAGATCACTAATTAAAATATCTCTCATTCATATGAATTTTTTGCTCAATTTGATAATTTTAAGTTGAGGGAAATTCCTGAAATTCAGGGCTTTGACCCTAATGAATTATTCATGACACACATGTCTACAATTGGCTATGGTTCGTTGTTTATAAAATATACTCAACTAAGAGAAGGAGGAGGGGATAACCAAAACCCTCTTGAATCCATTCTTGAAAAATATCATAATGATGATGATACCCTGGTCAATACAAATGACCAGTACAAACAAAAGGGATGAACCATAAGGAGTGGTAACACTAACCCCCAATCACCCAATTTTTCACAAAGAAGTTCATCAACAAAGAATAGGACTCAAGGAAATAGTCAAGGTCAAAGAAATTCCCATTCTGGAAATTCTGGCAATGGAGTGGACGAGGAACCTTCTAAAGGTGATATTGAAAAATCACACATAGTCCCTATATGTCTCAAAAGAAAAATAGAAATAGCTCGAAAGGTAGGACAAGACATACCTGAATCTGAACACAGGGACATTGAGGTTGATGGTGTAATAGAAGAGCGCAACTGGGATGAGAAGAGAACGATTAAGAACACATAAATAACATAGGAACCAACTTGTCAACAACCAATATTTTATGAAGAAGAGTCTATCACACTGCACCACACGACCTTCAATAAGAATTCAAAGAAATTGTTAATTGAGAAAATTAATTTGAAAAATAAGAAACTTGTTGAGAAACGGAATTCATAAATTGATATTCAAGGGATAAGAACTTCTAAAGCTATGAAATTCCATGAAGCCGTAGGGGAATCCCTAAAATATTCAATTGATGAAAGAGAAGGGAAACCTGATTTTGAAGGAGACTGTGAAGGAAGTGAAGAGTTCCTTGATGCCAAGGCCTTTGTTTTTCAAGACAATTTTTTTCCATCTGGCCACTTAGAAGTATAATACATACCAGAGTCTAGTTCAAGATTGAGAAGTTCCTCTAGTCTATTAATGATATTATAAAATACATTGGAGATAACATTTAGAAGATAATTGTTTTAATTCTTGAAATATGGGAACTAGCCACTAGTTCGACTACACTCTCTTCAAGGATTATAAACCTTAAGGAATATCTCCAAAAGGACTTGGACAAAGATGATCACCTTTATAACGAAGTAGTTGACACTTTTTCCACTAAAGTATCAAATATGAATGAGGTACATAGAAGTGAGAAAAATATCCCTTCTAAAATTTGACTAAGGAAAATAAATGCATGTTGGTTAAAAAAGATCAAGTGTTTAAGAGAAATACTTGTTGAATGTGATACCATAAATAAAAAAAGAAGTGATGCATTCTTAAAGATTGTTGATTTGACAAAAGAGTTGAAGGGCTTGTACCTAGTAATGGATTCAATATTGCTTTCAAATGATCAATTACAAGAACAACTGGATACCCTTAATATTTCATGGGCAAGTGAATTCATTGATGCAATTGAATATTTAGAGGAATAAGTGGAAAGATGGATCATCCACTACATAAATAAAAATGAAGACGTTGAAGACACACTTTGCCAACTAAGCTTTGATTTTAAAGATATTGAGAATGAATTGTTCGATGCAATATTCAAACATGAAACAATAGTTTCTCCCATGCAGGAGTACATCAAACCATGGTTAAATAATGCATTGATCAAAATAATTGAACCAGATCAATAGAAATTAGTTACGGTTGCTAGGGAACCTCTAGTTGAGAACTATGCAAAAGGGACGTCAACAAGAAAATGAAAAAAGTCATTTTTCCATCAAAATAAGTCAAGTAGTCACATTGTTAAGTATTTAATTCTTTCTCCTCTCTATTAGTAGTCACCTAGCCGTTCTTGTTTCATAATATGTGAAAACCAAAGGTAGATTTCTAACTGTGTCTTTATTTATTTCTTCGAGATCTTTCTTTTATTATTGGTCCATGAGAGCCCCATCCCAGTTTGTTTAGGATGAATGCAAGTTGGACAGGAATTTTGGATACAGTTTTCATGAAAATCCTAAGTATGGAGGATATGCACAGTAGAAGAAGAAAGAAGACAAGGTTGGAGTGGAGTGTGTAGTAAAGACACATTCAAGAAAGAAATGTGTAGTAATAATATACTTAGAAAAGAATAAAGAAGGAGAATAAAGGAGAGAATAAAGTAGGAAGATAAAGTGGGTAAAAAGGAAGGATATCAGTTTGGCATGCCAAAAGTAGAAAGATGCACAAAAGTAGGAAGAGCGACAAGTGGGAGTGAAAAATGAACATGCATATGTAAAAGTAGGAAAAACAATCATGAACAACAAGTCAACATGAGTTGTCATGAGTAAGAATGAGTTGTAATAGGGTTTGGGGATAAGAAAAGTAGGGTTTTGAGCCCTAGAGTCCATGTATAAGTATGTAATAAGTTGGGAACATAAGGGTTATGTTTTGATCGGTTTAGTTGGTCCCATTCGCAAGGAGAGTGAGAGAATAGACTGAGAATGAAAGGGTCTATGCATGATTGTTAGGGATAATTTTCAGAGAGAGGCTTGCACTACAAAGAGGCTAGGTAATATGGAGAGGGGGATAGCATGATCTATCTATTGTAAGTGCAACATGCAAGCCTGAGACGACTATAGAAAGAATAATAAAGAATCCAGTTGTTGTGGACATAGCCCAAAGTTGGGTGAACCACATTAATTACCGTGTCTTCTTGTCTTTTTATGTGATTGATCATGAATGTTTCTGTTCTGCATAGTAGACTAGATATGTTTATTATACAATTATTGTGCAATAGTTAGAAATGTTACAACGAATAGTTTATGTTGCAATATGAGGTATAATGGTGTTATATGATTGAATTCACCAATTAATCAAGGAATAACACACATGATAACAAACAGAGAGTAGATAAGTAAGAATGAACAAGATGATCACTTCCCATTCCCTCACTAAAGCATAAACTTGGTTCCTACAACCCTAATAGATGTCTTGGGTAAGACTTCACTTGCATGCAGGTGATGTCGAAAGGGTCGGTGTCTAAAGGTTTTTGTTGGTAGATAAATTGAACCTAGGTTCTTACAACCATGTCCCAACAAATGGTTCTATTGTCAAGACCTAAAATCTGTGATTGAGGGAATGTTTTAGAGGCTGACTAAGAAAGAGATATCAAAATGGATTGAAGGGAAGGAACAATAATTTTCGTTAAAATAGAATAGAAACCCTCGGATGAGCGATGAGAAATGGATGAAAAGGTATGTGTACAAAGAGCTGCATGATATTTTCTTTGGTGAATTTTTTATTATTTTGACTGAGTGGTTAGAAATATTAGTGGAGAATATTGGAATGTACCGAACCACAGTGCCAAGGAACTAGACTCATGAGTTGGTAAGGAAACTAAATTCTATAAGTAATAAGACTTCTCGCGCAGTTGATTTATGGTTGGACGGTATATTTGGAGGTTATATTAAAAAATTTGCAGTGGATTGTACCCAATCATTTAGTGTTGTAGAGAGGGATTTATTCAAAGGTCCATGTGGAAGGTTCATGAAATTGTTGGGTAAGTGGATAAAGATGTTTCTATGTCTTATAGAAACATTTTCCTCGCTCCATGGATCTTGCTTTGATGGCCTTCGATTTCCCTATGAATACTTTATTTCCCCTTTTTTCTCACTCTAGAGCCAAAAATACATATTTTTTTCCATATATGTGAGACATAGATAAACAACTCATGTTTACGTAGGTTGCTCCATTACAGCTTGCGTACATCGGGTTTTTTGCTCAAACATTTAAAAAATATGTTGGGTTTCCATGCCATGTCACGAGATCCATGATCCTTGACCTTCCATGTACTAGAAATGCTCCAACTCAAACCTTCAATTCCATTTGGAGGCTATATATTGAGCCATATACAAACCTTGAATACATTCATCACATTGAGAGCAAAGACACTCTGGAGAAATTTCACCTCATATTGAGTCTGCATACTTTTCTCCTGGAAAGTATGAACTTCTTGTGTTCAACCCCCAAGCTCTTCCTATCTTGAGATGGAGAATCTCATTGACTCCTACTACTTGTGAGCTCGCCTTTGTGGAGGATTGAAGTGGTGAAGACATAGCTAGAGGGACTTGGTTTCTTGGTTCGGATATGTGTCGTTACAAAAGTTTGTCGCCTATGTACTTCTATTGATTACGTTAATAGAAATACTCTTTTCTTGTCCAATTATATATCGCAAATATTTGTATCACTTTCCATGGGCGTATTTGTTATGTATGTTAATGGATTATGCTAGTTTATATGCTAACATTATATATCATTTCCACATGCTTGCATATCATGGTTGTTGAGGACAAGTTGCAGGTATAAATATTTGGGTCGTGTTCTCAACAATGGTCTTCTTCGGACGTCTGGATGAGGTAGGAGTTAGAATTTTCATTTATATAGCATACTTGATATTAGAGTTGATTTCTAGGTGTTGTTCCATCTGTTTTGGTTTACCCCTAGCCATAGAGAGATTTTCCTCGTAACATAATTGGCAACTCCATTGGGGAGGATCTCCCTTTTGGGGTATTGGGTGTTTTTTCTCCTTTATTTTCTCTCTATTTTCCTGAGTTTTTTTGTCGTCTGTTGCTTGACAGGCTATATTTTTGTTTTTATCTAAGTTTCTTGGCCTAACCCTTTCCTAGGAAGTGTCTTCTTTGACATACGCGAGTTTTCCCTTGACATTCATGTACATATGTGAGCTATATGTCTTTAGGACATGTAGATATCCATGTGTTTCCTGAACAGTCACGTACACTACCTTATGAGTCCTTTTGGTTGAGTTTAGTGTTTGTTGGGTGAGTTTTGATGGTTTTTGATATTTCTTGGGTCCTTGTTTTGACTGTTAAGTTCCTATAGAGTGATAGGAAGCCATTTTATTAGTGAATATTTTGGGAGAACTCCTTTCTTGTCATTTTTCTCATTTTGTATCCTTGCATTTAGGTCTGGGTAGTCATTTATTGGTGTCCTACTTGGCTTGTCTTTTTTTTCTTGCAGTAGGGTCTGCTTGTGAGGTTGTTATTTAGTCCTTGCATTTTCATGTTATTATATTGAAAATGAAAAAAAAATTGTTTTTTTTTTTCATTTTACTTATAAAACTTTCACTTTTGGCTACTTTACATTAGTTTTGGCATTTTGGGAAAGACTGCACTTCATTGAAATTGTAGAGATTGCATCTTGGAAACAAAATTTAGAAGCATACCATCTCTTTGAAAATCTAGACTAGTACTTAACAATGTTTATATATTTTCTTTTGTTTTATATATGTTGAGTCAAATACCATCAGTTTCATGATCGCACCTATTGAGTAAGCAAAAATCATTAAAATTAACGCTAAATAATTAAAATTGATTAGAAACGATTTTATTTTTTATGGTACACAAACAAGTGTAGGACCTGGGGCCTTGGAATAGGATTTTGTGAGTAAACTTTTCCAAGGCTATAAAACTCAACGTATGTGTCTAACCAGGGAGTTGTGAAACCCACTGTATAATTGGTGTCCTTAGGAGGCTCTGCTCACACTAGAGTTAAGCACGAGGTCATGTCAAGTTGGTTGCAAATATAACCCTATAATACTTTCCTAGAATCATATATATTTCTACGGTTCTATTCGTATCTGGGGGTTTTGCTAGTGCATTTACCTCCTTGAGAGGCGGTGCTTTCGATATTTTGGGCTTTAATGCCATTCCCATACGGTGGACCAAACTTGAGATTTCTCGCCTAACCATTGGTTATATCGTGGTGACTTTATTTTCTTTACCTAGGTATCCACATAGGTTTTTTGCAGGGGTTATTTTGCAGGTACCTCGAGTCAAATAGGGATCAAACAACACAAAGATTTTATGGAGGATTTTATCTCCAGAGGATTCTGATCAACTGTGTTGTGAATCCTATGAGGGTCCTTATAACTAGTTTTGTTACCTCCACTCTATTGTTTAGGAGTCTCATCCCCTCTTTGGAGAGTCATACCTTCTTTAGTTCGGGAGATCCCTTCAGCCATCATATCCTGTTTGTGTGCATTGGCCTTTAGATTTATTTAGGAGTGTTCTCTTTGATTATTAGTTAGCCTTAGGGTTTTGTATTGCGTCTCTGTTTAAGAGTCATCATGGAGTAATACCAAACTCCTCACCAATCTCTTCATCTTTTGAGTCTACCACCACAAATAGATCCTTTACCGAAGCCACCTCCTAAAAGGCGTAGAGTTAATAGGTGTGGTACATATATCTGTACCTCCCAGTTTCATGATCATTCTACCATGAGTACTAAGTCAGATATGAATGTCTTGAGAATCCCTTCGAATCCAGTATCACTGTGATTAGTGGGGTCCCCTCGACTCCTTCATTGTCAGTTGTTTGGATTCTGGAGGATCCCTCACCAAATTCTACCCAACCCATGGTCTTTGTTCAGCCCATGGGAATGAATCCTTTTGTGTTCCCGAGTGGTATGCTGAATAATAGTACTCATTTAATGCCTTCGACCACTAATCCTTTATATTTTGGTATTCCATACATGACTTCTCACTTCTCATCCTTAGTTTCGTCGTCTCACGTGAATCCTAGTTTTGGGCTTGGGGGCATGACACTTCCTTGTAATCCTTTTTCATTTGTTGGGGGTCATATCCCTCAATCAACTCCTACGGTAGGAGGTTGGAATCCTCCTTCCTCTGGACCCAATCCTAGATACACTTTTCTAGAATCGAGTGCTTAAATGGGAGGTCCTTCTACTTCTTATATTCTATCCATACATCCTTCTTCCTCTACGTTGGTTTCTACAAACGATTTTCTCATGGAGAACCTCCCTTTTTCCTCTAGTGATTCATCCAAGGGGAGTCAATTTTATAGTATGGGAAACCACCTACACGGATTTCCTTCATCTGGAGAAAACATATATCCTCATATGAGTAATCCTTATCATGTTGCTTTCTCCTCGCAAGTGGCTTCTTCGATAATTATTCCATTACAACAATTTATGAATGAGTTGGGAGGAGGATACTATCATATTGGACAGAGCCATGTTATATACCATAACCTTGTTTGGCCTATGATCTCTCAAAACCAGTCTTTCCCAAAAGCATGGGATCAGACACCGCAACCCCGACTCCCTTTTATGGCCATGTTAAATCTTCCATTCTTGTCAAAATTGATGAATGAACTAGTGTGTCATAATCCTCCATGGCCCCCCCTCCCCACCAAGATTCCTTCTCACATTCCAAAGTTTGAAGGAAAGAGTAGTGAAGACCCGGGTGATCATGTGACTACCTTTCACCTATGGTGCTCATCTAACTCCCTTAATGATGATTCTATTCATTTGAGGATATTTCAATGCACCCTTATGGGGGTTTCCATGAAGTGGTACATCAAGCTACTTGGGGGAATCTACGAAAAATTTCAATCAGATGGTCTTGGTTTTTCTCAATCACTTCCAATTGTCAATTCGTTATGATGTCGTCATGGAATTTTTATCAGCTTTTCGTCAATATAAAGCCACCCACATCTCCGATCATATCCAAGAGTGTCATAAATGAAAGAGGTTGATTAAATACTACATTCCTCCATATTTTCTATTGGAATGGTTCCTCAATTATTTATTACCTTACATTTCGAATGATGTTTCTACATTCGGAGTGACTTCTGAGAAATAAGCCATCTTCAAAGCCCATCATTTGAACCTTATATCTGCTCAATATGGGATGCTTTATGAAATTATCCCTGATGCACTGTAGTCAAATTATGATCCTAGACAAAATCCTAGGCCTCATGTCGATGACATCATAGGCTCCACAAATGCTAAGACTACAGAGCCTGTCATGAACCAATTGAAATATTTATCTCTTAACTAGTCTGTAGCAGGAAAAGATACAACTTCATCCTCCACCACCCCGTCGACAGATGTGCATTATGTACAGTCGTCGTCAAACCCAAATGGTAATCATCAACCCAGAGGGAACAAGAATAAAGGAGGAGGTAATAATTGTTGTCCCTCGACCATGTTTTGAGGAAACCTTGGTCAGGTTTGACCACTTTTTGGACTTCGACACATTGGTCAAAAAAGGAGTGCCCAGGTGGAGCTGAGATTGTGGATCTCACCGATTCTGTGGGCTATGTGGACCCAGTAAGGGGTTATCTAGGTTTTTTGTAATGGGTTATGGGATGTCGGCCCATGGGGTTTACCCATGATTAGGCCTTGTTGTAAAGGATTGTAAAAGTATAAATAAGTAATAATTTATGGTAGAAGAGAGGCTTTTTGGAGAAGCAAAGTCTTGGTAGATAAGTGCAAGCAGTTTTGAGTTTCTTTGTGCAACATAATGTATATGTCTTAAGGCTTTGTGCTCACTAGAGGAGTTGGATCAGTGCCTTGACCTAAGGTTTGGAAGGAGCATTTGGTGCTCGGTGCACAAGAGAAAATGAATGTAAGAGATTAAAGAATAATAAAGAAGACGAAGAAGTTGGTAGACATAGACCCACACTAGGGTGAACCATGTATATCTTGTGTCTTTGGTTGGATTTGTGTTGTATAGTTTATGTTATGAATATGCTCAATGCTTAATATTATTATGCATGATAGATAGATCTGTTGATGCTTAGTGATTTACTTGTGTTAAAGATGAATGAATGATAGATCTAACCTAATGCTATGTGCTAAGTGGTTGAAGTGCTTAATCTTTATTGTTACTGCACCGATCTAGATTTAGGGTATGTTCTGTGATGTTATTAAAGATAATAAACTAATGCATATCACCTTCTAAGTGTTGCTAGAATACTCTGCGAAGAATTGTTATCACATATCTGTGTCCCAACTTGGTTACAAACACCTGCATCCTGTAACCCCCCCTACTTCTACCTCGGGTGAGACTTTGCCTACTTTGCAGGTGTTGCCGAAAGGGCCAGTAGTTAGGGTTTTGTTGGTGTGTTGTTGAAGCATTGAACCCTGGGTCTGCCCCTATGCCAACAAATGGTTTTGTTATCGAGACCTGAAACTATGATTATTGGGAACTGAAGTAAAGAAAAGAAAATATTCATGCGTGGATCTGCTACTGAAGTGCATAGTACTCTACTTGACTTGTGAAGCTCTATGATAAGAAAGAAATCCTATATGAATAAAAGAGGTAAAGCTTTGTGCTTAGATAAGAGTAAGATAAGTGAAAATTTCTATTTCGAAAGCATGAATTTAAGTATGTTTAATAGATTATGTCCTAGTGTTAATCCCTAAATAATGGCTCATTACCCCTTAATTGGGGCATATTACATTAGTAATGTTATTTTATTTATGTTGTATTTAGTCCATTAGTTGTAATTATACCTCCTAGTCTCCTATATATACCAAGGAGACATTTTCATTTGGAATCATCTTGTAATTGTACATTTATGTGGGCATAAAGAGGTTTCCCTCTTGAAGAGGCTTATTATTTGAATTTCTCTCTTTTTCAAGGCATTGAGTACTTATTTTGAGGTTTTTGTATGCTATATTGATATTTGGTTCTTAAAATATGGTATCAGAGCTCAAGGTCTTGGGGTTTTGTTGCTACATATGAGACACCTTGGAATTTTCGCTATAAAATTTTGTATATAATGTTTCAAAAGGAACGAATTGAATTATATTTAGTAGACATATCAAGGTACGTTGGGTTAAAATTTTAGCTCCTGAGGTGTTATACTTTCAGAGATACAACCTGTGCAAGATAGGGTTTTGGAATCATCATGAACTGAGTCATTGCGGAATTTTCACTATAAACATTTTTCTGTAACTTTTCAAACCCTGAAATCCAAAGTATATTCACAGAAATTAGTAAGGTATTTGTGGTAAAAATTTAAGCTTCTGGGTCATCTTACATTTGTAGATACACCCTGTGGAAGATAGGGTATCTGACTAGTCCTATTGACTAGTCTCAAGAAGGTGTTCCAAGTAAAACAATCATAAATTCTTCCTAGAGTATCCAAATTGAGTGAGATTAGTTGCATTGGATAGTGGACAGTCTGTAGTATTTTTGGTACGAGTTTCATAATTTTATACCAATTATTTTGTGCGGGGCACGCTATACAAGTGAGACCTCCTAGAAAGGCCAAAAATCAGAAACTTGTGGGGAAGTTACCATAAATTCCACTTGGAACATCCAATTTTGATCATACCTATGGCATTTCAGAGAAGAAATATCATAGAACTACAAAAAAGAAAGTTTCATGCCCAGAAGGGCCAAACCTTTGGAAATACAACAAAAGAAGTATTGTCTAGCAGAGCCACCTCAAAATCAAGGTTCAAAAGTGATACTTGGCCAACATGCCACCCAAAAAGGGAACTTATACACCAAATAAGCCTCTAGAAAGTCCTACTTGGACTCTTGATGAAGGTGAAGAAATGCGTAGGGACATAAATGAATTACAAAAGAAGATAGTGATAAAAGATGAACTACAAGGGATGATGGATTCAATTGAAGCTAAATTGGAGGCAATAATGGATGCTAAGATGGATGGTTTATAAAGGGAGATAATGGAAGGAATGAAAAAATTCCTAATAGAGAGGACACCTGAAAGTGAAAATGTGTCCCATGAAATTCATGATGAGGACACAAGGAATATGAATCAAGAATGGAGAAACTCCAAATTTGGGTTGAAGACCAACCATGTTCCTAAGATCGATATGAGGAAGTTTGATGGCAAGGACCCAATCACATGGATACTTCAGATGGAGCAATTCTTTGATCTACATAATGTGCCACATACACAAAAGGTATGAAGTGCTTCTTTATATTTAGAACCCAATCAATTTGTATGGTATCGATGGCTTTGTTCTCGCAAATCACTCATCACTTGGACAATTTTCATGGAAGAAATGATAGCACACTATGAGGATACAAGGAGAAATACCTTCTTTAGCCAATTGATAAATCTCAAGCAAAAGGAATCAGTTACAGAGCACATTGAGAACTTCCAAAGATTGAATATAAAGGTAACAGATATTCCATATCAGCACTTGATTGATGTATTCATAGGAATTTTAAAGGATAACATTCAACATGAGGTTTGCCTTTGGGAACCCAAATAATTGGAGAATGCATTCAGGGTGGCAAGAAATGTTGAAAGTAAAAATATGGCTATGGCTACTAGAAGGACCAATCCTAATAGCTATAGAGAGAATACTGCTCCTTCTTCTAAAACACCTCAACCTACAAGGTTGACACCTCAACAATTGGAGGAAAGAAAAGAAAAAGGGTTATGCTTTAATTGTGACAACAAGTACAGTAAGGGACATAAGTGTGGTGAGAAGAAATTATTCTACATAGAT